>VXBW01001851.1:23187-97192 GCA_013400375.1 Thinocorus orbignyianus
AGAAAAGTGATATGCAAATGTGATTGAGTTGGCAATTAGCTATAAATGCTTGTCTTCTGGGAAACTGAACTAGAGTAGCAACCAGAATGCCAAAGGCTGTCCCCTTCTGACCCCCTCTCCCCCAAAAGGTTATAAAATATCAGTATTCTGAGATCCCAAGTGCTGGTATTTTCGGCTTTCATGGTGATTAGTTGATTTAATTATATTTAATTTATTGATTGAGATCAATTTAGTTGATTTAATTATATTTAATTATAGTACTCAGATTCTCCTTTAGAGTACTTGAGATTTATCAACAATTGTTGAAAATATTTGTCATGCTCAAGATGAAATACTGTCCACAGAGATGAGTGGCAGTGTTGCTCTGGACTTCAGACAAGCTAATCTCTTCCCTACTAGACCCTCCCGTAAGCAGTAATTATATTGCGTTCAAACAAGAAGTCAATGAGCCAGATTTTCAGTGAAAGGGCGAAATATTTCTTAAATTTGATCTTTGCTCATTAATATGTTAACAGCACAACTGACTTTAAAATAAGTTTGCTCAGTTAAGGATTCAGAAGCCAGGAAATAGCAAATCTTGGTCTTGTGGATGTGTAACATCACAGTTCCTAATTAGATTAATGCATCCTGTTTTTCAGATCATGCCATATAATGTTTAACTTGCTAATCTATTCATCAGGTTGTGTTTTCCAGCCTTTGTTCTTTGCATAATTTGAAATCCATGGTTGCATAAAAAATAATCTATATAACATATAAAATTCAAATAATGTGGAAAGACAAACTGTTCTTACGGGGAAAAATATAGCTTTTCTCCTCATCTTTTCTAAACTCCTATAAATTCCTTGCACAAGAGTCCTCTTCCCCAAATACTTTATATAATGATGCCGTGTGTGCTATGCTTTTCGGTCTTTATATCTTGTTTAGAAAAATGCCACTGTGATTAAAGAAACTTATTGAGATTAAATTGTGAAGATTCATGCTTGCATATATGTGAAGTGGATTTGTTCTGATAGTTTCCTCTTTATTCTGGCAGTCTTGCACTAGTGGGTTTTTTTGGGATCTCCAGCATCTTAAAGGGGGGAAGGGGCTAAAGGTGGACTTTGCTAACAAAGTGCAATTTTATAGTAGCAGACTTCCATCAAGCGACGCTGGATATTGTTGAAGTGTGTGTGTCTCCACTCTCCACATCCCCTTCAGAGCAGAGTTAAGTGGCACAGATGGGCACTAATGGTTCTATTGCAGTAAATTGGATTGGGCTGGGGAAAGGAGAAGTGGCAAGAAGTGAGGAAGGTATTGATTCTATTACATTTTATCCATAGTCTACAGTGATTTTGACCCCTCAGTGATAATGGCAAGGGCTAAATATACTCTGTATGTAATGGATGACTGCTTTTTCCAGTTCTGTTACTGCACTGGTGCTGGTTCTTTGGTGCTTGCAGTTCTAGTTTAATTGGGGTTTGGGAGGGAGTCTAAACCAGAGCTGAACTCAGATATTCTTGCTCAGTACTTCAAAAAATTTCAGGATATGCCTGATTTGAAGCCACAGACACCTCGTTCTTACAAAGAATCCCACTGCTGCTTTAGATATGTTCATGCCTGTGATTAAAAGCCTTTTACGTATGCATCCATCTCCTTTAGCTGTTCTGCTGCCTCTGTTGGAGAATAACAGTGCTATCAAAGTGACAGAAGGCTGGGGTGTACTCCTAAGGGAAGTAATTATAGCAACACAGAGCAGAAGGTAAAATTATCATTTGTTTGCTGTTTTATAATGCAGTACCAAATATTTATCACAGTATTAGTAAAAAAGCCATAAACTTTATGTAGATTTTAGAATATAACAGTAAATGAACTCATATTGCAATGAAAAGCTAGGTTTTCATGACACCCAAAAGAAATCTGTTTTAACAATGGTTTAGTCACAGCACAAAATATTCAGGATGCAGTGTTCTGCTATGTTGTTCTATTAAAAAAAAAAAAGTAGTTCTGTCCAGGGCTATTACAGGTTTGGTTAGACTGAGCTGAGACAGGCTGAGCTCTGACTGTAGCAGAAAGGAGATATCACATGTGTGTCAGAGTTAGGTCATGTTTTTCATGTTTTGGAAAAAGCTGCCTGAGGGATGGCCTCTAAATCTGTGTATTTGCCTGAAGTAACCATGTAAAGAAATATTTTGCTGGTCTGCAGCTATTTGGGATGGCCTGGGCTGTGGCAGTAACAAGTTTGATCATTCATGCAATTGAGAGGAGGGCACCATGTGCGCTTCACGAGAGATTGCTATGGTTTTGTGGCTCTTTCTTCTGATTTTCCATACTGCCCTTCACGCAGTGCACACCTCTGCAGCAATTAATCCAGCCCTTGAACATGCCCACTGCATGTAGTTGTGTTTGTTCAGATCATAAATGACTTTAAACAAGCCAGGGGTGAGTTCTTGCAACTCAGTGCGTGCAGTGATGATTCTCTGAGTGGGTGTACAGTCACAGGAAGGACACAGACCTTGGCTACGTAACGTGTGAGATGACGTGTTTGTTCGTCCCCAGGAGGACAGAGGGACAGTGCTTGGTGTCTGATGGACACGTGCACATGGCCTTGGCAGGCTGTGTGCCAAGGGAGAGCAGCCCGAGAGCCCTGTCCCAGAACACAAGTAGCAGCACTTCAGTGGATTGGAGATTTTGCACTTCCACAGGAAAATTAATATAAGAGAAAATGCTTCAGGTGGTTGGGTTTCTTCTAGCACTGAATGGTTCTTCTGGTGAATGAGGGTCAAATACAAGAAAATGTGTTTTGTGGAAAAGTCTAGGAGATGTATTGTTCGATATACAGTCATGTGTGGGTGCCGGAGAGCTGAAGTTACTGTGACTTAGTGATGACTGTGTTGGGTTTATTTTCCTCTTCTATGTTCCTCTGAAGCCTTACCTGCTGCTGGTAAAATTTTGAGGTGTAGTTTAACAGATCTTCAATGTGATTTCACTACAGAGACTGTTTAAATACTCAAGTCTGGGATTCTTTTACCATGTCCTACAGGTACTCATGGCTGTGTTGGTAACAGACGTGGCCCTTAAGGTAAGGCAAGGGAGGAGAAAGAAGGCATAAACAGGAGTAAGTGTGTAGGTTCATATGCAACATTAAGATCCATATATTGAAGCATGTTATTCATTGATAGATTCAGTTTTGATGAAAGCTTTAGTGAACATTTATGCCAGCTCTTCACGTATATGTCATGCTCATACACTGGAGCTGCCTGCACAGGAGAACAGTGCTCAGATCTGGTGACCATTAATGACTTGATTGATGCCTCGATTAAATTTGGTGTATTATGCTAATAACAGGTCACAAAAAGCCAGCAAAGGTCCATCAAAATTATCTATATTTTATCAAATGTAATTACTTTCTATGCTTATTTACCTGCTTCTGATATTATCTTATGGAATAATTCTGTTGAAAGAATCTGTTTCCAATAAAATTTAGAATTAAAAATATTTAACATCACATATCGGTAACATACTCCAAAGTACATTCACCTTAATCAGCGTGTATCCGGCAGGAAAAATCTTGATTTTTCAGGTCACTGGGTTTAAATGCTTATCTATAAATTTTGATTTAAAATCTTTTTGAGTCACAAAGAAATTTTTCAATATGTTACACTGGAAGTTCTGGGGGTTTTTAATAACTTGTATCATCAATACAATTAATATGTTTCGGTAGGACAGAGCAAGTGCTGGAGGCAGGAGGAGGCTCCAGGTTGTACTCCCAGGTGGGGGCAGCATTGCTTTAAAAAGGAAAAAAGGATCTGGCAGTCCTCGACTGGGGATTAATCTGTTCACTCTGAGGAACTAGATGGGCTCCCAAATCCGACTAATAAATCTGTGGGTTAATAGCACGTTAGTCAGATCAGCGTGCCCCATAATAACTGCTGTTGATCCATTTGTCTGTCTTTACCCAGTACATTGATCTTCACCAAAGATTCATCAGAGGAAGCTTTCATAAGAAAAAAGGTTGAGGAAAACCTAAGGAAAACAACCATGCATGTTTCATCTTCAGTCCTAGTGGATAATTTCTCCTTAAAACTATGATGATGTTGTTAATCCTGTCAGGAAATTAATTCTTAGTGTCGCAACTTAAAATCTTCAAAGGTCGCTGTGTGTTTCTCTGGTGTTTCTTATTACCAGTAATTGATTATGTAAAAAATGGCAAGAAGCAAGTTTGGTGCTGTGGAGAATGAAAGTGACTGAGTTCACTGCCAAGACCCTGCAAAAGCATTGGCTTGTGGACTTTGTCTCTGGTGGTACATTTTTGGGTTTTCCACTGCAAGAGAAGAATTCCTTCTCTTTCGGTCAGGCAGGTGTTTGTGCACACTCACTTACCTCTTCTGTCTCAGAGGAGCACTGCGGCAGATGGAAAATCATCTTTATTAATCCTGGAAAATGGGGAGTACATTGAGCAAGTGGCAGTTTGCTCAATAAAGGAAAAAAAAAAGAGGCAATTAAATTATATTTAGAGTGTGTTACAGGTACAGCTTAGACCAATTTCAAATTCTGGCACTTACTTGCTTTGGAACTAGATCATTATCATTTTTCTTCAGTTCATAAAGTTTAGTTGCATTGTCAGTGTTTCCATGGTGTAAAGATAAAAGCTGCACAAAACGTGAATTAATTTCTCAGAGCAATCAGAGGTAATTTTTTGTGGCTTTTTTTTGTTTGTTTTTGTTTTTTTGTGGCTAGAGCAAAGAATAGAGTGAAAGGAGACATCCCACTGCTGCTCCTGCAGGAATACTACATTAATTGGTCTTGAAACCTGCTGCCAGTTGCTTGTTTTTTTGTTAACTAGAACAATCCATTCCTGATTCAGTCTCAAAAACATAGAATCAGAATTGTTTAGGTTGGAAAAGACTTCTAAGCTCATTAACCCCGAATGCTAACCCAGCACTGCCCAAAGCACTACAAATCCGTGTCCCTCAGCACCACATCGGCTCATCTTTTGAACACCTGCAGGGATGGCGACTCTACCACCACTTCTCTGTCAAGCTGATCCAAGGCTTCACAACCCTTTCCATGAAGAAATTTTTCCTAATATCCATCCTAAGCCTCCCCTGATGCAACCTGAGGCCATTTCTTCTTGTCCCGTTGCCTGCTCCTTGGCAGAAGAGACTGACACACACACACAGCCCCCAGCTACGCTCTCCTTTCAAGGAGCTGCAGAGAGCGAGGAGATCTCCCCTCAGCCTCCTCCAGGCTGAACACCCCCAGCTCCCTCACTGCTTCTCACCAGACTTGTGCTCCAGACCCCTCACCAGCTCCATCACCCTTCTCTGCACACACTCCAGCACCTCAGTGGCCCCCAAATTGTTTTTCTGTCCTTTTTTGTAGATGGGTGTCACATTTGCTGACCTGCAGTCAACTGGGACCCCCCTTGTTAACCAGGACTACTGATAAATGGCTCGTTGAAGAATTCTGCCAGCTCCCTCAGTACCTTTGGGTGGATCCCACACCCATAGACTTACGTATGTCTGAGCAGTGTTAGCAGGTCACTAACCATCTCCTCTTGGATGGGGAGCTCCATTCTGCTCCCCATCTGTGTCATCCAGCTCAGGGGGCTGGGTGCCCAGAGAACAACTGGCCTTACTATAAAGACTGAGGTAAAGAAAGCATTAAATATCTCAGCCTTTTCCTCATCCTTGGTCGCTGTTTTCCCCTGCATCCAATAAAGGAGGAGGATTCTCCTTAGCCCTTCTTTTTGTTGCTAATATATTTATAGAAATATTTTTTAATTGTCTTTTACAGCAGTAGCCAGATTAAGTTCTGGTTGGGCTTTGCTGTAAAACTTTGCACTCATGTGCACAAGATTTTTTGTGGAAATGTATGCAACCCAAGGTAAACTGGTATATTTAAGAACAAAAAATAAGACTTGTTTGGGTGTACGAAAGCCTGCAGAAGTTTGTTTTACCATGAATAGAGCTGTGTTTATGACCAGTAGGAAAGTTGCATGTTTCTCCTCGGAGGTGCCTACGTTCATAATTTGTGATACTACATCTGTATGTGAAGAATCCCACCAAAGTGCTCCTGGCAACGTCTTTCAGGTTTGTTACGAGCAGAGGCAAGGTCAACAGAGCAAATGCCCTCCTCCTTCCCCCCAGATTTTAGCATTAATAAATTATACAGGTGTGTCCTCATGTCAGATGCTGTCTGAGAAAACTCATGTGCTTCATATTCTCCTCCCCACATCTTTCTGGGCTGACTCTGAATATTGCTCAGGTTGAGAAATGCCACCGTGTGCTCCAGGCCAGCTCACGTGTGTGGTACGGCGAAGGGGACTGAGGTCTAGATAGACTGAATAAAGCTGAAATCTTTCTGGATGACTGAACAAAGTGACTGTTGGGATCTGCAGGATTGCCTGCAGCAGGTGTAAAATTGCATTATGTTCAACCTTTGTGCGAGAATTGCAAGGGGAGTAGCTTTGAGTTGCAATTAGGAGGAGAATAAATCAAAATACTTCCTAGAGAGAGAAAAGCTAGAGGCAAGCTGTGTAGGGAGCATGTTCATCTTGCTCATTTCATATCTGTGTCTGCATTGCAGCGAGAGCTGTAATTACAGCATGTGAAGGTGTACCTGGGTGGCCTTTATCCAGCTCAGCTGAACGCTGGTGCCTCCAGGCCATGGTAATACCAGCTTTGGAAAGGGAGGGAACATCCACAGAGAGAAGTGGCTTCCCTTTCAGTGAAAATAAGACTAAAATTGCAAGAGTAGGGTATTAAAATGCAAATTTCTATTCTTTAAAATGGTACGGCTGACATTACACTTGAGAGCCATCTCCCTAGATGGGTATCTCATGTGCATGCGCTATCCCTAATTTGTGCAGAAAGTAGTTTCTTAAGCCCTGTTTGCTGTGTTTAACAATTAGAGCAGCTTCTGTTTGGGTTTGTGGCTTTGTTGTTATTTTATCCCAGAAAATCTGTGATCCCAAAGCAGAATTGTTTAGTTAAGGCAAAGACAGGTTGTGAAGAAGTCTATGTGCAAAGAAGATATAAATACATATCTTTATTGTATATTTAGCAGCAGTAGCCTATACAGCAGAAAAAGAAATGCCTGCCTCATTTACCATTCCTCCCAATTACAATCTGTATAAAGTGCAGGGTCTGACAAACTCTCTTCGTATCCCCTAGATGGCAGGCAGTAAAAGCCTCAAAAATGATACCCTTTGTTATCAGAATTTTAGGCAACTAAACAAATCCAAATGAAAGAAGTTATTTCATAGGGTTTTATCACACTAATGCAAATATCCTGGGTCGCTGTGGGAGAGTTGCAATGTCTTAACAGTAAAAGCTGTGTGAAAATCCTAACCTGTGCAGAGCTCGCTTCAACGAGGGTCTTGTTCTCAAGGCAAAACTCAACCAGGTGTTTTCAGGAGGATTTGCACAGGTCTAAAGCTCTTTCAGTCTGCATTGTTGCTACCTGCTTATACTCTGCTTTTTTTCACTGGTTAGTACCTCTCATGTATGCTAAACAGGAAGAAGAGTAACACCACTTCACTTTTTACTGTGGGACAATCTCAAAATTGAGTTCTGGGAGACTTTTTGTTGGCTTCAGAAGCCATGAGTTTGAACCAAGGTTATTAGCCTTTCCTAAAGATATATTCCACTTAAACTCTAAAGCATTTTGAACTGTTTTTCAGTTTGTAGGGAAAGAAAAAAAACCACCAAAAAGTCTGAGATGTACTTTTTGTATTTGACCAATTTCTAGCATGATGATTCATTTTTTAAAAAGTCGCAATTTTCCTACTCTGATCTTAACCGCCCACCTTCCCCAAATGACAGCAAATGCTTTGCAAGACTGGAGAAGAACGGAGTGAAGACTGGCTGTCTTCCTCTAGATGAAAACAAATATTTCTCTTCCATAAATCACAGACTTGGCGTGTTTTAAGGAGCACTTAAAAGCTTGGTGCTGTGTTCTGTTGTATTTCCTTACCCGCCACCTTTCAAGCGTTCTTTCTTTGACTCTCTCAAGTGCAGGAACGTGCCCGGTGGCTCTGGAAGGTTAAAGGTGTTGTCAGTGCAGATCAGACTTGTCCTGGTAAGGGTGTGTGTGACCAAGCAGAAAATACATGGTTAGCCTGAGTGTAAGGATGAGAGTGTCGTACATGTTACTTCTGGGAATCTATTTGCTTGCATCTCGTGTTTGGTTGTTTTCTCTTAGCCTCTGTTAGAGTCTTATTTGAGGTCTCTTGTAATCGTTAATGAAAAGTTGCAAACCGTTTTGCTTAATGGATGAATGATTTAGAAGGCAAAAACTTGTATTTCCATGCTTATGGTGTTTAAAATTACTATGACCTAATTTTGCCACAGAAGAGTAAGGGACAAGCAGAAAGAGCAACTTAAAACCAACTAAACCAACCCAAGCTTAGAAAGCAGGTTGTTGTGCCCAAGGTTTGCGAGGTGCTGAGAACCTGATGTAAGGTTGTATGTTGTGCATGGGATGTGCTGCAATATCCACAGCCCTAGGGCTGAGCTGGAGAGTGAATGTCAACGGCGATTACAGTTTTCTTGCTTTTGACAATTTATAGCAGATTTAACCTCTCCTGAAGTGTTTGCTTTTTATGTTTAAGGAAAATTGACATAGTATATGTTTACAGTTGACTTTTATGAACGTTAGTTATACCTCCCATACTATCGCAATCATAGTCAAATCTGTTTTTGTTAGAAAATGTAGATAAATGATGCTCTAGGAGCAGGGAACCGAATCCTGCTGCAGTGTCAAATGTAACTTAGTTGTGCAAAAACTTAATCCTAGAATTTGGTCATGGTTCTAAATTGATTAAAATTTTTAACCTATTGAATTTCCTATATATTTTTCTATGCTAAGAAGCAGTTACTAAAGATGGTGTTAAATGCTAATGTGAATCTGACATAAGGTTATTATTTTTTTCTAACTTCTCACCGTCCCGCTCATATTTTTTAGAGTCAATATTACTGCAGCTGCCTCCTCTAATTGCATGTGAGTCTTAAAGGAAAACACAGTTCTGAGGGAATTCACCCTTGGGGCACAGTCTACTAAATCTCTTTCTAGAAAAATTAGAAATGGAGAATGAAAATGCAAAAAAAAACCCCAACAAAATGGTGTAGATGGGACTGGATAATTGCAGTCTACATGAGGAAGCAAGCACTTGCTAACTGACTGCATCACAAAATGACAAAATTCAACTTGATGGTCCATTTCCAGAAAAACCAACTCTTTCCTAAGTGCACACAGTTGCATGTTCTCAGCCGGTTCTACAGCCAGGCGTCTGCCTGCACGTTGCCATGAGATACTTACCTTAAAGCCTGAAAAGCATTCATCGTCACGGCAGATGTCTACAGCGTGATTTAAGGGAAATGAAAAGGGAAAATTGCTTGATCAGAAGACATTATATTTGAATTTTTAAAAAAATATTATGCCTTGACCAGCAAATTATAATAGTGGTTTTGCCTTTTTCTTCCTTATCTGAATTCTAGAAAGAGGTATCTCCTTATGTACAACCGTATCCCAGGTGGTTTAAGTTTCTTTCTCACTTCTTTTTCCCTTTCTGCGTACAGGCTGTACATGAGGAAAAATTGTGGTGCAGTAAGCATGTCTGTTACAATACAGCCTGTAGTGATGGGGTTAAGAACAAACATGGTAAGTGCTTATCTTTCCATCTGAATAAACTTCTCTTGCGTTTTTTAAAGTTGTAATTTTGTGTATGCTTTTTGGTTTGCTTGTTTTTACACCTTCTAGGAGCTATTGATGTGAACGGGAGATTAAGTTGTTAAAACTAGTACAGTATACAGCTCCTGAAATCCGGGGAGTCACTAGTTCTAACACCGTGAAATGATTGCAGTTAGTTCTACATGCCAGTTACATTCCTTTCAAACTTTATGCTTGCTGTTGGATCTGGGTAAGAGTTTCAGTCCCCTTACTGAGGCTGGGATATGGTGAACGACCATTATGCTGCTGCGACTCTTCGGGCTAAACTATGCACGTGCATCCAGAGTTCCTGCCAGCAGAATGACTGACAGAGCATGTTTTAAGCAGGCTGCTGCCTCGTCACTGCAGCTTTACCTTTGCACTGAGATGAAGCTGGCTGTTGCCATGCCCTGGTGATGTTTTTCACGTGCAGGTTTGGGGAGGCATTTATCAGGTAGTCAGAAGTCTGCATGTGGAAGAAACTATTCTCATCAGGGAGCAACGGGTGGCATCGGTTGCTTTCTCAAAGCAGGTCGATGTACTCACTGGTGGGTCTCTGGCAACTTTAGATTTTTCTGTCAACCCTACCCACTGCTGAGCCATGCACAAGGAACCCAACAGTCAACCCACATGGAAAATTTTCTCACAGTGGAGTTATCCTGAGAAATTTTTCATAATTTAATTAATAAAATAATTAAAGCTGTGATCTGATTGACCCTCACTGCCATCACATGGTTCTTCTAAGAAAACTATTTCTCAATGGAGTTCCCTTGCTTAATGAAAATTGTAAGGAAATGGCTAATTCTGGACTAGAACTTACCAGAATGCTCTTAAAACTACTTTGCTCTAGTACGGCTATATGACATTGTGTTTATTACCTATAGTGTTACTATTTTTATGTATTTGTCATCCGAAATTTACACTAGAATTACATCTTTGTTTTGGAAATGTAAACCCATTTCAGTCCTCTGAAATTTGCTGTGCTTAGGAAGAGGTGTTTTTAATCCCTACGATAAGAGGAGGAATAATTTAAGGGACACACTGTTGACGAGATGGGCTTAGAACAACAGATCTTATTAATGTAATTTTGCTGAATCTTCTCTTACGGCAGACAGGAATCAAAATGATGCTTTCCTTGATACGTTCCTTGGTGAGTCCACTCATGTCTTCCTCCCCAGTTTTTGGTGTTTTCTCAAGGATTTAAACAGGCGGAGAAGGGATTAATCTTTAATGACACCCTTTATTCAGAAGGCAGCACTTTGTTTCCTAACTTTGGATGACTTGCAAGAATCCTTCTTAGCTAAATTCTGAAGTGCCAGCTATAGATTTAGTGTCAGTAGTCAGGAGACTGACTCTGAGTAAATCAACACGATGACGCTCAGCTTGGAAGAATTCAACACTATAGATTCCAAAATATATGAAAGAGATTCAGAGTGTCTGGTGTGTGGCGTGGGGTGCAGGATGCAAGAGGAAAGGGAGTGAAATGGTGTGAATATGTCAATTACACATTTTCAAGTGATAGAAATAACATTTCTTAATTGTAGGAGAACAATCAGGAAAACATGAAAAGTGTAATGTCTTCCCTTGACTAAGCTGTTCCTCAGCATCTTCTTTTGTATGCTAAAACGTAGTTTCAGCCAGTGAAGGCTGTGCCTTATTTTGATTTTATAAATCACTTAATTCAATTATTTAACAGCAAAAGGTATGGAAAATATCCCCAAATAGTGTTGATGGTTATTACTTTTAATACTTTACGTCCTGAAGAGAGGTTCATTGCATTTTGTCCTGTACATGATCATGGAATGTTACATGTTGAAAAGGACCTTAAATAAGTATCCGTGGGCAGGGACACCTCCCACCAGCTCAGGTTGCTCCAAGCCCCATCCAGCCTGGCCTTGAACCCCTCCAGGGATGGGGCAGCCACAGCTCCTCTGGGCAGCCTGTTCCAGTGCCTCACCACCCTCACAGCAAACAATTTCCTCCTGATATCTCATCTACATTTACCCTCTTTCAGTGTAAAGCCATTACCCCTCATCCTGTGCCTCCCCTCCCTGATCAAGAGTTTTATCCCATCAAAGTATACATAACGATTATCATCACTTAATGGTGCCTTTCTACCTCTCTGCTGAAGATAAGAAGAACAGAAGAGGTTAGGTAGCTGCGTATGAACTGTACAAAGTAAAATCAACTCCATAGAATGAAGATTTCAGTCATATATTTGAATTCTGGAGGAGGCTGATCCTACAGCCTTTTTTCAGTCCACTAGTGCCAGAAGGACCTAGAAGATAATAATCATTATGACCTGCACTGAGCAGAGGTTTTAAACACATCCTTTGTCTTAGTCCTGCAATTTTATTTCCATAGTGTTTTAGGGGTTGTTAATGCAGAAGAAAAAACTGCCAGCACCAAGTGCCTCCTGAACCTGTCCTCTGTGGAGCAGGTGCAGCTGAAGGAGCGCTGCTGACTTTATTATAGTGCCCAACTAGAGAGGCTGCCTCCCAGTAAGTGAGACAACCCCGGCCGTGGTGGTCATTGTGATGTCTTTCCTGTAGACTGATGTGAACCCACAGCTATAACGGGTTTGGTGTTAACAGTTCAGCTAACGGGAATCTTGGACTGAATCTTGTGACTGGATGCCCTGGACGTTTCTAAAGCACTAGGTCAGCCTGTTGAGTCCTTCCAACACCTGCTGGTTTGCTGTGGAGACCAAAGCGATGCTGCAAGTATTTCTTACAACTCCCCGGGTAGCAGCAACTTTCACGAGAACAGGACAAATCTGAATAGTGTCAGGAATGGCGTTTAAATATTTCTACCACGGCCTTTTCCTTATGAAATGGTGAGACTTGGCAGCAGAAGTTCATTGATAATTCATCAGCATTCATTGCTAGAGGCAGTAACACGCTCCTGCATTCCTGATCTTAGCATTTTGATTTTCATGGCAAACTTGGTGCGTACCTCTAGGATCAAAGAGTGATTTGCATGGGCCTAGTGTTGCGTGTGAGCGGACTTCCATACATCATCTGCTGCAAATGGGGTTCCTCTTTCAGCAGTCATATTTTGTTATGAGGCTGACAATAAAAAGTCGAATTACTGCTAATCATGCCAGAAGTTTTAATACAGAAGAAGTTATTTATAGTTTTACGCCAAGAGTAAGCTTTCTTAGCTGGTATAAATCAGCATGGTGGTTTTTAGCTGAGAACGCGTGTCCTCGTGTGATAAAACCATTGACTCAAATTCACCCTTAAAAGAATTGTGTTCCCGTGGCAATCAAGCGGGGCAGAAGGCCCATGTGTTGATATGTACTTTGACATTGGATTTGAAATGCTGCTGTACTCTCTTGTACGGCTGTCAAAAGAAGCCTCTCTGACATTTCATGCTTGTAGTAATGGTTTTAAAAACAAACCAAGCCGTTGTCAGCAAATCTGGGAGGATGGTGAGGAAAAGGGAAGAAATGTAATCCAAGGCTGAGCGTCTAAAATTAGGTGCCTAATTTGCCAAAAGTGCAAATTTGTAGTGCAATTGAACTGATTTCTGGAGTTATGGGGTACCCACCTGAGTGTGCTCCGCAATCCCATCTGGGTGTGGGAGTGGGCTCTCTGACGGCTTTACAAATACAGATGGTGTTGCATCGGTTTGGTTGGAGGAATAATGCCACATGTGCCAAAAATGTTTCAGCGAACAGGGAGGAACTGGTCATTTTGTGCTAAACCTGGCTCCGGTGAGCTAAAAAACTCTACTGCTTTGGATCTAGTGGTGGCAATTCCTAATGAGAAGATGGGATGTTGTTAATGATCCTCATACGCAAGAAAGAATTGGAGTCTGAGGGAGCCCGAGGAGTGCTGGAGGTACCTCTTTTCAAATCAGTACTTCTCAGATATAGTAGAAAAGAAGGAAGTTAGATGGGAAAATTCCTTCCTGTAGTCTTGTATGTTAATATATGAGCAGGAACACCATTCAGTCCTAGGAAGGAAAGCTATTTCAGCCAGCAAATCGCTTCAGGATCCTTCAGTGCCCTTCTGTGCTCAGCCCCCTACGCTTGGGGGGAAAAGGTTGTCCTTTAATAGAAGTTATTCACTGGGGAGGAGAGAGGTCAGAAAATAACCTCATGCTTCTATAGGGACTTTATAAAGCATTTATTATAATTGTTGTCTTAACCTAGAAGGTCATGACCGTTTTGGATAAAATGAACAACCCGCTATCCAAAGGGACTCCCCAGTTTTAGCGCAGAAACTGGAATAGAGATTTCTTGCCCAAGCAGGCCAGAGGCTACCCCAGGAAAGCTGGATCCAAGCATAACCCTCTCTGCAGGAAAAACAAAAAAGAAAGAAAGAAAGAATTAATTCTTTTTAAATGGTGGGCTCACCATCTGAGGTAAGCTGTTTCAGTGTTTATTCATTTTCGGTGTTCATTGGGAACGTTTCCATTTTTTACCACCTGAGTCGGTTTAACTTCAGCTTGCAGTTACTGGTTTTTGTATCCCTGTCAGCAAATGCTAAGTACATCATCTACCCCAAGTAACAGGTCTTTTTCTCCACATAATTCTATATGAAGTGATAGCCACCTTATTACAGCCTTCTTGGACGGTGGAAAATGGACTTGAATTAGAAAAGCTTTTCTTGGGCAGCTTTCTGCTGTGTGCTGAAAACTATGACTTACTGGCCCATATTCCTGTTATCTTGGATAAACATTTATTTGCCTAACATTTAGCAATCCAACTTTGCAAATGCTGATATGAAGCAGGTCTTTTTTTTGTGCATTTTGTATAATTTCTACGAAGGATTTCCCCCTTCCTTAAGCATGGTATGATTTGGGATATTTTGCAGGTGTAGAGAGTAAAACAATCTTCACATCATTATCCAAATTAATGAGAATCACCTCCTATGCTTTTAAAATACTTAATCTCTAAAAAAATCTTGAAAGTAATTGAGGACTTTAACTCAGTGTCTTTATTAGTTATTTTTCATGATCTTTTCAATATGATAAGTTGTGCTCTGTATATCTGCATGTTAGAAATAGTTGAGAGGCTTGATTGAAAGAGGCACTGGAAAACATTGCAGTTATTTAATGAAACCCCACAGAAGAGACTTTAACAATCTAGCCATTTAATTTGTTGTGTGAGGTCCTCCTTGGGAGTTACTGGTAATAGGAGAACCTGCATCACTGTGATTGCAACTTGCAGTCTTCATCTGGAAACCACGGCTAATGTTCTAAAAGCACGATTTTAAAATACTGTTCTCCCACTTCTCTTAACCACCTGAAATTTGTACTTTCAAACAGAATGATTGAGACAAACTCAGCATGAGAAGCATGCAGTCAGCACCCCAGCCAGCTTTCTCTCTTGGTTTTGGAGCGTTGTTGATTCTTAATTAATTTCCGAGTCCTGTTGCTTCTGCTGCCACGTTTCCATTGTCCATTCATGCCAACTGGCTTGCAAAGTAATCAAAACTCTTTTATTGGATGTCTTTCATAGCAGAAATCATGCCTGTCCGTTTCCTGTGTGACTATGTAATTTTATAAAAATATACTAATTCTGAACTCTTGCTCCTTGCACAGCAAGTTGACAGCAACAACAAGCGGCAGATCTGCTGGATGATTTTGCAAACAGAAAAAGAATCTCAAGTAACTGGATAATCGCTGCAGAGCACCTTTCATGTCAATAGGAGTCTTTTCATAGAGCGCCGCAATCTTTGGATCCAGCCTATATAGCCTATTAGATGCATTTAAAACATTGTAAGGGCATAATTAAGTCTTGAAGTATCCCTGTATTCCTTGACAGTATCTCCCTTTAAAGTCGTAACATCCTATTACCTGGGGTAAGTTCAAGTACTTGTCAATCTCGATGTGCCGTTCAGAATGGGTTTTGTCCTACGGGAACAGTGGGCCAATCGTGTCAAAACCCCGTATGACTTGCAGTTACAAGTGCTTTCTACATCTCAGATTCAGTGATATAAAAAATTAATCTCTCATCTTAAAAAGAGTCTCCCTGTTGACCGACCTGTGATCTCTCTCCCCGCCAAGAATTCAGGGCTCATAGGAGGAGTGAGTGAGTATTCAGAAGGAAACTACTACAGTTTTTCCTGGTTTTACTTTGCTGCTGACCGTCGTGTGGCCCGTGTTACCCCATGGCTGTACTGCAGTCCCAGGGGCAACAGAGCCAGAGGGATGCTGTTGTGGAACGAGTTGGGATGGAGTGGAGCTCTGCTGAGCAGGACAGGGCAGGCCAGGACGGTGCAGTTGCTCGCTCCAGTCAGTGCATCGCTTCGGCTGAACATTGCGAGCTGCTCTTTTGAGGGTTTCGTGCTGAAAATGCAGCTATTTGTGCAAAGACTGAAGGTTCTTTGGGCCTAACACGGTTAGATCACCTTTTGAATAAGACTAAAGTCTGGTGGCTTTTTTTCTTCTGCAGCTGAGTAGGCTCTTTCCCAGTACAGCAAGCAGCTGTTTGGAGGTTGTCCTTTATTCGTGGGAACTTTTCTCCAGCCCTACAAAATGTTTTCTTAGGGTCACAGGGAAACCCTCTTTCTTACTGAGGTAATCCAAGTAATTTCTGGTAGGCTCTGTGGAGTTCTTTTGAATTTTTCAGGAGCGCAGAGGGAAACGAGACCTGAGTTAAAGTCAAAAGAAAACTGCAAAGCTGGGGTGGCTGCCCGGGTTTTTAAAGGCAGCACTGGTGCGAGTGGCTGTGAAGAGATTGTACAAGGGATCTTATAAAACAGCTAAAATAAACATGGTCTTTTAAAATAAGCAGATGTCAAGTTCTTGATGTAGGTAATGATTTGGAGAGGTTTGAAGGTAAGAGGGTGGTGTTTGAAATGAATGGAAACAGCAATTATTTACAAAAATGGAAAAAACCAACTAAGCACCAGTTGCGAAGCAGTCACAAGCCTCACCAGGCGTCAGTGCCAAGGAGCTGCTAATGAGTTATTAAGCTGAACTGTGGCCCTGAAAATAGATTTTAAGAAAGAGAAAGTGGAGGAAATGACACCTCTTGAACAATCTGAAATAAATGTGACAGTCATCAACTTTGAAAACGTTGTGAGGATATTAGCAAGATACTATCAGATTCCTGCATTTCTACATCAATTACGTGGTTTAAAGCAAAGGTAAAGAGGTTCCTAATTAGTTCTTTGTGCAGCTGTCAGACTGCTTTTTACTTTATTCATTATTTTACTTTCAGTCTGTGATAGAACACCAGTGATTACTGATGGAGACTTGGAGTGAAGGAGATAATTTGAAATGCACTGAATGACTTGAAAAGGGTTAAGTGTGTGCTAAATGGTGATTATCCTGGGCAAAGGACTTATGCTGAAAGTGTTTTTCTAAGTGTTACAGGTTATTTTGTGGTATGGGGTTGTTGTTTTGTTGTTTGTTTTGTTGTTGTTGTTTCCCCTCCACCCCCCATAAAACATTTGGAATCTGGAGAATTAAATAATAAGGTTAAATGTCACTTCTTTTAGGAATCTCAGTGTGACGCTTTGGACGTGCCTGTCTCTGCAAACCAAAGCACGTGCACATGCACCCTCACTCACACTGCATGGGCTGCTTGTTTGGCCTGTGTGAAGAGTTGCACAGATGTGAGACCAGCATCTGAAATAATATTGCCATGCACAAGCATGTCGCTTTCTGTATGTATAGGTTGAATCTGAATTTATTGTCTGTAACATTGAAATAATAAGATAAAACACACCCCAGTGGGAGTTTTGGGTAAGAAAAAAACAAAGATAAAAGTTTCTTGAGAAGACTGTAGTTGCACTGTCAACAGACACAAAATTACCAGGGTGGTTCCATAGATACAAGAATGTCTTAGTCCCCCGGGGGGTAGCTGGAGATCAAAGAGGATCCTTATCTTCACATAAAAGTCTCTGCCAGAGCACAGGCAGGCGAGCAAGTGCAGACCACCTGAGGGAGAGAGAATAATTACATGGGTATCAAGTTATGCTGCTTTTCCTCTAAAATGATGGAAGTTACTTGAGTTCATGGGGATAGAAAGCATGAGAAAACTCTGTAAGAACTCCCCATAACTTTTTTCTTAATGAGTAAATAAACCCACTGTGTTTTCACAGAGGCTTGAGTTTCTGTGCACTCGCATTGGAATTCTTACCTGTGTGTGCACCTATGGTGTGTTAACGCTGGTTGGAATTGCTTTGCATGTGCAATTTAGTTAAAGAGGTAATTGTGGTCGTGTGGCTCCTCTGCCAGAAGCACTGTACAGTTCCTAAAACAGTAAAGCCCAGAATCCTGTGCTTGTCACAGACAGCAGTCCGAATGTGCGGCTTCCTCTGTAGCTGTGACATTCTTCAAACTCGGGTATCGAGATGCTCACAATGACTGTCTTAGTGCTGAACCCCTTAGAGACGCCACAGAGAGTATCAGTTCACCCGGACTGAGGTCTAAAATCAAGGGAACAACAATTTCTGGCTAATATTTAACTACTGAGGTTTGATCTTCTTTCACAAAGCATTGCAGTGAAGGAGTGAAGTAGTTAGTTATAACCACGGGACTGCTAGAGTTAGCGCAATTGTCTCACGTGCTTAAACATCCGCAGGATCTGGGCGTTTGCTCTCCTCTCTCCTCTCAATAGTGTGGCTTTGTAATATTTGAAAAAACAGAATTTTTTCCCTCCAAGTGCCGGTTTTGTTTCTAGCTTTATTGCTTTCCAGTTTTAGTCATAAATCCCTTTTTCCAGATTCCCCTTGACCCTCAGCATTTTTCATTTATTCTAGCTTCTTCTTGACTAATCATCTTGTGCTTTTTAATAGCCTGAAGAACTTTAGCCAAAATGCCATTTTTAATCTCATTTTCTGTTTCCAGCATGCATTGTAGTAATCTTCTTTTCTTATACTACTTGCCATTAATGTATCCCATTAGTGTCCCAGACTATCGGTTTCATTTGTTCAAAGGATTAATGTTGAAAAATGTATTAGCACTAACACATAGTAAAGGAGAGGGATTCCGCTTGTGCCTTTGACTTCAGCGTACTCATTGGGAGCAGGGATGCTGGCTCTGCCTGGAGTCCTAGCTCGAAAGAGTACAGAACATAAACTGGGACTGTTTCTCTCTCGGATGTCTGCTAAAACTCCTTTCCAGCAGTGGTCGATGTCCCCCTGCAGTCCGTCGAGAGTCCTCTCGTGGCTATGCATGCTTCATGGTGATAGTCTTGGCCAAAACAGCTTGCAGAAGCAAAAGTTAACTGTAATTCGTGAAAAATATGATGCTGAATTAGCTTCATAGCTCTAGTTTTGAGAGTAAAGCTGAGTACAGAAATAGCTTTCTGCTGTCTTTGGGCGTCTTCAGCTCTGGGCAGGCCTTGCTGGGAGCAGGACAAGCCTCCGTAGGGATTATGCCCAGTGAGAGTCTGCGGTGGAGAAGTCAGGTACCCAAAGCACAGCCCTGGCCAAGCAGGCTTGAGTCAATCTTGTACCTTCTTGGGAGCTGCATCACCAGATGTCATAGAAATCTGTTTCCTAAGCTAAATTGAGTGAATATATGTGTGTGTGTGTGTGTGTATTTACGCTCTTGTTGGCTCATCTTCCATTGGTCTAACGGATACTTTGGATGCCAGTGTAAAGCAATAAATTGGCTTAATCGGTGCTTGGGAGTGTTTTACCTGTGGCCACCACCGTTTTTCCAAACTCCCAAGGACAACACGCTCTTTGAGAAATCGCCGTGTTTTTTCCTGGGCTAACCAAAGACTGAAGTGTAAGGATTTTCACTACCCATTGTATTACATTTATGTTGTGGGAATGTCTTGAAATTCTTTGTTATGCTTTGCTGCTGACAGAATCAGTGTCTTTTATGACAGAACCAACCCTGCTGCTGATATTGGCCTGAACTTTGCTGGAACTTTGACAGCATTTTCTTGGACTCTGTTGATCACTATGCCGGTGCAATTCTAGTTTTGTAAACTGTTGTGTCTGTAGTCGATTATAAATGAAATTAACTCAAACGGCATGAATTTTGCCAACAGTTTGCTCTCGTTGGTAGTTGTACATTTATGAAAGATAGGCTTCCCAATTAAAATACAGACTTTATTTGTAAAATATTTGTGCTGGCATACCGTATATGTGTGGGAAAGGAGGAGGATGCAGGCAAGCACAGGATGGTCAGCCTCACCTCAGTCCCTGGGAAGAGGATGGTTCAGGGAACTTTATGAATTTGTCTGAATATTTGATGGGAGGGAGCAGAGGAAGCGCACCCAGGCTCTCCTCAGTGGAGCCTGGTGACGGGACAGGAGGCCACGGGCACAAACTGGAATCTGCACATAAGCTCTTGAAAGGTACCTGCACTGAGGAAGGAAGAAGAATTGGGAGGAAGACTGAAAGGTACTTATTCTCCCAAAGTTGATATATGGCTTGAGTTTACATGTTTTCAAAGACATTCAGGGCTGGAAGGCATGTGCGTGAGTGTTTCGTTCTCTGAGATTGAAAACTGAGGTGGTGTCTTTGTTCAGCCATCAGCTGAACTGATAATGCACGTGATGGGGCTGCTCCTTCTTTTCTGTCAGCTGCCAATACTTGATGCTTTGCCTTGTTCACAAATACCTACTTCAAAATTGTTTCTTAAATAAACTAGATGAGAACAAGACCATTGCTCTTTAGTGAAGGATGTGATATATTTGATATGTATTTGGGGAGCAGATTCTCATCCATTTCATTCTTCTTTCTTTTTGCATCTGGCTGGATTCCATAGGCAAGTACAGCTTTTCATATGTTGGGAATCTGGACATTTCTTAGTATTTTATACACAGTTTGAATGATTTCCAAGCCCTTCCATGCACAGATGTCAAAGTTACCTTGGGTGTGCAGTTATGTTATTTGGATCCTCTTCAGAAGCAGGACATTGTGTTGCAGAAATACAGAATATTCAGGTAGTATTGTTGAATATTCTTGCAGATGAGTCCTTTGTTTTGTCAGTCTTTCAGTTAGTTATATTAAATAAAAATGTTTAGTGAGTTAATTTACTGTATTGCAAAATGGCTTGTTTTATGAATGTAACCCCATTACTTAATAAGAAAGAATTTTAAGCCAACTTACATCCACAGATCATTACAGATCTTGCAGTTGTCACTAATTATCTGATACAAAGCACAGAATTTATGGTTGTTGATGGAAGCTGTTAACTGGTGCAAAGGCACTGTTGTTTCATATTGTTCAATTAGTGGTATGTTGACAGGAGATAATTGAAACAATTTGGAGGTCACTTTTAATGGTCAATTATTGTCTCTTGTCTTAATTCCTTGGATATTAGTTGACGTTGCTTTCTGAAGCAATACAGTGTTCTTAAATCACTGTGATTGTTCCCGTTATTGCCCAATTAGCATTTGATTTTTTCCTTAGATATGCTAAATGCCCTGGTTTTCATTTAAGACTTCTGTTGCCTTTCTCATATTTGCTTCAGTTTTCCTATCTCTCTGTTAAACCTTCTTTTGTAAAATTTATTTTGGGTACAGCATCTGATGTAGTTGCCAAGCCACTCTCCCTGATCTTTGAAAAGTTCAGGCAATCAGGCAAAGCCCACAGTGGCTGGAAAAAGAGAAACACAGCACCCGTTTCTAAAGCAGGTAGAAAAGAATGCTTAATGCTTATGCTGAATGCTGTGATAATTCGTCTTCATGGTACCTAAACTGTTTTCTGGACCTTGCTGCAAAGGGGTGTGTAGTAAAAAACCCTTCTTTCCCTGACATACTGCCTTTCTTAATTGAGACCAAGAAATCAAGCACTTCCAAGAAGTGGGACAAGGCAAGCCTAAATTAAATTCGTCACTTATTTCCAGTATTATGTTAAAAGCTGTATTGGTCTTGTCTAGAAAAACTGATATTTAAAGGGAAACCTAAACAGTTAATGGCATGACGAAATTAACTAATATGGAAGGATAATGGTTTCTATTATCTGTGATCTTGATTACAGGAAAAGAGGAGTAGTTCTGTCATTGTGTTTCTGTTTACGATAAGAAGCAAACTCTATTTTTACCCCTTCCATATTTTTTTTTTCCACTAAAGAAGAGGAAATTGCTGTTGTTGTTCTTTTTCTAAAACTTTTATAGTAGTCCTTTCTCGACCTTGTCAACATTGCTCAGAATTATTTTACAGTAACCTCTGTATCAGCAGTTTCAGACAAGGTCAGTATCCTTCTGTGTTTCTTCCTTGGGCACAGGGTGGCAGAGAGAACGTGTCTGGTAGGGACAGTTTCACAGCAGAAAATTCAACCAAGAACCCATTAAAATGTTTAAAGGGTTATATGGAGTGCTTATAGAATGGAATGTAGATTATGTAGAGATTATAAATAAGTATAACAATCATATACAAAGAATGTAGAGGTTATAAACAAGTTTTTAAATTCTTGGTACCCAGGCTGTTTCCTTACAGAAAAGAGAGACTCAAACTCTCCTGGTATTCCAAAATAACCATGGCCTCCATTTACAGTAGTTCCCAAAGTCCTTGAAAAGCCTGGATTTTGGACGTTGTGTCCTACATTATTACAGGAGTATTGAGGCATTGGTGTTAATTCTTCAGATGTCTGTGAGCAGTAATTTGGGCAAAAGAAAACTAACATCCTTGATTGTATGAACTGAATCCATTTGAATATAAAGATACTCTAACCTTGCAGTTGAGTTATTGCACAAAAATCTTAGTATCTCTACAGCACTAAAAAAACTGTTTTTCAAATATCAAAGTAAAGCTTGAGGCTAAAAGACCTCTTGCTTATTTCCAATTTATATCCGTGTGCCTTCCTGGCTCTGAGAATAAGAAACATTATATTGCTCCATCCCTGTGGCTCTCTTGTAATTTATTTGCCTGGGGAAGATCTGCTTTCAGATGCAGCATCTGGTTTTCAATGATTTCCTGCTCTTCACCAGCTGAATTGACTGAACCAGAAGGAGGGCAGGTCTGTTGCCTCAGGTCACACGGGGAATGTGTGCCTGAGTCTGGATTTAAAGTTAGATCGGGAGTATTCCCTCTTGGTTCTTGGCTGCTTGCAATAAATACTTAGGTTTAAATGTCAGCTCTATTGGGGAATAATCAATCTGTATTATATGCAAGTAGAAAATTACAATGCTTGACCTGGTACTTACGGAGTACATACATAGTTCTTGCAAATGAAAGGGTTGAGTATTTTTATGTAAACATACCTGAAGCATTTAAACATCCTGTAAACTGCTAAGTGAGGAGTCGTGTTGTTGTTTTTTTTTTTCCTTTTTAATGGCAAAATTAGCACAATGCTATTTCCTTTCATTGAAGAGGTGCTGGCATAGTTTTGTGCCATTATAACTCCAGTTTCTAGATGGAAGCCATTCCTCTGGAAATGGACTCCCTTTTCTAGCTGGATTAGGATGGTTGTAGAGCACCCAGAGCAGCTGAAACAACAGTCCAGTCTGAAAGGAGGGGGAGTGATTGTGCTCCCAAGTCGTCTTGAAATGCACTTCACAGTCAGGCAGGAAGGGCAGTTATCCATAGTCGTCGTTAAACAGCTGGGAAAGTTAAGGCGTCCTCTTCTGTCATGCAGAGGCTGAAGGTGGGTCAGTCGGGAGAAGAGACACAACTCAGTGAAAACAGCAGAAAGCCATGGCAGGAATTATTATGAGCCATGACGCTTTTTTATTTCCTTTAACTTTCTGATCTTACTCCTGGAGGTGATGGAAGGGACCATTCGAAGACACGTACAAGAAGTGTTCTCTTCTTTTCTTGGCTGTGTGAAAGTGCTATGTAAAGACAGGCATGGGCTGGAAGGATGAGGGCAAGGCTCTGTGTTCGTGTGATCAGAAGCAAAGCCGCACGCTTCTCCTGCTGCGCCTTGCCTGCCCGCCTGCTCTCTGCCCGTCTGGGGTTTCACTGGGGTTCTGTTCTGTGACTGTAGCGTGGAACAAGCTGTTGCAGTCAGCAGGTAATTTCCTTGCATGGACTAGAAAGCAAAAAAGGACAAAGGTACAGACAAGTGGCTGTTGGAATAGTTAAACTAGTTAGGAAAAGGCTTTTAAAAACCTGTATTAAACAACCAGAACAGCTTTTTTTTTTCTTGGCATCAGTCTTGTTTAGAAGATTTGTTTCTTTGACACATCATTAATTTATAGAATCTTTCCAATTAATTTCAGATAGAATTCCTCATTATCACTTTACCGGGAATGCTTGAATTTCTAGGGGAGCATTTAGTAAACGAGAGCTAGCAGGTGAGGTAGAAAGTCATCAGCTTGGCAAAGGCAAAAAACTGTTGGTCATTCAGAAGCGAAGTACGGGTTTTCCACGTATCTTCCTTGGAAATATCTGCAGGCTCTTTACGTCATCACACTTGGCCTCTGCTGTTCAGGAAAGACAGAAGATACTTGGTTTGACTCTTGTGAGATAACTGCAATGAAAAGCAATGAGTGGAACAAATAAATGATTGCTGTTAGTTAAAAATGACAGTCGAGTTACAGGAAAAAAAACCAAAGAGATTCAGATACTTCAAGGTGTTTTAAGTGTGTAAGGGCATTGTATTGTTTTGAAGTTACAATTCACAGCCTGTTGCAAAACATTCACTGCCCATATACTGCCACAACCAAGATCTAATCTAGAAAATGGTGTTGACTTGAAATATGAGCAGACTCGGACACTTTTAACAACGTAACTTTCAGTAAACAGAGCACAGAGATTCAAATACCATATTTACACATATACAAAATAGTCTTTTTTGGAATTTTTTGAAAAACTCCTTTCGAGGGCATTTTGCAACCGCTGCTTTTTTAAGGTTGCTGCAAGATTTGGAAGCTTTGTGTTCAGAGTTTACTAACAAGAAGTCTCTTCCTTTGCTGCTTCACGTGGAGGTGAACCCTGTGCTGCGTGTGTGCGCAGGGGCCGGGAAGCTGCTGAATCTCCTCCTGCAGAGCAAGCTCAGGCTGGTGGATTTCCACCTGTTCCTTAGCCAGCAGGTTGCACCCACGGAGACGTGCCCACCCTCATAAAACGTGCTGGGCTGGAGGAGCACAAATATTTGGCTGCCCTGCATAATATGAATAAATAGAAGGGTCGTATCTTTCCTTTTCATTATCTGCTTCTTGAAGTATCTTCCCATTTTGGTATGTAATTAAACTTCTGAGGCCTTATAGAATAGTGTGTGCTAGTCTTTTTCTCCTTGGTAGTTCTCTGCTTTCTCCAGGCAGTTAGAGGCTGTGCTCTTGAGTACTGTTTCTGTCGGCATCTTTTGCAGCACACTCAATATTATAATACTGTGCCTTGAGTAGTCAAAAGTTACTGTTTTTTTCAAGCTGTTATGGGGCTGAATTTGCACTCCAAGCTTTCTGTGCATGGCTGGTTTGAAAGAAGCACCCTTCTTTATGGAATAATTCAATTCTCCATCAATTATTTGTGCTGCTCCGGCAGTTGGATTTAGGGACTCATGGTCTGATACACATAGAAAGAACTGAGGAGCAGCCAGTCTCTGCTTTGGAGAGCTGAACATGTAAGATTGTAGTGACCTCTGTCTGCAGGAAGTGCATTCTTAGCCTAGCTTCTAATTCTGTTAAATTTTGGCATTTGTTTTCTGTTTTGTGAAGCATTGTTTTGGGAGCAGGGTAGTAGTATTGAAGAGTTACTGCGTTGTGATTTTTATTTTTTTTTCCCCAGTTCTTTGAAACCACTCACTTAGTTTAAACTTCCATCAGTTCAAAATTTCCCATTTCCCTTGAGCACACTTTTTCCATATTTTTTCGCTCAAAGTGCTGTTAATACTTTCTGATTATTCAGCAGAAAACTAAAAATCTCTCTTGAGCCACTCAGCCTGATTTAATTGGTTTCGGTGCATGGCAAACTAAATTCTGATATCCATTTGTCAAACCCCAAGTCTCTCCTCCCCTCTAAAACAGAGCGGTGCTCAGGTGAAAAAAACTTGGGAGGCAAAAAGTCCGTTTGGGGCTGTGCATCAAAGATTGTGTAGCATTCACAAGGTCACTGTGGTGCAGGAATTGAAGGGAAGTTGGTTGCTTGCATTCCCCCCACCCCCTCCTTGACTTCAGTGCTCCTCTGAGCCCCGGGACCCTTACTCCTGACAGTGTCCCAGGTTTCTCTGAATTGGCTTGAAGTCCCGTTTTCACTTTGTTCTTCGTTTCTCTGTTGTTTTTTTTTTACTTAATCTAGCACAAAGAGAAAGGGGTGGAGGAGCACATAAAAATATAAAATATTATTTTCTTGTGTGTCAGAGGCAAGCAGTCTATCCAGCGCTCTCCCTGCTGGCTGTATGACCAGGGCAGCAAAGCTCTCCTATTTACAGGGGATGGAGGTGTCTTCCCGTAGCTTTCTGCATACTTTCTGCTGTGCAAGCACAACAATTTGTGTTCACTGTGACGTGCTCGTGGTCAGAGCTAGTCACTGGGCTGGAGAGGTATGAAAAGAGGAAGTTTGCAGGTAGACCTCAGCAGTGTATAAGCCATAGTGCTAGCAAACAGTAAAAGCTATGTGTTTGGACTGTTTTCCCCATTTAAATCACAAGCTCCAAAGAACTTGGGCTGTTACCGAAATCCGCAGGGCTCGGCATCGCTGTGGTGCTCAACAGAGGAGATGCTTTGAAGGAATCACATCATTCACCAAGATTTTTGTGCCTTGATTCTTGATTAAATTAGTTTAATTCAAAATGATAATTCATAGACGTAGTATGGAGTGTGTGTTTGTTGTTTTTTTTTTCTATGAGGTTGGTGGTATGTATTTTTCTATGAGGTTCCTGGAAGTGTTTATTTTGCTTGCAATCTTTAAACGTCATTGGTTTGTCACAGATTTTGCCGTTGTGCGACACCACCTCCCTTTGCTCATAAAATGCGTTTTTGGTAGGCTCATTTGGTTGTCTTCCTAAGTGGTGGCGAAAAGGGAAATGAAATGAGTTAACATAATTCAACTTCAGTGGGGCTGCTGGACTTCAAAAGGAACCTCAAGTGGTGTCAGCCAGTAGGTTGTGTCAGACAAGCATGCACAGGTTACGGTCATAACTCCAGCTGAACGCACAAAGTGGGGTTTTTCAGATTTTTTAATGCTAGCATCACAGTATTTAAGACACTGGGAATTCATCCAGCTTTAGGGAGACGGCATCAGAGCTTTCCTATTAAAGAACCTGATCATCTGCTATGCCTAAAAGTGTAAATCTGCTGGTGGTCATTGCAGGTTGTTTCATGAAGCATGACTCAAAACTGTACCATAATGAGTCCGCCCTGACTGAAACTTGATGATCCTTAGGGGAAAAAACTGAATGCACTGTATTCATTGGATCTTATTTCTAACCTCTGGGGCTCCTTGCAGATGATGAAGTATTGTTGCAATGTTTTTCAGTACAGCTTCTGTAAATCAATCTCATGTTCAAACCCAAAGCACTTGTCCTGGCAAGCCACACTTCCTAAAATAGCATCCTTAAGCTTTTTTGATGATTTCATCTGGAGTGGGAGCAGAGATGACAGGCACTGTGTATCTCGAAAACAGATTATTTGTGGAATGGCTGGCATAGCAAATAGAAAAACCTAGCTGAGAAGAATGTAACGGTTTAAAGAAAAACATTTCTTGCAAAATAAAGTTCAATGATAACTTCCAAGCGTGAGGAAACAACCAGCCAGTTAAGATCTGCAGCGTAATCCTTCTTCCCCCCTCAATTCTGCCCATCTTCCCAAAGTGCAGTGCAAGCTGTTGAGAGGGTGAAAATTGACCTGTGTCATAAAGAGATCGCGGGGTGGAAGAGCGCAGCAGTGAAGGGGAGAAGGTAACGCCCCGGGTATTTTGAAGAACATGAAACTCCGAACAGCAAGGCTGAGAACTGGAAAAATCATTTGAAGCAGAGGAAGAACAAGAGATCTGAAAAGGGTGAGCAATGCAGGTAGAAAGTATTAGTTCGCCTGGTACTGAAATGGATATGTTATTTGGATGCCTACTTTTGGAGGTTTTGTGGGACAAAATGAGGTGATGCAAGCAAGGTGCTTGGCTTTTTGCATGCTAAAAGTCAAAAGAGAGGTATCAAATGTCATTTAGGGTCTTCACTTGACTTAAGTCCTATTTTCATTGTTAACTTCTTCCAAAAGATTTCTATCAACTTCACTGTATTTTAAACATCTTCACAGTATGTCGAACGGTGCTTTAATTTTAAAAAATTGGGATAAGGAATGAGTTTATGTAGTGTAACAAATCCAGTTTTGTAAGGTGAGCTTGGAGGGCCGATACACTCTTTTATACCTGCAAAGTTCTATCCAAGTACTAACCTGTAAAAATAATTGTCAAGTTATTTTAATTGTCTGTAAGTTATCCTAGAGACAAAATAATTTCACCATCTTGGAGGAAAAAACCCCACACCGGTGGAATTTAATATTTCTGTATTTATATGAGGTCTCTTCAGACTTTATCAGAGAGGGGGTATGAGGAAGAAGCTGCTCTTCATTAGAGCACCCTGTTGCCATCATCTGTGAGACTGGCTGATCAAGTTCAGGCTCTGAAAACTGGGGGAAAGCTGAAGACATCAGATAAATAAGTTTTGAGTTATGGCACAGGTTTGTTTTGGTGTGGTTTTAAGTAAATATTCTCCGTGATTTACAAGTTTTCTTAAAGGTGTTATGGTCCAAAAAATCCTCTAAGTAACCCTGAATATTTGCTTAGAAGCTGGAACAGAATGTTTTCTCAAGTGAAACTTCTCAAGAATGAAAAGAAAGGTGAGGCAATTGCCTTCTAAAGATTGCGTACGAAACCCAGGTCTGTCTCAGGCGAGGCTGAGGTGTGTCCATGTGTCAGAAGGTGTTCCCTTGCCTCTTGTTTTCCATTGTTCCTGCAGCAGGTGAATCCAGAGCGTAACGAGATACCAGTCGCATCGTTTTGTCATCGTTATTAGAAGGACACGTGCGACTGGATTTGGTAGTTCTGCAGTGTTAAGTGTCCAGATTTCTTCCTGTCGTGGGAAGCATCAGGCTTCTGCTTCATCATCAGAGAGTGTAGGTTTTCAATGAAATCTTATTTAGGAAAGTACAACACATCCATCCTTGATATTTAAGCGAATTCGCACTGCGGAATGATTAATTGCATTCAGCCTTTTCATCCACTTCAATTTTTCAGGGGACATAATTGGATGCAAATTGGCCAGTGTTAATCATTAGATACCACTAATTAAAAACAGAAGCTGTAGGTAATGGTATGATTATTGGTAGAAATAAATGAAGCGGATCAGGTGATACTTTTCTTCAGGGACTCATGACTTGTGCCGGAGCCTCATTAAATTCCGGCGTGTGAAGGTGCCCTGCTGGTAGAGGCTGCAGGAGAGATATATTTATAAATAACTTAAAAGTACCATAGGAGGGCAGTGTCTGAAGAAGGAGGTGGGGAACATCTCTATGGCTCAAGGACTCAGCAGTTTAATACATTAGGAACTTTTAAAAAAAACAATTCAATTAGACAGAAACTGGTTTTACATAACGAAAAGCCGGCTGAAAGAGAAAATCAGGACATTTCTTTTCTGACCCTGTTTCTGAAGCACACCAGAAAGCCATGTTCTCAAAACTCAGTGAGTGCCTTCTGAACCCAGGCAATTAGTTTCATACTTAGTCTTTTAAAGCTGACTGTGATGTTCTGTGACCTACTGAGAAAGATGGAGGCTCACTAGAAAAACCATGATCGTGCAATCAAGTCGATCACAGTGTTTTGTGTGTACGTTCAGAGAAGATAGCTCCTTCAGGCAGAATCTTCTGACTTAGCTTTTAAATTGCTCTTAAACTGCACCGACAGCCATTAAACCTTTCAGTCTAGCAGTCTAGGGTTTGGTTTTTGTTTTTTTTGGTTTTTTTTTTTNTTTTTTTTTTGTTTTTTTTTTTTTTTTTTGTTTGTTTTGTTTTGTTTTGTTTTTGTTTTTTTTGGGGGTTTTTTTTTTGCATCACAATTGCCAAAGTTTATCAGGATTAAATGTTAGCCCTTCTGATTTTTTTGAAGATGCCATGCTTTTGCAGTGCAAATAGTGGTGATTGTTTTGCTTTATCCATAGTAATTAAGAGAGCGCTTCTTTGCCCTGCTGTATGTTCTTCCTCAATTTTATCTTGCAGCAAATCTGTTTGACTGGAATAGCCTTGGAAGTGGGAATGTGTGCTTCTCTGCCCTGTGCCCTTCTTTCTTCATTTTGAAGACTGAAATATTTGACCTGAGGTTGTTTCAGTGCATTGAAGTTTGTACCTGTGGATGAAAATGAGTCTGAATTTTCCAGCTATAAAAAAGTAGCTTTTTGAACTACACTAAACACTCATAACATTAAATTTACATCATTATTAAGTACTCAATATATGCAGCCTTAATCAGCAGAAAGTGGGTTCCCTGGGTGTCCTGTTCTGATTTCCAGTAAATTGCTGTTTAAGCTCCTGCAGATTTCATACCTCAGACAGATATGATACCAAGTGAAATATTTTATGAGCTTTTTAAGTGAATTTATTTCTTTTACTTTTTTAAACAAAACTTCCTTTCTCTTAGACGTCAGCAAAATTAAGTTAGCTGCATCTGATTTCAGATGTAAGCCAGCATGGCCTATTTTCCATACAAATTTAATCCAGCGTCATGTGCATTATCCACGACAGAATAGCGTAACAAAAAAAGCCATCAAAGGTTTCTATTATGAGTAAAATAACAGCAAGATAAGATAAATATTCAAGACAGATGATAGCGGAAATTAAAATTTTATAATTGGCTGTCTACAATTAAATTCTGCCTTGAAAAAGAGTTCCTTCCAGTTCCTTCCATTCTTCATAAACAGCGTTTTCTACATCTTTGTGTAACCTGAGGAGAGGGAGATGCATTAGGTGGATTGGGTTTTTCTGAAAGGATAATTACGATGCAAATTGCAGGCGGTGAGGTGGGGTAACAGCGCTGCTGAGAAAGACATTCCTTGGAGGAAGAGTGGAGAGTTTAGTGGACTGCAGAGGGGAGGAAAACCCTTCAGCTTGTGTTTCCTGGTCAGGACTGGTGCCGGCAGGAGTGCAAGAGGATTTGTCATCTGGTTCCATTCAGCGAGTGAGGACAGGAATCACCATCACTGCTGCAGCAACCTCCTCCTCACTGATGGAAAGTATCAGCACTGAGGATGGGGCACGCTCTCTCCTGTCCATCCATTCAGCTTGTGGCAGCAAACTCTTCTCCTGGATCCTTCCTTGTCAGGAGCAGAGATTAATTAGTGACCTCAAATAAGCATTAGGTGATGTGCCCTGCATAGCCAGAGAGTCCCTTTGCTCTGGGGATGTTTACAAAGGAAACAAATAGGTGCCAGAATGGACAGGTGGGGAGGCAGTGCTGGCATTTGGAGTGGGGGTGCTGGAGAAAGGGGGGACACACTGGAAAGGAGCACAAGGGCTTGGGGCCAGGGAGGGGGCAAATGGGGAGAAAAGTGAAGTTTCTGTATTCTGGTCCAGTAGAAAACGATCCTAGAAGGCTGGATTATGAGGTAACTCCGTCCTGAATAGCCATGGAACCCTCTGGCTTCACCCTCTCCTGGAAAGCCTGACGTTCCTGGTTTTGCCAACAGCTTTTCTGTCCCCGCCTCACACCCTCATCTCTCTCAGATGTGGGCAAGCTGGAAATATGCAGTAGGTATCAGAAAGAACTGATGGCAGAAAAAAAAACCTACTGCTGTTGCTTGACGGAGTGAAATAAGGTAGTCAACACTGAATAAGTCAAAAAGCACAGTCATTGTTGCTGGGAGCGAGACACAGTAAAGGTGCAGTCAGAATTGTGGTGCCGTCTCTGCATCCCGCTTCGGATACACTTGCCTGAGAATGCGGGAGCTTCAATGCAAAGATCAATGAAACCAGAGATTCTTAAGTTCTTCTCGCTGGCGAGGAGAGCTTGTCGTGTAACTTTGCAGCCATGAGATGTTTTTTTCACAGCGGCAAGTCTCGAGTAATTTATTGTTCCTAAATTCACGTGTTTACTAGGAGATAGAGGACACTAAAATAATGAAAATAATAATCATTTTCCTGTGGCTGAGTTTTTTTTATTTTGGAAAGAAGCTGCACTTTTTAGTGATATGAAAAAAAAAAAAAAGGAAAGAAAAAATGTGCATACTCTTGTCCTAGTAGACGATATCACCATGTGAGGCTCCATGGCGTAGGGGCAGCCAGGGCTCGCCGGGAGAGTGCTGTCCGTCCCTTGGAAGGAAGAGGTGTGGAAACCTGTGCGTAGTTTAGGGATGTGTGTATTATTTCACCCAACCTGTTAGGAAATGTGGTCTGAGTTAGGGTGGTGTGAAGTGATGCTAATGGACAGTGCCTAAAACGTGTGCCTAAAGTCATTACTCCTGTCAAGTGACAGTAGTAGGTTATTCATCCCTGCTCCTTTCTAAAATTAGTAAGTAAAAATTACTCTGCGTTCTTCCTCTCTGCATGATGCCATCACTGTGAGCTTTCTGGGCTGTGAAAGAGACACTTCTAAATGGGTCTGTGTGACTCAACAGTATTAGATCTGCAACTTACGTGTGACCTTCAAAATGTGAGTGAGAGTAACTGGGTGACACTGCTGGATTAGCTGAGAACGATTCCTGCTCCCCCAGCACAACCTTTCACAATTAGCTCAGTCCCCGGTTAGAATTCTGACAAAACACTTTCATATGCTCAAAGCTTAGAATGGCTAACATGTTTAACAGCATTCATTTAATCATTTAACTAAATAATTACATCCCCAAGAAACAGTCTGATGGGATGACATGTCAAAGAAGCCAGAAAGAAGTTTTGAAATCTGCAGTGATTTAATTAAATAAGCACATTTATTATTTGCATATAGAGATTATATTATTTATAATTAACTTCCCAAATAATTTATTTTGCAGCCTTTTAATTTCCTCCGCGTCCTTCTGCCTCATTGATAAATCCAGTCACATTTGACAGCCCCAATCTGGCATTTAAATGTGACCAAAGCGGAGAGAACAATCGTTCTTTAAACGACTTATCCTGAGAGACGTAATAAAAAAAATATATCTAAAAATCAGTGCCAAGAGCCATTTTTGGCTGTGGCAGTCATAGATCAGGCCAATTCAAGGCCAAACAGGCTTTTTTATTGTGTAGATAGAGCTTACTGTATTCTGATTCATTTTATCCACGGTGTAAGAAGTACTAAAATCTCTGGGTGCCTTCTCATGGGAAGCAGTAGCCAGGAAATGCTACCAACAAGAGGAAGCTTACTGGTCTTTTTAAAGGTAGCAGAGACAATCAACAAAGGATTAAATTACATTAACATTATTTTTACATACTTTAACATTATTTTTACATACTTTAAACTTATAGTGAAGAACGTACGTACTTTTCTTCTTTATCGTCTGTCCATCTCACTACCCGAATTCTTCTCTGCCTCCAGCTCAGCTGCTGATATTTTCTTCTGGCTTTCTCAAGAAATATGAAGGATTTTTATTATGTGAATCTTCTACTTCTAGCATATCAGTTCACTCAGCCTCTTCTCAAGCATGGAAAGCGATACATGCTTCTTCCTCACGGCTAGGTTTCAGTCCGGCTCCTTAAAAGTTAGGAGAAAGATTATGTGACAGTGAGAACTGAATCACTCCGTATCAAATTGCCTTTATCCTGCTTCATCCAGGTGTGTCCATTATAATTATTCTTGTTGCTCAACTTCATGATGTGACCTAGTTCTCTGCTGTCAGTCCGCTTCCGATAAGCGAGGATGGGGAAAGAGAATTGCTGTGAAAAAAAGAAAGGAGAGGGGCATAGAGCAAAGGGGAAGGTGCTCTGGGAGCAGCTGCTTTCTCCCTTTCACCCTCGTTCCTCCCAAGCTACTCAAATAAGCAAATACTTTTTCTTGTTAGACTAAGGGTTTTATTCACCTGAGTGGACTTATAGATGCATAAGTTCCATATTTGTTGCTGATAAAATTTTGATGTTAAACATTAAAAATTACCTGCTTCTCGAAGTAAATGTAGAACACAGAGAAGGACTAGTTAAGTGTTGTCTTTATTAATGGACTCAAGGCACGTGCTCTACACCAGAAGTCAGCTCACGATTTCAACCAGATGCTTCCACGACTGTGACTAAATCAAAGAATAACCAAGTGTATGTCTAGGACTGATGCCTGGGTGTTTAGCTTTTGCCAGTGCCTGCTCTCTGAAGAGCTCTTGCTGCTTTTCACTGGGGTGGTTGCTCTCCAGATGAGGTGACTGTGAGGCCCCAGCTCCCCGGGGCTTTCCCTGGTGCTGCTTTGGCTGTTCTTGCTTGGTCGTGGCTCTGGGTGCAGGAGAGGGGTTCTCGTCTGAGTCACCGTGTGCTGTGCTCTGGGGACTGCAGCACAGAGGGGTTAGCACACCTCACGGTGTTAAATACAGTAATTACCCAGCTCCATTTGCTTGGAAAGCAGCACTTTTTTTTTTCCAAACTGAAAATACTTCTACCTTGATACTGTAGTATTTTTCCATTCTGCATCTTTGTCCATAGGGATATTCATTTTCTCTGGATGAAGAAGTGTCTGATAGAAATACTACCCAAACATTGTTGGGTGGGATGTGATGCTGTCTCAAATGCAGGTCCATTGAGTCTACTGACATTAGAAAGAAGAATAAAAAAGTTATGCTGTTTGCACTGAGTAATGAAAAAAGTATTGGCAGAAAGGCTGCAGAAGAGCTTTCTGTAAACAAGAAAATAAATAAATAAATATGTAGCCCAACTGAAGCAGGAAAAATCCTTTGTCATGATTTAAAAATTCTTTGTCTTCACCAATCTACCGTAAGGCTTTTGGAAGTGATGGAGCAATCTCGTGAGACTTAAATCTAATCTGTGATGACCTCTATTCAGCTGTTTAGTGTGTGAAACTCCTCTTGGCAGAATCTTGATGGATTATGTCATTTTTAGGTAGAATTTGCTGTAAGGAGGTGTCATTTTTGACTGTCAGGTAAAAGAGTGGTATATATACGAACTGACTTTGTAAAGCTACATGTGCTGTTGGCTTTTTAGGGCCTTATTCCCATAGAAGTCTCTGGAAAGTTACGAGGAGGTTAGTTTAGGCTAAAACCCATCCCTTTTAATACACCCTAAAGGTAGTAATTGAGTTTCTCCAAGTGGGAGGAAATTCTCTCAGAAAAGTTAGGGCACGTGTAACATCCTGATGTGGATGAACACATTGGATGTGGCTAATGAGACTGGCCTTGCACTGATACGAGTCTTTCCACCACATCTCAACCCAAACTTTCTTACTCTTTTTTGAAATGGGTTCATCTTTTTCCCTCTGAGTTGAAATTGCTTCTGTGTCTAAGCAAAGGCACTGGAGATGGAAGTGCTTAGTGGACAACTGCTTGGAGCCTTCCTGAGTCTTTGAGTCTTCTTGAAGACTTCCAGAGTCTTCTTGTGAACTCCTGCAAGTTCTCTGCAGATCCAGCTGTCGCCCACAGACACGCTGGTCTGTAGTTCCCATTACTCTGTCAGACTGTGAAGGAAAGTTTGTGTACTTAACGCGGAGAGTGGAGGGTATGATCCAGGCCCCAGTGAAGTCGATGATGTTTCTTTGGTTAGGAAGGCAATCTGCCATTCACTCAGGCCATGCGTGAAAAACAGATGTAAAAGTTAAAAGGGAATTAGTATCTTCAAGTATCAATATCTTGCTCTCGCTGCTGCCAGTGTCGATGAGCTTTTTAGCACAGTTCTCAGGTGCTTGCCCAATTAGCTATTTTACCCTTCTTTATCACTCTGGTGTTACCATCCCACACATTTTCCTTGTGGCAATGAAATCATGAAACCTAATTCCTCGTGTGGGCCAAATGTGAATAACTGTAAGATGAAGCCATACTAAAACAGTCCCGTTAAATCCAAATTACAGTTCCATTATCACACGTCAGCTGTTATGCCTTGGTAGCAAATGGAAAACTAGCTCTCTTATTGATTATCCTCTGCCTTTTGTTGATGATAGCTATAAAATGCATTCAGAGCCTTGTGAGCTCCTGGTTGCCAGCCTGCAGGTGTGTGATCAGCACACCGACCTCTGCCTCCTGGAAGCTCAGGGCACGGTAAATCTCTGCACCGCTTCACCTCCACCAGCTCCTTTGATGGGCTTCCACAGAACTGCCACTGATTAATTGCCAGGCTAAGTATGCTTGAACTAAGTCATTAATTTCCTCTGAAAAGGCATAATTCCAGAGCTCTTCTTGGGCAAGATGATATTGCCTGCGTTATTAACTACCTTCTCTACAGCCTGTCATCCATAAACCCTCTGCTCCCCGAGCACAGGCCCCTTCTATTTACCTGCAGATCATGGATAGAGACAATAAACCAAGATGAGATTTTGTACTTCAGGTGTCCTTTGATGAAATAATTGTTTTCCTGAATCTAAAGTAGCAGTAAATTATGAACTTTGAGTATTTTGAAGCTTTTTGTTGTAAGTAAAATTGAAGTAAAAATTTGTTTGTTGAACTAAAATTGCTCATTTTTTGCATAATTTAACCAGAGCTCCCTTTCTCCCCTGAGTTACGGGCTGAAGTTTGCTTTAAGGTCTGGTTTTGGTGGTTTATGTAATTTGGCTGGAGTAATTTGCAGCTTGGTGAAGCCTGACGTGGAAATTGTCAGCTCAGATGCAGACTTTCTTCTGAAAAGGGCTCAAACAAGAATCTAGAGCACAGCAATCATTAGAGAGGAAGTTCATTTTGCCAGATATGGTTAAGTGAAGTGATAAATCAAGAATAAACATGTGCAACTTCCAAGAGATTTTTTTGGAATGATTTGCAGCTTTATTTATATCAGCAATAGAAGGGCACTCTTTGTTCCCTGTCTGTGAAGCCAGCTGACAGCAGTCACTCCACACAAAATGATGAAATGATAGTGGCACAGAATGGTGTAAGTGAGACCACAACACAGAGGAACACTTCAACATTGAAATTCATTCTTGGTCCTCATATGAGTAGCTTTACATGGCTACTGGTAATAGTATTATTCTCTCTGTTAGGTGACACTGAAGCTTTGTCTCCTAATGGGTTGCAACAGGTGAAAGGCAAAGAGGGAACCAGCGGAGCCTCTAAAAATTCAAGTGGGTGTTTTCCAGTAGTGATGTGCCTGCATTTTTTAGACTGTCGGATCACTTCGTGGGCCTTCACTCATTTCATTGGGAGCTTTCTCTTACTGCAAATTAAGAAGTTGAAGAAGAGGTCACTAGCCAATCAACACAGCAAATTGATTGTAATTACTGCAGTCCCCAAAGGTAATAACATTCTGCTTCAAGTGACAGCTCTGCGCAGCCTTGTGGTAGCCAAGGTCACCCGAAGAGCTGCAGTTCTGTGTCAATATGGCACCTTGGGAAAGGAAACCCTGCTCAAGGAAGACCTTTTCCTTGGTTAAAGCCTCTGGAGTTAGACATTAAGTCCTTGCTCAGTTCAGATTCCACTTTGATGTATTTATCTTCCAGCACTGTATGCCTGCGCTTACCAGTCGGCGGTTCTCTCAGAAAAGAAGTAAAAGATCAGGTGAGGTGCTTGGCATTGAAGGTTAACGTTACTTTTATGACATGTAATGCAATATCAGCTTCTGGGGTATGTTTTTCCTCTTCAAGATCCCTTGGCTGCTGTTTGTGCCATCAATTTTGCAGATGTGCTGTTGAATTTGCAGGCACGGATGTCCTGCTCTGCTTTGATAGTGACCCCTGCTTAAGCCAAATGGAACAGCCTTGCAATCGTTTCTCTTCGGGCTTAGATCTCCTCGGTTGTGATCTCAAGGTTCCTGTGATTCTGGAATTCACTGGGATGGGATTTGCTTCTGAGAGCTCGTAAGGTGCAGTCAGTGTTCTAGGCAATATGACTATTATCGTTTGTTGACCTGAGCAGGACAAAAATCAGGCTTCTTTCAATTACAAGGAGAAATTAGATGTGTTTTATTGATGTCACTTCATTTATACAATCTATTTTTCTGAATGTGGGATGAATTAAATGGGGCGTTTTGTGCTCATAACCTTGAGACTCTTTCTACTAGCCCCTGACACAGAAACCTCTCACTATTGGGTCTGAGGTTGCTTTGATCACATTAAGCACTTTATGGGGATTTAGGGTGCACTGGTCTTGGAACACTCAGCCTTGGCTCATTGCTGCATGAAAGGAGGTTTAATTAGATGGACAAACGTGAATTCTGCAAGTGAAACAACTGCCTGTGGCACGTGTTATCAGTGACTGTTCTTGGTCAGGGACACCCAGCTAAGCACTCAGCTGTGGGTCCCACTTCTTTCCACGCACCAGAATCATCCCCACACGGAAACCCCACGGAAATAATAAAACATGTCTGATGCTCCTTTCCCTCTTTTACGCCCTGCTCCCCCCCTATTGCCTGGACTGTGTTGCTGCTGGCTTTTCTCTCTTTCACAGAAGTGTGTCCTTGCTGAAATGGAAAGTGCTGCGGAGTGGATCTTTGATGGCAATCGAACACGCTTTTTGTGTGGCTTCAGCCTGAAGGAAATGGGAGGGAGTACTGATGAGAAATTGTTAATTTTACTCAGTACTTTTCCCTTGAAATGAAGTAAATAATAGTTGGATTGGTATTACTGCTGCCAGTTTTAAGTGAGCTATTCAGACTACAGTTATCATCTCTTGGAATGGACAAGGGGAGAACAGAGGGGTGGGAATTCCCAAACGCTCTCACAGATGCTGTTTCTAGTTCCACAGTCTGTTCCACAGACTGAAATCGCAAGAGACGGGTGTTGTGGCTTAACCCATGGCTGAAGAGAGCTGGCTCTGGTTCTCCTCTGGACCAGAACTGTAGAATCAGAGGCCTTGGAAAAATCAGTGCCCTTCAGAAACAAGGGTTGCTTGGCATCAGTGAATTCCACCGGAGTTTTATATTTAATGTGGTAGTGCCAGAATCCATCTTCTGAGCACTTTTCAACTCTTGGGTCCTTGTGAAGACTACGTAAACCTCTCACAAGGCACATTCCTGGTGCAGTTTTCCATTCCAGAGCATGTAAATAAACTACAAACAGTCAGACCATAGAAAGATATTAACTCTGAAGAGATGTATAACTCATGTATCTTCTTGATCTAGCTTACTGATAAATGTTAGGAGACACTTTAGCTGTCTTACTGTTCAGAAAAAAACATGAATGAATGAGCAGAATTTCTTGAATGAAATGGAAATCCTTGAATTTGGTCTCAGTTTCTTCTCAAGTTCTCACTTAGCTTTTAAATATCTTTGTTGATAATGTTGTTTACTTTGCTCCAGTTGGTTGCATCCGTTCCAAGAAGTTTAACAGATTTCTCTTGGCTCTATTGCTGTGAGAATTCATTCTCATTACTGTGCCCTTACGTGTTGCCCAGAGTACTTTGTAAATTAGAAATTATCTTGTTCCCACTGTGGGGAGAACTTCTAAGCTCTGTCTCCTGACTCTTAACAGTTGTGCTCAAACAATAAAGTTGAAGATAATGCAGAACTATCAAAGAGTCTTTGTTGACTCCCTGTATTTACTTGGGACTATGACTCCTTTGGCTACACAAACTTGCCTTCGATAGCAAAGGGACCAGCACCTAGAAGCTGCTGGCCTGTTACTGTGTTTTACTGGTTTTATTTGAGTGGGGAAGGAGAGGATGCAACCCCCCAACTCCTCCAAAGCTTGAAAAATGCTAAAATCTCTCATTTCTTTGTCCAGACTACATTACTCTTTGTTGGCGATAGAAGCTTTTCAGCTTTCTGCACTCAGTTTCATGGCTGTTTAATCCAAATCAGGATTTAAGCATACCCTGTGGAATAACAGGACTTGTATATTCATCTGTGTACTTTGTTCTGAGTGCTCTCTTTGTACCAAGTCCTCGTGTGGACAATTCTAGAGCCACTGTTCTACAGCTATTCAGAATTCCACAGCTGCATCGTGAGGAAACCGTGGCAACTCTGCTCCTCTGAGATGGGTCTGGTCAGTGGCTCTTGGGAATGTCCCGTGGATGTCCCAGCTCTGTTGGGAGCAGCAAGCTGGCTGTGCTGGGTGCTGCTGGGGGGTGTGGACGTGCTCTCTCCATCTCCTGCAATAAAGGAGTGTCATCTTGCTTGGATTAACCCAGGAGTGTTTGCAGTGGGGAATTCTCACAAGTATCCCATGTGCTGTGTATTCCACTCGGGTCAGCGGGCAGTCTTGCTTCTCTCTGCGGGCAAGCAGGTCCTCAGGGCAGTGGCCACCTGTCCCTCCTGGCCTCACCAGGTCACCTGCAGGCACTTGTGTGGCCGGGGACTGGGAAATGGGCAGATTCCTGGCAGCTCCCACTAAAGCACTGCAGCTGGTGAAGCAGGCAGCTAAGAAATGTTTGTGCAGTGGGAGGAGAGTGGTTTATTTCTCTGTTTGTTTAGGATCTGTGCGAAGAATAATTTCTTGTGTTCGTTATACACTAATGACACTGCACAAACAAGACTTCATGGTGCTCTTGGGTGCGATAACTTAGCGAGATGGTAGAATGCAATTTAAATATGCAAAGAGAATGGACTAATGGAGGATCCTCAAGGACCAGATGATAGTTTTATTTATAATTACATTGTATTATCTAAATTTTGTGAAGCTTTCTCTGTGGCAATATGTTGCTTTGATTTGACTGTTCACTCTTTTTTTTTTTTCCACCTGTAACCCATCACCAATCCAACACCTCCTCACACTGGGCTCTGAGTAGTAGGTGCTGCTTCTCCACCCTTCTCACGAAACAAAAACCAAACTCTGAGCACCTTTAGAGAGGAAATGAGCACCGGGGGGAGGGGGTTAGGGGGGGAAACCAGCAGTATTTTATATCCAAGGGGAAAAATAGTGCTTGTCCTGAGCATTTGCAGCAGTCTGTGAATGTGATCTGAGTGCAAGGTGTGTGTCCAGGCAAACCCTGGTCCAGGCAAACCTTTTGCATGGTGGTCACTCTTTTCTCTTCTCACCAGTTCAGCTGGCCAGTTTTCTGTGTTAGTGATCTTAGTGATTCATAAATGGTCACCTGAATAATTTGCAGATGATTCTCTTTCTAACCTTCATAAGGTGCTTACCCAGAATACCAGCGGGACAAAAGCCCCAGGGAAAGCTCCTTATTTCCTGGAGGTTAACTGCTATGGTGTAGGCAAAGACTGTCCATCTATTTTTGGAAAAAGAAAGATTTTATTTCAATACAGCAAGTTTTGAACTCTCCCCAGGTACTTTCGCAGTCACTTCCACTCACATGCCATGGAAGATGTTTGATTTTCTGATACTCTCAAACAGTTCAATCAATATGATTGTCAGCTGCTAGTTAAAAAATGGACATGAATACTTTTTTTTTCATCTACAATCTGCTGAGTTTGTTTCTAATTAATTTTACTGCTTTCCTGTCTGCTTTTATTCATTACAGGAAATTTAAATACCCTATTTAGTCTGAATATAATATTCATTGCCTTTGTATTTGTAAAAGCAGCCATCTCAAAGAAGTCATTAGGTTTAATGTTAACCTTTAATGTGATCTGTGAATGTGATGGAGTATTCTGTGAGTTGTCTGAAGTTTGTATATGACATTTCTATGTCGCCAAACCTGTCATTGATTAGCGATGTAGCAGCGTGTTTAGTTTCAGGGCAACATCTCCACTTCCTGAGTTTTTTGGATGCTGTGGTGAGGTGGGTTTGGTTTTGCACTGCTGCTGTTCTTGCTCTAGATTCTTTTTGTCCCAATATCAAACATGACAGGACTCTGGCGTGGAGTGTCAGTCCCACTGTTTACCAGTGCTGCTAAACTTCAGTTTCAAGCACTGTAATACTTTTTTTCCTTTTTTTTTTTTAACTTTTTCCCCTTGAAGAGCTGGAAGCATTAGCCATTTATCACTTCCTCTGCAGTCCCTTGTCCTTCCAGCGCTCACTGGGCACTCTGGAACAGGAGTCAGCGTAATGAGCTGCATCAAGAGCATCTGTGACTCAATAGACAGCTTGCTTAATAAATGCTTTTTGATTTAAATTGCAGACTGTACACACTCATGAGATACTGAAATAAATTAAGTCAGAGCTGGTGATGCATCTGTCTATACGTGATTACATGTCTAAAATAATTATGGCAATATTTGAAACGAGGAAGAAGGGTTAACTGGCTGAGGGAGCAGCTGCTGGGTTTCTTTCTGGAGGTGCTGGTCAGCTGCAGCACCCCTGGAAGGAGGTTTCTGAATATAGCCCTGAAGACAGCTTTTCAAGGGCTTACTTTCTGTGCATTTTCAGGGCCCTTTACCTTGTGGGAAAGTACTTTGGGCCACAGCTGGGGCGAGTGGAAGTGAAGGCACTTACAGTGGAACCCAGCAGTAACTTTGGCTTTGTGCCTCTCTGCTTTGTGACATGTTTCCATGGCCATATTGTACAAGAAATTAATTTTTCTCTTCCTCAATAAGCTGTTGACTCTAGCACCTATTAGAGGTGCAGAGCATGTAGCTGCTGTGACAATTTTCTTGTACATGTTGTGCACAGTTGCAGTTTTCCTTATTATTGTTCCTGAACTTCATTCATTCTCTCTCCCCAAGCCTCCTGTTTCGAGGTCTGACACATGTGGAGGACGTTATTATCTTCATAACAAAAGCATATCTGAAAGCTCTGCATTTTAAATCCCTGCCTTTCAGTGGTGAATTCTGGACACTATTGCAAATAACCGCACTTCTGTGTGACCGCTTCAACTATTTGAAATAATACAGAAGTCAGTCAGACACAACCTGCCTGCGTGACTTGCGGTCTCAGCTCCTCTGTTTCAGAAGCTCTGGCCTAAGCTAAGCTGTATTTCCTGCAGAGCACTGTGTGTAGACAGCAGTATTACTTTGCATTAACTTTACAAAGTATCCAAAATGATGACGATTTTGGGGACTTTTTGCTGATCATCGTGTTCTGCAGTGTAACAGGGCAGATTGTATTTGTGATTGTGCTACGAAGGGGAACAGGTGTGTAGTTCCTACTCTGTGATGCCTTTCAAAACTAGCTTGGCCCCAGAGCTCACTCCAGCTATCTTTAGGGTCCAGTTTTTAGGTGACAGTAACTTGTTTCAGTGTGTAGATTGTATGGCAAGATCTGTATGAGAACTTTGAAGCTGGAAAGGGCTGTAAAACCTTGAACTGACTGATACTTAAAGACGTTTCTCCTGAATCCTCACAAATATTTTGCTCGCTTGGTAGTTTGGATCTAAATCTCTCGCTTGTAGCTGCATTGACTTATCTCAGTGAACGGTTTTATTCCATTTAGTGTATCAAGATGAATATTACGTTAGCAAAAAGGGAAGTTGGGCGCTCCCTCCTTAGAGAACTCTGGTATCTGTTGTGACTGTGCTGCCTGACTGCTGAGTCCTGGAAAGGTCAGCTGCCTTCCGTGAGTCTTTGGCACCATTCACAGAAGTAAATACCTATTGCATTTACTTCAGAAGGCTGTTGTGGGGCTAAATTAACGTTTGTAAGTTATTCTGAAACTCTAAGATACCAAATAGTCTGGTGCAGTCCTTAATTTTGCTGCTGTTGAGTATCATCTAATTTCTGTTTTACATATTTGTGTCCTTTAACAAGGGAACAGAAGCAGAATGTCATGCTCATTGATGTTTTTAAGTCCTTCATTAGAGCTAATGTCTTACTAATTGTCTGGAAAAGCTTCTTTGCCAAATACAAGCTTTCGTTCTTTTTCTGCTGGTTTTGAAGTCTAAAGCCTGTACAGAGGAGCTATTGCTGCCTCATAAGCAGTTTCCAGGATGAATTTGCAGATTTACTGATGTCTCATCTTGGGGTAGTCCTGGAGATACTATTTCATGAATATGTAGAGTATGTTTGCTATGCTTTTTTATGCTGCAGATTCATGGGAAATTCCCAGTTTATTCAGAAAGTGGCCTGCTGTAGAATACTCTCCATATAACATATGCTTGTTTCTTTGGCAACTCAGGCCAAATTTTCATTCAGAAAATGAATCTGCAGTGCAATGTTACTATGCTTTGAAAACACTGAGTGGCATTTTCAGTCCCTGTGTTGTTCTTTACAGTGTATACTGGATTATTTTAATTTTTATTTTAAATCTGACAGCAGATTTATCCCTATCTTTCATGATTTTGCTTGCATTGTGTGCATTGATAAACACCGGGTTGTGGGCATGGCCCTTCCATCTGCAAGGGCAATTCCACTGGGTGATTTCCTCTGATCGCCCCGGCAGTGTTTGTGAGTGTGGTTGTGCTGGGAAGTTTGAAAGTCGGTGCTCCTTGGCAGCTGGGAATCTGATGCTGTCCCTTCTCAGTGCCGGAAGGTAAGGAATGTGCTGCTGTAAATAATGCAGATGCTCCATGGAGCTAGATTAGTTAGATTAGTTTTTCAGTTAAAAATGGAGATTCACTCCATTTGGAGACACATTTTTCATTTCACCGTTAAGGCCTCGCTTCTCTATCTAATTTCTCATTTCCCCCTGTGTTAGTTATTCATAACCTTTATATTTCTGTGATTAGTACAGGCTACAATGTTGTCTTTCTTTTAATCTTGCTCATTTTTACACCAACAGTGAAATCCATGCTGCTTAGACTGGAGCAAATTCTTCATCCTGTAGAAGCTTATATAGCCCTTAATGTAGACATCATGTTTTACAACTCGCTTATTCATTCTTGTCCTGCATAGTGCATATGGTCTTGTCCTGTATAGTGCATATAGTCTTATCCTTATAGTGCATATGAATGCACATCATTTACACCCCGGACATCCACTTGATTCATACACGTCCTCTGAATCCAGGTGTACTTTTCAAGTAATTAAAATCCTTTGTAATAAGATTAGGGTTTCTTTTTGCTTTACTATTGGAGTAATCTATCCTAATTTCTTCCTGTTTTTATTATCTGCTCAGTTTTGTCTTTACTTCAGTATCTTAGTTTAACTTTTTGCTATCTGGTTAACCGTTACTAGAATTCGTGAGTTTGTCCACTTAAAACTATTTTTACTGTTTTCTCCTCCTCTTTCACATTCATCACCACTCACATTTTGTAGAGCAAAATTAAACTCAAGACTTGAGCGTGTTGTGTCAAGAGCAAACCTAATGGTTGGCATTAGAATTCCAAAGTAGCTACTGAGAAATGACAGGGTAAAATACAAGACCTATGTATGAGAAGTGCTACATATAGGAACATCACAGTAAAAGTTCTGAGCAGCCTTATGGGATCAAATGAGATGAAAGTGGTGGGAATTGCCAGAGTGAAGATGAAGATGATAGGACTAGTAAAAAAAGATACAGTTACTTTAACCAAATATGCTTGCTGCTGTGGCTGCCAAGAGGATCCATTGGTCCAACCTCTTCCTGAAGCTGAAATTGCTTTTCACCAGGTCTGACAGCCTCTGATGGGAACATCTTCCTCGCCGGAAGGTTGTCTTGTGAACTCAGCTAGATTCATGTCTACAATAAAGTATGTGAATGTGTGCTACCTGTAGCTCTCACCCAAATTCATAGGCATTTTACAAATATCCTCCTCCCATCCCCACACAACCAGGAAAGAGAAATTCAGACTTGTCCTCAAAGACAGACCTCTGCTACTTGTAGAAACTTTTCACATTGCTGTTATTGGAACTTGATGCTGAGACAGTCTGTCAGGAAGGAATCCATTTTCATACACAGAATCTATCCTTTCAGAACAGAATTGTTCCTTAGGAAAGTAAAATTGCTTAAAGATGGTTTTCAACCCAAGGAAAGCCTCTGCATGGAGGTCTCTGCCAAAGGTGGCAGAGTGGACTCTAGCCAATCCCCAGACTTTTGGTGGAAGCAACGGTGAAAGGCAGAAGTTGTGAAAAATAAATAAAAGGAAGTTGGGACATGTCAAAAGTAGAGGGTTATTCTGGATCTATTCGTGTTGCTGGTAATTGCTTTGAGGAGTGCTGCTGCTCACTGCATTTCCATCATCTGCCTCAGAATGAGGACTGCACTGAGTCTGAGTTGTGGGAAGGGGAAGCGCCACAGATTCTTATATTTTTTCTGTTAAATGAAAATAGAAACTAAGTAACACAAATTTGAAGTAGTTCTTCAAATATCCGCATATTCTTTTTCCCTGAACAGCAGTTTACCATAACATTACTGTTTTCCAAATAAATAGAAAACATTTCCTGAAATTAAAAAGACTATTTAAAGAAGCTAATGCTTACAGTTGACTTATAAAATAAATTTGGTGATCTACTGATCCAACTTGCTTTAGGAAAGTACCAAACTCAATAAAAGCAGAAGTTTGACAAACATATCTACGCATACTGATACTGAATTTACCCAAAATATAAATACTTTCTTTCTCCAGTCAGCCAAACCACATTATCTTTGCTGAAAGAAAAGTCTCACAGTGATTTTATATAAAAAATATTCTAGAAATAAATCACCTAGATTCCTGTTCATCATCTTACTGATTTTTATGGTCTGAAGAGTGACGATGAGAGTGCCGCTGCAGCTGGGTAGAGAGCACAGTCCTCTGAGAGACCTAAGGCCCAGGCTTTGATTTAATGAATACTGAAGAGTTTTGCACAAAAGGGGTCAGCTTTGAAAGCACAGTCTAAGACTCTAAAGCTTTAAATACCGTTTCTTTCATACACTCTTCTCTTACTAAAGTACATGCTCACCCATGGATTGCAAGCGAAAATAATGTCTTTTTAGTACTCTTTGTACTGCTGTATTGGCTACTGCTGCTAGGAATGAGCCAGGTATAGACGGTGTGAAGCTGGGACTGAAAACAGAACTCCTACCTTAGAAAGCTAATCTAGAGTCTTGCATGCTATGGCAGGTTTGAAAAACAATCAGTCTTACAAAACCAAACAATATGGTGTTCTAGAGAGTATCACTTAATATTGGGAATAGGTACAGAGTCTTCAAGAAGATGAGAGAATAGACAATAAATGTAACAGGCTCACCTCAGCCTGAAGTACTTCCTCACCTGCCTGTTGATTGCTGCAGTTAGTCTTGAACACACCAAACTTCTCTCAACTTGACTTTTCTAAGAAAGGTTTGATAAATTAATTAATTCAGCCCTACCTTGCTGCCTTTGTTCTTAGCGCTTAGTCCTTGTTCCAATCTGGGTGTTACTTCTCTTGGCCTATTGATACCTCTCATCATAATGCTCTTCATAAAAGTACTGCAACCTTTTAGAAGGTCCTGTTGGGTTGGGGTTTTTTTGTTTGTTTTCTCCATGTCTGATTGAACCTCAAAATAATTTCCAGGAAGATTTTGTTAAGATATTTCCTCTTTTTTTTTTTTTTTTTTTCCTATTAAAAATGTCACATGCTTACATTTGAATCAAATGCAAGTTCCCAAACATCTATTTTCATCCTTTACTTTTTTCCACTGAAGATTTAAAGCTGTTGCCCTAGTACTTTAATGACATTTAAGTAGTGCCTTGGCTTTGACCTTTTCTGCTGGGCAAGGAGAATTTTCAGTGAGTGGTCTTCTGAATAACTGAGAAAACATATGAGCAGATGAAAAGATAAATGTTGTGCACTGTTCTGGCCTCATGTGCAGCCTTCAGAGGACAGTATCCGCTAGGCTAATTCAGTAATGTGACTTTATTGTTTTTCCTGGCAAATATATCCAATTCTGTGAGCATGATGCCTACCTCATTTAGAGGGGCAGGTTCTCTACTAGAATGTCGACACTCCAGTTGGAAGGATTTTCCTGTAGAATTAGTGAGAAAAATCTTCCCTTATCCCTTTGCTGTTCCTGAGTACTAAATTATGGACATCATGTCTATGTGGTTGACCAGATGCTTTTGAGCCACCAGAGCCTTGTTGCTGAAGCACTGTGCATTTCTTCTGCTGATAGAAGCAGTCTCTAAGATGACTTTGGGTTCCAGTTCAGGTGCCGTGCACGTAAACAGGCAACGCGAATTTGGCTTTCTGTGCATATCATATTCCTGTCATTCTGTGGCATCTAGTTTTTGAAATGTAAACAATATGCACATACATGACTAAGTCAGCACAGAACTTTGCAAGACATGTCAAGTTACAAAAATAATTTCATTGGTTAAAAATGAAACAATTTTTAAGTGTCAAGCAGAGCTCCCGTTATCAGTCAATCACTTTAAATGAAAAGTATTAGTCTGAGATAATTTAAAGCCAAACAAGCTCGAAGTGTGTCTCTGGGCTTTGTGTAATAATGCTCATCGTATTGTTAACATTTGAATTCTTTTCATTCTTCTATACTGACAAATTTTTGAGTGTTTAATGCGGGAAAGGGCATTTTACTGTATGGCTGCCTGCTCCCTCACAGCTGCCAAGGATGGCCTGCTCTGTTGGCAGCCACAGGAGGGGACACGCTTTAATTTACTGAAACTCCTGCCAGGTATTTACATTGATCTCATGACCAAAATCATGTGGTTAGTAGATACTTGTGGTTCACAACAACCTTTCTGTAAGTGTATAACTTTTTAACTACATACAAAGCCCGTTCATCCTTGCTTAGTTGCAAGAGCAAGACCTTGTTCTGCAATGCCAGTGTATCTAACTAAAAAATGTTGGTTACTGGTGTGTTCACAGGTGAAAAAACAAGATTATTTTTGTGTGTGTGAATTGGCACCTTAACGCCCACCTGATGCCTGGTGATACTCTCTCACAAAAATACAGCAATAAAATTTCACTTTTTTTTTCCCCCCTCTGTGTGTGTCCACACATGAACTTTCCTCTCCTCCCTAAACACACTCATCTTCTCGACGGGTGCATGGAAAGTAGACAATAAAAGGGATTCTGGAGGTGATAAGACCTGTTAAAGCACTAGGTAGGAAGTGGCTGTCACACTTCACTTTCACAACTCCAGACATAATTATTGCTGCTTAATGGTTGACAGGCTAGAGTCAATTTTTGCAGTCTAAATGTTAAGAGTGGATGATGGCAGCAATAAATACCTGTCAGCAACAGCTCTCAAGCACTAAAAAAACCATCCACTTGTATCTGGTTAGAGTGATAAAAGCACATGAAAGTTCGCAAATAACTGACTTCAAAAGGATTTGTCAGGTCAGAGCTGCTGGTTTTCTCAATTTACCTTTCTTTTTTGAATAATATTTGTAACTACAGTTTAGCAACTATTGCTACAAAAAATCATGTCAGAGCTGAGAAGGGCAAGTGTGAGGTGTTTTTACCTGCATTTATCAGGCTGTGGGTATTTTTGAACAGCTCCCCCCTTCCCATTCCCCCCCTTTTTTTGTGTGTGTGTGTTAATCAAGAAAGCTATTGTGATTAAACAGAAGCAATGGAACATTGGAACAGCAGCTCCATGTCTCTGTTTCTGGACTGAAGTTAACATGGTAAAAAGGGAAAATGTAAACTAATCAAGAGAAACAAAAGGAGACTGGAAAGGCTCATACCCACATGAATGTTCATTTTGAAATAATATAGAAAAGTAGAGCGTGCATTTCCCTTCTTAAATTGTGGTACCCTGCTTGCATCATCTTATCTTGTGGTACTTCCTTTACTTGTATCTTCTAAGTTTTCCAGTGTTTTCCCAGTTACTCATGAGCTGAATTTGATACTCCTCAATTTTGTCTCCCGTGTGCTTCCTTCCTGTAACTAGAGCAGGCTGGTCACAGAGTGATTAGCTACTGTGGTGCTCCTTCTTTTCTTGCTCAGAGATCTCCAGCTTTGTTGCTGTTCTGTATGTATTTGGAGTATTTCAGTTACTTAAGGCTTGTTTTCTTTTGATGGATAACTGGGATAAAAGTTAAGAAAAGATTTGAATAATTATCCTACAATAACTATGTTTATGAGCTACATAATTGCTACGGTGGTTTATGTCAAACTGTTTTCAAAATGGATCATGTTAAACCAGATGTGGCACTTCTATCCCGGAACAGGAGTATTCACAGATGAAATATTCAGGGAATGCTGTGCTGGAAAAATCTATTCTCGAGTAAGTATTTCTGAGAAGCTCCCATATAGGAAAGGCTTTTCTGCTGATGTTCTCCACAATTCAGCCATCACTCACAACATGGTGTAGCAGCAATCTGGAAGCAGAGGTGAAAAGAACCACAAATCTCACTTGATGTGCCATGTGGGTTGTTTTTCCTGCAAGCAGCTTGGTGTTCCTTTATAGCCATTAAAAGTTTATTAAAATGCATGAGAAACATCCATTATAAACCAGGAAAAAACCCCACATTAATATTACATATCAGATGAGAGTTACATCCACGTTTGCCCTCAAAAAAAACCCTCCAAAGACCCTAAAAGGCACATTCAAGTACAGAAATAGAAAGGGCAGGAGAATATTTTTATACTGTGCTAAATGAATACTTGGTTAAGCTGGTAAAAAGTGGCTCAGTGAGAGCTTCTGCCTAGAAATCCTGCCAGCTGCAAACAGTGTTGGCGTAGCTCTGCTGCATCACGATGCAGCTGGCGTTCCCTGACCTTGCATGCTTTGAAGGCAAATTTTCTGGCCTTTACGGGATAGTTCTGGGCAGAATGGAAATAACCCACACATATATGAAGGGTAGTGGTGATAAGGAACGAATCCTTTAGGATAAACACAGTGGCACAACTAGAGTTAATAGGATGAAATTAAGGAAAAGATGAAATGTAGGTGGACTGTCACAAGAAGATTCCTGTTGGGAAGTTACTAAGTTGTGTTTGGATACAGACTAATTTCCCAAGACAAGTGGGGATAACGCTCTTTCTGGGATCTTTTCCTGGTGGTCCAGGCACAGCCATAGTCGTGCATGGCACTGATGTGGTATTGGCATGTCCTGGGTTATTCGTTCAGAACTTGAATGTTTGTCTGGTTTCCCCACGAGGGCTGCTTTTCCAGTTACATGCAGGGAAACGGGTACGGAGTGTGTTTCAAAGACGTACAGAGTAGGAAGAAGTGAACAAGCATAAACCAATGTCCTCAGCCAATATTTGCCCCTGCCTGCAGCTGTAAAGGTGTTCCTGTTTACTTTGTCGCCAGCTCCAGCTGTGCTTTAGCCTTTTGGCTCCCTAGGAGACTCCTTGCTGCAGGATCCTCTTAGAGCTAGGTCTTTGTTTTCCGAGGTACGTGCACTGTCAGTCCGTCCGTGTGGCTCTGGCTGTGCGGCTCAGCCGGCTGCTGCCGAGTCGTAGCTTTCAAGATACTGGTCTCCTCTGGAAGCAATTGACTAGTAGCTCAGCTTTAAACAAAATATTTTTCCAAAATATTTTCTCCTTAAATAAGCTTTTCATAGCTTGTAAGCATTTTCATTCTTCTGTAAATTACAGGACACATTTTTGGAGGAAAATCATTCTCTTTCCAGTACTAGGAAGTTAATCTATGCTGATCTCAGCCAGCAGAGCCAAGGTGTCTATGAAACGCACCAGGTGGATAAGCTGCTTTGCAATTAAAGATGAATCATCATTTGGTTGCATTTATTTGACTCATCTCTCAAAATTGTAACCCTGAAAGATTAAGAAGAAATAAATTAGGTTTTAAAAAATATCCTCCTTCTTTATGACACCTTTTGAAAATGTACTGCAGAACTGAATCCTTCCTTGCAGAAGGAGCTCAGTTTTCCCTCAGCATTGCAGCACTTTACTTCAGGTTGTCTTCTCCAGGTAGAAGCTGTGGATGAAGTTCTGGGTATAGACATTGGTCTGCTCCTGCAGGGTCAGGAAACGCTAGCAGCTTTGTCTCTTGAAACAGCCCAAATCTTTACCAGAGCAACGCAAACCATAATATTAATTGCCAAAAGTCTCCTCTGCCTTTGAAAATGCTCTGGTTTCTTCGGCACGGGATATCAGATGAAGGGATGCTGCAACGTGCAGAATTATTCAACACTACAGTATTTACAGTGAACCAGGTGTGTTTGGGAACAGCACATCGACTCTGCTTACAAGTTCTGATCACTTTCTTCCTAATTTCTACAGATACTTTTCAGTACATATAACCCAGGAAGAAAATAGGAGATAGCTGAAGGGCAAAATTTCTGACATTTTCTTGCTGCTGTTTCATACATGAGTGGTGACACATTGCAGTAATCAATTTATTGAACTGTGTTGTTCAGTTTTGAGTCAAGAAGAAAAAGGTCACGTTGCTCACAAAGAATGCTATAGTTCCTGTATAGTCCATGTGTACTTTATACAAGTTCCTATAGTCAAGTTCAAGAAATATATGAAACACACTGTAGCAGATACACGATGTCTCGTGACTTCTGTGGCACAGTGTCCCTGCAGAGAGGGGAAGGAATCAAATAGGATCTTCTGTGAAAACTGTTGAACATTCAGATTGCAGGCTATTTTGTCCAGATTGCAACGTCTGTATTAATTAAACTAAGGTTTAGGCATCGTTTTGATAAAGATTGAAGTCCCTCAGCACTTCAGAGTTGCAGCTGAGTTGCAGTTTCCACAGTCTTTGGTAAAGATTAGTGGCAACTGGTCACCTGCTCCAAATTTGTATGTCTTTAATCAGGGTGGCTCTGTTCTGGCAAATACAAAGTTCTTTGTTAACTCTGCCCTTAGTAAATTTCTGTAGATTGCCAGAATCCATCTGCTGAAAATATGTGCTTATCTGCAGGGAGTTTTGGAAATTTCCATAACATTTTTTTTGGTCATTTTTGGCTTGTTTGTATATTTCTGAATTTTTAATTTTTTCCCTGCCCTCTGGATTGTAAACTGTGTGTGAAAACATGTATGAATAAATCCTTGTGTTTTCCCTCTAGGTATAAATAAAACTGATTTGAACTTGCTTACTCGAAAAGTCTAGAGTATTTATAATTAAATTGTAAATGCTGTATTTCTTATGTTGCTATATATACCTTGTAGTTTTGAATTCAACTCTCGGGCACTATTTATCCTAACAAAAAAAATTAACTTAATTTAATTCAGGACTATGAATGTTAAAGAGCATTAAATATTGGTTTGATTGCAGCTAAAGGTTAAATTTTTGTGGCTATGAATGTGAGCAGAGTTTGGCAATGAGTATTTTTGAAAAATCTATGCTGTGCACCTGATTCCCCATGATTTTCAGTAGCAGTTCGTTTCTGACGTTCTGCAGATGTCATAAAATCATTTAAAGAACGTGTCTGTATTGGAGTGTCATTGATTCACAAGGGTGATGCAGCAAACTTTAGCAAATCACTCACTGAGAGTCTGGCGTGGATTAACACTTAGGCAGTAAGGGCATCTTAGCTTTTAGACTTCGGCATCACTAGATAGAAAAAAAATCACTAAAATTCAAGTTAACCTGGAGATGACCTGTAACACTTTCCTTTTGGGGTGTTCTTATACCAGGGTTTTACTAGCCCTGTAGTTTGAATAAACACAAGAGCATACTTTAGCATCCTTCCAAAATCTGAATTCACACTTTCCTACAGAATTCTAGTTTTGATAATAACTAATATTTTCCCAGTGTCGTTAATTGCATTACGTCTTCTGCCAATTCTGAGTAAGAAATGACATTGTTAATCCAAAGCTGACTGCCCGAGAATTATTATCGTGGAGCCATGAGAAAGTTAAAATAAGTCCAATGTAGAACCCGCATGTAGGTTGAACCAATGATGTAAAATGGTTTATCAGAGAACATGCGGAATACTTTAGAAGTGTGATGATTCAAAGAAAATAGTGGTTAATCGTTGTATTAATAGTGTTCATAAAATAATCTTTCTGTAAATTAATACTTTTCCAAAATTGGAGAAGTGTAAAGGTACTTTCTTTGTCATAACGTAAACCGTTTCTTACATCAAAAGTGCTGTAAGAAATCAATCAGTTTCCAAACTGAAGTATTTGTTTAACTCCTGTGTATCAGTGGAGGGGACGATGAAATGATCAGGAATGCCTCCGGAGCATGGACACCCTGGGAAGGGCCGGAACGGCCGCCGGGGCCATCTGCTGCAGCAAACACAGCTCAGCAGAACTGTCAGGGGTGTGCTGGGAAGGTCCCGGTCCTGGATTTATTCTGGAGTCAGGAAATAAAAACTAAGTCGTCTGCAGCCCTTTCCTGTTGCACTGATCGGGTGCTGAGTTGATGCTGGGCCAAATATTTTCCCTAGAGAACCTTTGGGGAGGAAAACTGAAAGTGACAGAGATGGTCAGATAATTTAGAAAAAAAGGAGCTGATTTTATTTTGGCTTTTTGGTCTGTGAAAAATCTATTTCATCATCAGAAGCTGTCCTTCACCAGCTGAATAAAAGCAATTCATCAGTTTGGATAATTCTTGTAATAGAGATGAGATAGTAATAATAGAATACTAAATCTTGTGCTCTTTTGTATTCTCCACGAGTAGTGTGGCCTTCCTAACACCATATATAATGTGATACTTTGAAACTAATTTTCAGTGAAACCATTATTTTCAAGGCTTTCTTGTAGCCTATTCTGCTTTTGTTTGTCCTGTGTCATTAGCAGTCAGCGTGGTATAATGAGATTTTCATCAGAAGAACACAGGCTTATTCTTTACTACTCCTCCAGGGGTGGAACAAAGCAGCTTAAGCTGAGCTTTTTGGTGCCAAACGGGCTCAATACTTGGTCTGATGGAAGGAAACGAGACCAAGTGTCTTCTTACTGCTCCCTGGTCTGGATAGTCTTTTCTAATGTTGTTGGCTCTGTTCCATTCTAGTAATTATGATTGTATCTTGGTCTGCCTGGGCAGAACAGTGCAGTTTGCTGGGGTACCAAATGCAGACATAAAGTCCACCTACACCCTGTGCAAAATCTTGCAGTTAGCAGAACTGTCAGGGGAACACCGCAGTGTTCCTCTGCCGTCCCCATCAGAAGATTATTGTGCTCTAGGAGCTGTGTAAAATACCATACCATATTTATGGAAATTGTTTCTAACCCAAAGGGAAGGAAGTTTGGGAGAAAACTTGCTGCATGAGTTCTTTGATGTGTCTGTTTCAGGGTCCCCCAGGCCTGTGCTGTCACACAAACAGCCCCAAACAGGCAGTTTGTGTTTGGCAGGCAGCTGTCCCCAAACTTCTGATACCTGTAGCGTTACTTGTTGTTCCAAATAGTCTTTAAAAATAAGTGCAATCAAAAAAGTGTGCTATTATTCTGCTTGACTACTTCCTCTTGGTTTTCTTATGTTACCAGAATGAACGTGTGCCTAGGAGGGGTTTGCTGGTTTTGGCTGAGCCTGTGTAACAAACAGCAATCAAAGAAATCTCAGCTTCTCGGTGCCACTCTCGCCTTGCCCTGGGAGCTGTGGCAGCTGACAGTCTCATTGGAATCTCCACTTCTGCTAAATCATGCCAGTTTCTAGCTTTTCAGGTGAAAACGTAACCTAATTGCAAGGCCAGAAAACTGACACCCAACCTGGTTATCTCCATGCTAATTTTATGTTACATTTTGGTAAAGAAAAAGGGATTAAGAGAGTTCTGATTCACAGTCTTGAACACATTGTTGGCAATGTTCAATAACAGAGTGAAATGAACACTATTCCCTGTTTCTGTATGCTTCTTGCAAACCAGTTTCTGCAATGGAGTATTTTTCCAGAGGAAATTCTTGCTTAGCCAAAATAGGTTTATTGGGTGGGATTGTGTTTACTTGGGCTAATTGGCAGTTTGCCTGATTTCTTTACTTGATTTGGGTTTGTCAGCTGCCCCATCCCTGGAGAGGTTCAAGGCCAGGCTGGATGGGGCTTGGAGCAACCTGGTGTGGTGGGAGGTGTCCCTGCCCAGGGCAGGGGGTTGGAACTGGATGAGCTTTAGGTCCCTTCTAACTCCAACCATGCTATGATTCTATGTGTGCCTTGGTGACTTCATTCTTCTTCCTGTTAAAATACTGCAGGATGTTTTAAGCCAATAATACTGTATGAATTAGCTTTGGAAAATTTCAGATTAGAAGACTTGCAAAGCCAATAAATAGTTCAGTTAAATAAAGAAAAGCCTTTTTTCCCTGGTAATGTTCTCCAAAGTGGGCATGCTGGGAGAATGTAGCAGCCGAACCTCCTCTCAGTCCAAGGATGCTCTGGACTGGCATTTGGTTTCTCATGGTCTCTGCATAGATAATAATTTGTTGTCAAATAAATCGCTGGTGTCTGCTCTGTTGGTTGTGTCAGTGAAGTTGCTGAAGCAGGAAAGGAAAGGAAAGCACTTGGGGTATGTACAGGGTGTGAATAAAGATTTAAAAATCTTGAGGGGAGACTGAAGCAGAAAGCATGAAAGGCCTGATTATTTAGCATATATGAACTGCACCAGTATTTCACTAGAATGAGATGAAACCAGTTGATATTTCAACTGCGTTTATTTTTGAAAGGTTATATTTACAGTAAGAGGAATGAGTGCACAAAGAGGCTGAATGCCCACTGTAATATACTGGATTGTACATACGGATTAACGCTGAATTTTGTGAAGCACTTTTTTGTCAAATGTGCATATACTCACATTCCTACTTTTGGAAAGTTACAGTAGCTATTTTCATTCCCATTTCATGCTATTAACTGACATTCCTGTTTACATTGTGATTTTGTTGTCCTTAAGCCAGGAGTTACAATGATTTGTTAAGAGAATCGGGGACATACATGTTGACTATCTAAGCTTTAGTTGGTGTAATTGAAACAGTGACTCAGCCAAAATTCCTGTCGATTTCACTAGGAAGAAGGATCCAGTCACTAAAATTGAAGTAAAGAATTCAATTAAAAAACCCTGAGCAAGCCCAGAATGATTTATGTTTACAGCAATGATTAAATTTATGACTCAAATTAAATTGAGTCACGTCAAGTGTTTTATTTACAGTACAGTTCTCATAAAGAAATATTTTTCCTTCAGAAAGCAGACTGGATTTTTTAACAGTTTTCATGGAGTTAAACCCACAGTTATTAAAAACAATGAGAAATCTGCTATTAACTTTGGTAACAAGTCAAGGTGAAGAGGGTTTGGAAATCCTCCTAATTTCAGGCTGAAAATCAGTTATAGAGAAGTGTATGAATCGTGGCAGATGTAGATGGAATAGTTTGAGATGCTGGACTCTATTTCCCTGGTCTGGAGTTCTTGCCTGGCTCATGAACACTGAGTTACTAAGAAGACTGTCAGAGCTTCTACAGACAGACTTTAGAAAAACCCCAAATACCTGATAGCAAACTGGAGACAGACTGAAGGAGGGGTTGACCTACCTGGTGGTGTCTTTTTGCAGAAATTTCTACAGTAGCAAAAAGATTAGAATTAATCTTTTCAAGCACCATAAACAATGACAATCTGAATATTTATCAGGTCTCTTTTTTGCTGTTCTTCTTTCCATCTGGCCCCCCTGTGCGGCTCCCTGGCTGGGCACGCTGCTCTGGGCACGGGGAGCTGGCGGGGGAACGGCCGGAGCAGGACGGGGGCTGAGCTGCATTTGAAAGATAACCGAGAAAAGAATCATTATGGGAGAGTAAAGACTCTCTTAAAAGCAAGGCTTGTTTTTAACTAGCCCTTTTCTGTACTTGCCCGAGTCCTGTAAATACTAAGCATTAGAAAAAGGTAGTTTTATATATATATATACAAAATTACGACTGTCGAAATAAGATGCGTTTAGATGAAGAACTTTTAGAGGAGTGGATGGCATTGCTTGGTGTGTTGAAATTGATAATATAGCCTTGCCAATTTGCCATGAAGAGTTTGTTTCCTTTTGGCTTGTTCCCTAGGCAGCACTGCTGCCTTCCTCCTACAGACAAAGTTTATTGAGGACTTTGTCACGGACCTCTCATATTGTAGAATTGCACAATTGGAAACAATATTAATTATATTTTCAGCAGCTGATTGTTCATTTTGCATTTGGGGTGAAAAAGAAACAGCAGCAAAACAAAACTCACCATGATATAAATCCCATTAAAAGTTCAAGCAATGAAGCTCCTATTTATTTATTTACATAAGGAAATATTACAGGAAGAGATTTAAGTTGTGCTCACTACTTTTCAGGGCAGAGCGTGAGGAAAAAATGAGTAAGCCCACTAAAATTGCCTAAATATCATTTGAAGAAAGTGAGCACTCGCTACACCCTTTCCTGATTCTGTTTTTTCCTAATTCTGAATCTTTCCATTATCCATTTAGACTTCTTTTAAAATTGGGGAAAGTGCATATTTTTTTATTGTGAAAACAGCTGCTCAGTACTGGATTGATTGTGACTTATTTTGGAAAAACATTTAATTATTTATGTCTTCCCAGGGATCTTGATGGCTATTTTCTGGCATGGCATGGCAAGGCGGGTGTGATGCCGGGGTTTTTATCAAGGCCCCTGCTGTGAATGGTGGGATGGGGTGGCAGTGAAGGGACGTACAGCCGATAAAAGGGGAGAATGTGGATTTTTCAGGCCGTAGACAATATGCTTTTGGCCTTTATCTTGGTGAGTGTGGGAAGGGTGGGAACTGTTGCAAAACCCCTTTGAACTCCTTGGGAGAATATGGAAAAAGAAGCCTGAGACTGAATTTCTAAAAGGGGATGAGCAGCGCAGAGCAGAGTGGCTGGGAGGGATAGCTTGTGGCACCGGTGAAAATCCAGACTGGAGTGCATCCAGTCTTCTGCCTCAGAATAACTGGCTGAAGCACAGGAAACCCATTTACTCTGGGATAGATGGACTTTTTCTGCTAGGTTGTTTTTTCACTGTAATCTTTATCTCATTTTACAGTCCATAGTCTGGAAAATTCTTACAGCTCCTAGTTGGGGAATTTGCAAGAGCAGTGGCTTTGGGGAAGAAATTTTGCTAATTTGAAAAGAGAAAAGGAAAAGCTCGGGGCAAAGCAAGAATGTAAAGTTACTACGAATCTTCCACTTGATAATTTGCATCAAATTGGAATAAAATTTAACCGCATTTACTGTTACATGAACATTATGTTTAACAAGTATCAGTGAGATTTAGATGGTGGTAGCTCGGCTGTGAGTGATGGCGAGGCAGCAGACCACACACAATAAATCATGTGCTTAAATAGTTTGTATTGATCCATTTGCTCAGTAGAAAATATTTGGTATAAATACACGAGTACATGCGAATTGCCTGTGCCAATTTCACTTCTAATTTATATAAAAAAAAAAATCCTAGTGAGAGGACAAGTAATTTCTTGTAAAGAAATTCTTATTTGTGACATTATTTAATGAAGCTGAGGCCTGTGGAACTCTAGCACAGATTTCTTTGCCACTGCAACACCATTTGCTCCTTGCTATAGTGTTTTTGTGACACCAGCAATATTTTTTTCAAGGTTTAAATGGATGTTAGCTGTTTAACACTATTTATGGGAAGAAATGGATCTTGTAATAACTGATATAGGTCTGAAATTATTTTAAAATGTTAGGAAAATGTATTGGCAACTGGAAGCAAATCAAGTATTAAAAATTCAGTCATGTTGTTAGTGTTCATTGGTTTCTTTTCTGTGCCATGAGAGACAGAGCTGAAAGTATTTGGGAAGAATACTGCAGTGAGGTCTTCGCAGGAGCACCTGGAGTATCTTTTCCAAGAAAGAACTGCATTCTTGAAGCAAGAGGAATGTTTTAGAAGGGGGTGTGTGGTGGGCTGACCCTGTCTCACTCCACCCCTGGCCCAGCAGACAGAAGCCTTAAAAAGATTGAAAAACACCATCTCTGTTTAGTCCTCAATATTTAAAATGATCAGAAATATTTGTCACTGAAAAGGAGCTCCTGAGCACGCTCGGCTCCTTGCGGTGTTTCCAGCCATCTGAAGCAGCACAGAAGCACAGAGCCAGGAGCCTGGGCAGATTTCCCCAGGCACCTTGGAATTACAGTTGTGGGACTTTTGATCTAAACACTCTTTGATCATTTAACAGTCAGGACTGGTAAAATTGTGGAAATTGCTGGAGAAATATTTTTTATTTTCACTAATATTCTGTGAAAGGGAACATAGATATTTTTGTTGTTTTGAGAAAGGGATCAGCACACTAGTATGTCACAGAACTGCTGTGTTGTGGTGTCCATGGACCCTTATGATCCCTTTCATGTTTATGGCAGCAGACTGGAGACTGCAAAACAAATCATAAAGCAATACAATGTAAGTGCATAAAAAATTGACGTAAAGTTTTGTATAGAGTGCTTTGAGATTCAGAGTGATTTGCCAGTAGAAATGATCTTTCTATAGAGCTTGGTAGCTTAAATAAGGATTTTAATGTTAGTTATAGTTACAAATAGTGAAGCTTTTATTTTAAATATTAATAAGACAGAGGTCGTTAAGAAGTCAATATTAACAGAACCAGTGCATTCAATAGAATACAACCTATTATGTTCTCCCAGATCGATACTGAGGATGGGATAGTTGGCAGAAAGTTTTGTTGCTTTCTCTGTAAAAAAATCTTGACTTCTCCACATAGACAATATTGCTTATGCTGTTCATTTCCAGCTTATAAATCATGCCTGGACAACATGAGAAAATCAAAGGTCTTCGTACTTACCTTTTGGCTTTTGGAGTTCTTGGCTAAGGCTGGTCGATTCTTTCAAACTTTTGTCTGCAGCAAAATTATATGTGTTTTCACTTCAAGGGTTTTAGCAGGCTGTACCAAACCTGCCACTGCAAACACTGGAATGCTTCTGGCAAATCCCAAAGCAGAAAAAGGTGTTAAAATACTCAGCTCGCTCTCAGCTCGCTAATACTGAAAGAGCAGATCACCCAGGTGAGTGAACACGTGTCCCTGAAACTCTCTGGGAGCCGCTGGGATTGAAGGATTTTTCCCCGATCCTCCACTTCAGAGCCTCCTCACATGGGCAAACGGCTGACCAGAATTCAGAAGTGGGGAGGAGGCCAAAAGAAGACTAGAATTAACAAGTAATTAATGCGATGGGACTGGAGTCACTTAATAAACAGCATCTCAGAATAAGCGGTTGTACAGGAAGGTTCTACTTTTGTCAACAGGATCCTCAGTACTTATGCCTGCCCTCAGGGCATTTCAAAATGCAATTTAACATGTTTTCCTCATAGATGCCTTAGAAGGGGGAAAAAATCGGTGGCTGGGAGAACATAATTGGGGATTAAAATGTTAATGAATCTCTCATTTTGCATTGTTAATGCATTTATTGAAAGATAGTTATTGATTTAATTATACTAACAAAACAAATTACATTAAAAATGCAGTCTAACTCAGTTTTGAACCTTGGAAATGGAAATAGGTTTTTCACCTTCAGCAAAGAAGAAAATCCTATTTCAAAGACAGGAAATCAGTTGGATTACGTCTAGAAATTTATTATGGATGCTTTTGAAATGCTGTTGGCATTGAAATTGCAGAGTGCTATTATTCCCCAATGTAATTATAACGGGCTTGATTGCGTGATCTTACACATCCCAGTAATAACATTTGCAGAAGCAGACACGGTCTGACTGAAATCCAGGCAGACTGAAACTCTCTGATAACGCTGCTGGAGCCCTGCAGGAGACTGTGAAGGAAAAAGCCCTTGGCCAACAGATGGGTGTCCATCCCTGCTTCACAGGAGGGAGCTGGGGGCCACCTGGCTGTGATGACCACTCAGCAGGACACTCAGCAGCCAGGGGCCCGTGGCTTCTGGCTGCCCTGGAGCCAGGCGTTGTGCAGAGCTTTGTAGGAACCCACCCCAAAGTCCTTCTTCTTTACAAATACGGCTGAAATTTGCTGGCAGGTCTGAAACATGCTGTGCGGGGAGGATCAATAGGCAAACTTGCTGCGTGACAGTGTAAGATGTTCTCGTAGGGTAAAGCTGAAGTAGAAACGGTTTAGGAATTCTTACTTCAGGGGCACTACAGGGACTCCTGCATGCTGAGCAGAAAGTGCACTCACACACTCTAGAAGGGCTCTGATCAGACAGTTTTGGACCCTGTTTTTCTGCTGATGTTGGCTGTTTTATTTTCCTCCATGTTGGCCACTAAACCAGTGTTAACAACTCTTCTATTCCATAAATAGTCTTTTTGAAGAGTTTGTTAATACCGTTCTTATTTTGATGGTCATTGTCCTTCTTTCTCTTAGTTTTTCAGTATGCTCTCCCGTCCAATGTAATCTTTGATAACATGTTTGTATTTTCCACGTTCCCAATTGAATATCTTTGCTTTCTCCTGGATTTCCTTTTACTAGACAATGATATGCTTCCCCATTCCTATTGGTGCTTCTTGCTAGTACGTTGTGCAGAATCCTAACAGCTTGGAAGGAACCTCTGGAAGTCATCTAGTCCAACATAGGTCTCATCAGATGACACTTCCCAGGGAACTGTTGTCTAGTTTTGACAAATGGTCGACCCTTGTCCCGCCACCAGGCACCTTCAAGAAGAATCTGTCTCCATCTCCTCTGGTGTCCTCAGGAATGCTGAGCAGAGGGAAAGGACCATGTACCTTGACCGGTGGGCTACACTCTTGCTGGTAGCTCAACACTCACAGTGTCTCTTGCTTTCAGACTATTCATGCTCCTAGAACTTAGGTGTCTCGTTGAGAACTTGGGCTATTACTAAAGGCACATAAAAAGTTGAATTAAAGCTTTAGTCAGCTTTTGGCTTTGACTTAGTCTGGTTTGCCTAACTTGTGGCTCCTTCTAGAGGAACCAGCAGCTGCCATCGCTGGTACCACACTGACACCCGCAGGTACCGACTGGCACAGAAGCAGGAGGTGCTCGGGCATCACCCAACCTCAGTTTTGTCCCCTTGAAGAAAGAACTATTTAAAGAACCCCACTGTGTGGCTCATCGTGATGTGCAGACCTGAGGCAGGAACGTTGTTGCATTATGCAGAACAGCTCAGTAATGAGGAAAAAACCCACACCTACAGTGATCCACAAGGTCTGTTGCAGACTCTGATCTTTTTTTGTGTGTGTGTGCAAAAATACTTCTAAAATCATCTTAACTGTAGCTCTGACTGCATGAGATGAGGAGTAGAGCTGAGGCAATCCTGTTTCGTCCTTTCTACCTGCACATCTGTACCTGTGCGTGGTGCTTTGCCTGGCAAGGTGAAACTTCATAGATCTTGCTTGTGTTGCATGTTTCCTTGAAGGGTTCAAAGGAATTGGCAAAGAAGGGAGGGACTCAAGGGCAGTATATAGGTGTTTACTAACACAGGTAATATATCTGTATAGTGAAAATACATGTTTTAAGGAAACAATTTCAGCCGTTTCATTCCCAAAGTTGAAAATCATGAGTAAAAATCTTTCTTATATACCTTTTTAGCATTTTGATATCTGCATTCACTGTGCTTATACTTAATATAGTTCAGTGGAACTATTAATGCTCCGCTTTTCCAGATTTTAATGTGAGTGAAACTTGCCATTTCAGAAGTGTTGGGAACAGAAGACCTTTGATGACAAAATACTGAAATACTGAAAAGAGCAATGCAAACTTCAGCATCAGTGGGCTTCAGCCCTGTTTGCTGTGCAAGAACTGCTTCTCTTGGATTCTGTCACCACATTCTTGAGCGTTCCCGTGGCCAGTACTGAGGACAGCCCAGATGATGCAGAGATTTGCTTTGGTCGGGTGCTGATAAACTAAATGTGTCCTTCGTTTGCCCATTGTTTCCATAAATGAGTGTTTTCTACATGAGTGGCAGAGCTTTTCAGAGGACCATTCCCTGCTTTAAAGGAAGGGGGATTATTTAAATGTTTCAGTGATCTAGGTGCCTATCAGGTTGCCTCTCTATTCTAACATAATTCTTGTTGCTGTTCCATAGATCACCCGTGGGAGATCCTACAGCCACCATGAACACTGCAACGGTTGAGGCAATGTGTTTTATCTGCAGCCTGCATGAGTCTTGTGAGCATGTATTATTTGGTGCTTTTATTTCGTTTAGCCATGGAAAGCATATAAAATTAATGGAATTTACAGGAGCTGATATAGGAGCCCATTAAATTTGCTGTGTGCATAAGATGCAATGTATATTCCAGACTAAGCTTTTGTCTTTCTTGCTTGTCCCAACCCAGGGTGTTTGTGCTCTTCGTAAGCATTCAGAAACTATATTTAATGATATGATTTTTCTAGGAATGTATACCAAACCGTGGCTTTAATTTTCCTCTCACATACTTTCTCCGTTGCTTTGTTTTGATCAGAACCATTAGAATGATGGGGTTGTTTCTGATATCTGTAACCTGCTGTTGCAGAGAAACAAACTGTTTCCCAATTACTATTATAGCCAAAGCATCCAGCTGACTTTCAAGAATATCCAGTTCCAAATTTTCTAAGTGTCCCATGAAGGCACTTTGACTCAATGGTTAGGGAGGAAATTTAGCGTGAAAGGAGACTTTAATCTGTTTTCCTCAGTCTATACTCCTTATGTTCTGGAAGAAGTGGATGAATCCTCCCAGGCACAGAGCTGTATGAAAGCTGAAACAGAAGGCTGAGGGCTTCACAGTCAGGATGTGAGGAGGAGCATTAGCAGCCCCCTAGAACAGGGGATCGTGTCACAGCAAGCCAGCAGCCTTCCCTGGTGGGGATGGGGCTTCCAATTAAGCATCTAAGTGTAAGCACCTGAGCTTAACTCCTGCTCTATAACCCAACAGGGTGAGATGCTCAGATGCTTTGGCAGAGCACAGTGTGTTGTTCTTCAAAGTGTGGTTTGGTGTGAGGGTGGATGGGAACTGTTTCCTTTTGTTGAGAGGACAAGCTAAGAGCTCTTGAAAACTATGTGTTCAGGTATGATACTGACATTAATTTTATTATTGATGCTCAAGGTTTTGAGGTTCCTGTTTTGCAGGACTAGCATTGCAGCTGAAGGTGGTTTATTAATTACCTCTGAAAGGAGAGGCGTGAGGAGGTGGTGGGGCTGGCAGGTCGCTCCTGTGCCTGCAGTTCTTGGGTTCTTGTGATGGTGGGTGCTGCTTCTGTCCTGGTCTGGTTTTGCTTTGTATGTCAGAGTAACAGCAATTGACAAGTTAACCAGAAGTTACCATTCAGACCCACTGAATACCCCTCAGTGAGAAAATTTAGGCTCTAGGAGGGAGTTAACCTGAAAGGGCTTAATCAGACTATTTGTTGAATTAGAAAATATTTAGTTTCTAGTGAAAATACTGCTTCAGATACCAGAGAAAATAATTTCATTAAATTTTCATCCTGGTAGGAGAAACTAGCATTAAGATATGATATATAAATTGGAGTTTGTATCTGAGTCTGATACACTGTATAACTCAAATTAATTTTGGTTAGTGATTATGTTTTGCATGTGTTTCTGGTCTGTGGCCCGAGCGTAATGAATTTGTGATTGTTTATATTATCCTGTAAAATAGTTACTCTCTCGAAACGGAAATGCTTGAGGTTTTGGTGTTCTCCCCCCTACTTAGCTGTGGGCACTGTTCCAGTGTACTTCTGTGTGGAGGGGTGTCTGGTGTGGTGTTATTTTCATGGCACGTTATATAAGTGCATAATATAGGTCAGGGCTTTTAAGTGCTTCCTGTTGTTTCTCAGCTTTTCCTGGGGAAAATAAATTACCCAAGCTGTAGAAAGAATTTGTAGATTGTGTCTTGTATCTGCTCATAAACAAAACTGAAAGGCATTTAAAATACACCAAGTAACAAGAAGTACTATATTCATTTTTCCATTAGGATTTCTAAACTGCGAAGCTCTTTGCTGTTCGGGTTTTTTGTTTGGACAGTAGCTCGGTCAGAATAATGAATATGATCCTGTGTTCTGAATCAACATCTGATTCAATAATGCTTAAAAATTAACTTGCTTTGAGGTCTGTTTCAGGGCTGCTGATGGCAAAAGCACTCTCTCTGCTACAATTCAGGGCTGCAAACTGAATTCCTACACTGTTATCTGTCAGATGCTAATTGGTTAAAAATATGAGCCTTCTCTCTTTTCTGTGATAACTCATTAACGATGATGTAGATGGATAAAATACGTGGCTAAAATCCCACCGTCTCTGTTTAGTATGTAGACTATGCTTTTCTTAAGCATTAAGCATTTTTATTTATGCCTTCATCTCTCACAGGAGGGAAGGAAATTTCTACTGAACTTTAGGAGCTCCCTTGATTAGACCCAGCTGGCACGAAGAAGTCCTTTGTGCCAGGCAAACGAGTCCGCTCAGCAGTGTTCTCAAAACGGGGGCGAGAAGAAGAAAAGTGGTGTGAACTCATCCTAACAAATATTTTCTTTTCCTTCTTGGAGTTCATCTGTACTTCCCTCCAGGGCTTTCCTTTTACTAGCATTCGCTATAATCCCTGAAGGAGATATGCTCTAGGGCACAAGGAAGCAATTTCCCAGATCCTGGAGCATAAATGAAATAGCATACACTGACGGGTTGTTGCAAATGTGTCTGAGTGTATTTATTCTGTGTTCATTTATTGAAAATTGTGTGCTTCTTAGGTGATTTTAAGCACAACTAATATGTGTCCAAATGTTACAATGGCACACGTAGTAGGAAAGTGTAAAATAATATTTTTAGTGTATTTCTCTTCCAAGTATAACTTTTAAAGCGTCTTGCACAAACAGACAAGAGTAAAACCACGCTTTTCGTTATCCAGCATATTTTCCTTTTTTTGGAATACTTTTCCCTACAACTGTTCTTTCTGCAACTACAACTATTCTTACTGCAAATGACATTTCAGAGTAAAGGTAATTTTCTTATGGTCTTTATTGTAACTGTAATTTTAGTGCTAAATTGAATATTTGCTTTGGTTTTGTGTAAATGGGTTATCCTAGAAAGAAGACTTTAAGTATTGAGTTTCATAAAGGAAACAAATGGTAATGTGATGGTTTTATGCCAATGCTAATCAAATAAAACATACACTGTAATCTTTCTTGCATGTATCATTCCTGGCATGTGCACAAAACCTCTATAACGCTAATTTGTGCATGCTGGGTATGTATATTTTGGTTCCTGGGAGTATTTGCTAACAGAATCATAGAATGGTCAGAGTTGGAAGGGACCATAAAGATCCTCCAGTTCCAACCCCCCTGCCATGGGCAGGGACACCTCTCCCTAGAGCAGGTTGCTCCAAGCCCCATCCAGCCTGGCCTTAAACACTTCCAGGGATGGGGCATCAACAACTTCTCTGGGCAACCTGTTCCAGTGCCTCACCACCCTCACACCAAAGAACTTCTTCCTAAGATCTCATCTAAATCTCCCCTCTTCCAACTTAAAATCATTACCCCTCATCCTGTCACTAGACTTCCTGACCAAGAGTCCCTCCCCAGCTCTCCTGTAGGCTCCCTTCAGATCCTGGAAGGCTGCTCTCAGGTCTCCCCGGAGCCTTCTCTTCTCCAGGCTGAACAGTCCCAGCTCTCTTAGCCTGTCCTCATAGGAGAGGTGCTCCATCCCTCTAATCATCTTGGTGGTCCTGTGCTGGACCTGTTCCAACAGTTCCATGTCCTTTCTGTGCTGAGAAGTCCAGAACTGGACACAGGACTCCAGGTGGGGTTTCACAAGCGCAGAGTAGAGGGGGAGAATCACCTCCTGTGACCTGCTGGTCACACTTCTTTTGATGCAAATACTACCCTTGCACACAATTACACACAACTAACAGAAATGCTCTTGGTTGTTATAGTTTGGTTTCTTAAGGGTTTAACTTTGGGGAAAAAACGTCACCAGCGGTTTTAGTGCTGGATTGTGGCATCATTAGAGCAATCACTTTTCTATTCGTCCTGTTAAAAATACTACCATTTAGCAATAACTTGTGTGACTGCAGAGCTCATTGATGGGATCATGCTAAAAGTGTTGTTTACAACGGCTTTAACGGAGACCTTGGGTTTACGCAGTGCTGGAACAAGCAGGTGACAGCACCTTGCAAAGACGCTCCAGAGGATGCTGTTCACAGGCAAAGTGGTGGCTCTTACCTGAGAAATTAAGGTTCGTGCCCTCTGTGCATGTGCTCATGTAAGACTTAGGTCCATAAATACCAGAAATGCTCTTTTTCTTTGTTTCAGTATCTGTGTTACGGAAAAAGTGACGTGTTTCTTCATAAAAGAAAAATGAGTCTAGGAAATGGTGATGAAATGGAACTGTTATTGTGACCAGAGAACAGAAATTAGATATATTACAGTTTTGATACGTGTACTTTTGATATTAAATGCTTCATCATTTATAAAGGCTTGATACAGCCTTTACCATACGCAGTATTATTGGAAATTCATAGCGAGCATAAGGAAATCTGTACCAAATAAAGTCTTAACATGTCTCCAACTCTCTGTCTGCCTTTCTGTAAATTATATCAAATACTGACGATTTTTATGAAAGCCACTACTTGGCCTGTCTCACAGCAATGCTGAAAACCCTTTACTGCTTAGAGGGAATGCATGGATCATCTTTGTGTGCTGTGGTGCATTGTCTGGGAGGTTCTTAGTGGATTTTCATTGCCTTTGGAAAGTCGATATGGTTTCAGACTGATAAAATACATCGGAAGTTTCATAAATGAATAGGGAGAACTCTTAATTGCTGCTAGTCCTGAACCTGATACAGAGTTTGTCTGGGACTAAGTTCTAGGCTAAATGTAGGGTGGCAGAGGTCTCCCAAAGTCTCTGCAAATCCCTTATTCTAATGCCTTTGTTGAGGAAAATGATCAGTCAGTGGCTTCGGAGTTGAGACACAAGGGAGGGTGAGGGTGCTGGGGGTGGGTGTCTTCGCTGATGCTGCCTGCTGCTGCTCAGGATGCTGACCAGATGGGCACCAGTCAAACCTGAGAAACCTGGGCTGGGAATATCCATGCTCACTCATCACATCCTCCAAGATATGGGGTCTTTGCCTCTCCTTGAAGTGAGAAAAGGATGGAGAGGAGGAGGAAAGGCTTTTTAAAAGGTTGAAAGGTTTTGTTTTCGTTTACTGGAATGTGAGACAGGACGGGAGTGGCTGGAAACACTTCAGTTGGGCTGGTGAGATGCCTGGTGGCACTTAAGTCAATCGATACTTTCAGAAATGATTAAAACTCTTCCTTTGCAGCTTCAGCTTAAATAGACTAGTGGGAAGAGGTACTGCCATCAGACTTAAGTACTTCTTGGGAGCAAACATATGGTGGCCAGATATACTTGTATGGCAACGCTGAAGGGATAACAGGTTTGTCTTCTCCCTATTGCAGATCGTGAAGTTTTGAGCTCCAGTATCTGGAACAGCAGGGATTTGGCCCCAAACTGAAGCAACAAATTCAGTGTAAAAGTTGGAACCACCTATGGAAAGGGATATTAGAGATTATTCAGAAAAACGTCTAGTGAAAGAGCTCAGGTTCGTATTCTTAGCACGGTGAGACCATGCACAAACACCACTTTGTGAACTCAGGTGCCAGCTGAATGTGGCACTGAGCCTCTATTCCTGATGGTTAGGAGTAAATGTGGTGTGAGAGGGATCTGAAATGCTCTCTCCTCATATCTTTCTCTTATTAGGTGAACAGTATAAGGTGTTAACCTTTGCATATGTATGAATCTCTTGTGATATGGTTTTTCTTCCCGTCGTATGGGATCAGCTGAGAAGATGAACAGAGCCCAGATCTGAGTCTCTTCTGAAGAAAAAAAAATTACCTTGCTTTCATTTCTCTCCTTTACTATTCCAATAGCTGTCTGCTGTCCATTGTCCTCTGTTTGAGTTTGACTCTCCTATTAACAGCTATTATTTTAGCATGCATCTGGAATTTCCCCCAGCTCCACATATCAGAGAAGGAGCTCAATAGCTTGAAAAATTGCCAGCTGTGACTGAAAGAACATCATGACAAGGAAAAGGCCTGAAATAATTTTACTTTCAGAACAGTGTGGCCTATTGATTATGGCCCTGAGTCTGACCCATGTTCTCAGGCTAGAAATTCCTTTTGTGTGTTAGTTGCTCATCTGAATGATACTGATACCAGTTATTTCATAAAATGCTTTGAGTGGTGCTGGTAAGAAGTGCTATTTCAAAGCAGAGAATCATTATTATTCTCTCTTATGCTGCGAGATTTTCAAAGAGCTGCTGCAAACAAAGGAGTTATTAAGGCTTCATGAGAAATGATGTAAGTGTCTTTTATTATTTTAGTCCCTAGTCCCACCGCAGGGGGCTACACTTCCACATATTAAGAACGGGAATTCTAACTATGGTTACTTCATTTTAAAATGAAACTCGCTTCATTCTGGGAATCTTATTTCCTTAACTCAGCCCTTTTTGGAGTTAGTACGGTGATTTAAAATACTCTGGACAGCAAGCATGCCCCGCTTATTATCACCTGATTTATTATTGGAGGGGAAGCATGGGAGGGATATTTTTGAAGCTTTTTGGAAGACCAGAGGTTGTCAAACCAAGCAGTTTTGTTACAAAATTGATGAGATAGGACCTCTAACATTTTCTTTTCTATAGCAGTCAGCGCTAGGAGTGGAAAACCATCCATTGTGGTGATTTCCCGAAGTGCACAGGTCACTGATGTGTTGGCATTTCAGATCACCAGCCAGTCTCTGTGCTGCTCTCCTGAGGAAGCTCTCGGGCGTTATGGGAGCTGTCTCTGTCCCTTTACACTTGGAAGGTCATCGTGAGCTAAACTGTCATCTCGCAGCCTGGAAGTGGAAAAATCCGTGTGCTAGTGAAAACCTGCGCCGTGTTTGATGGGCAATACCTTCGGCAGAAGAACTGAAAAGTGTGTGAGTCCAGGATTCTCTTTAAGCCAAGGGGTAGAAATCCAGAAAAGTATAAGAAGAGTTTGAATATTGGCATCCCACAAACTTTATGAAAAATTCTCTATGTGGGAATACAGAGTAAGAGGATAAGGAAGATGGCAAATGTCCTCGTTCCTTCACGTTTTTACAAATATAAGGTTATTTCCTTGTTGTAGATGCAGAAGAGGTCCTAGGTGTGAATTCTGAGAAGGGATGTATCTGGAGAGGAGAGAAATATCCCTGCAAATGTGTGTGTGGGTTTTTTGAGGGGCTGTGAATTTCCTCGGTGCTGGTGGCTGCTTAAGCTACAAGCCATTCGTCATGCTATTTACAAATGTGTGTAATGGTACTAAACTCTTCTACTCTAAGAAGATCATGATCTTTTCTTAGGCTTGTGAATCCCGGTGAACAGTGGAGAATCTAAAAGTTATCCCCTGATTTGGCCTGAGCCAATAACTGCGTTGGCCTCCAAGTGCCTTCGTCCAGAGAAAGAGAACATGAGGGTATAAGGAAGCGCTGTAATTAAGGTTGTGGTGAAGGCAAATGAACCCACGGGCAGCTCCAAATGGCAGGTGGTGGAAGAGGAGAGTGTGTGATCTCGAGGGAGAGGTCAGGCTCAGCAGCATGCTGAGGGTTGTAATAAATGCTTTTATCTTACAGTATTGCTGTGTTCCCTTCTGGCCTTTTTTAAGACTTCACATCCTGTCTCTTGGAGCACACCATGCTGTGTTAGGAGTAAGAATGCACTGCTTGTGGGGTATGTGGCTCTTCAACAGCTCCTTCTCACCAAACTGTTGCTTTTGCACTTGGCTGGAATGCCTGTACCTTTTGGAATTTGTATTGATTTGCTTAATTGCACTTGGGGGGGGGGATGCAAAGTCAAGCAGTAATTATTAAACTGTATTCATTAGGGGAAAGTTCAGAGTTACCAAAAAATGAAAGGAAGACAGACATAAGTGGAAGACATCTCATTTCACAGTCAGAGGTCTATTCAATTTTGCAGTGCAAGCAGAAGTGTTCCCAAAACAATAACTCTGCTCCTGTCATGGCACAGTACGTCTTCTGCCCACACCGGCTTTAGATTACTTCGATATTTGCCCAACAAGTCCTCCAATTTCTCGTCAATGATATCTGAATTATTTAAGGCTTCAATTTTTTTTTTTTCTTTTTCTTTTAGAGAGCAGGAACTTAGGAATGTGCTGGCAGAGTGACCCTGGCCATTAACATATAAATAATGGAAGCTGCTCGATGCTTTGGGAGAGATGATTGACTCTGTAAAGAGATCTGGACAAATGTGTTTGCTATTTAATCCTCATCCACACAAAAACTAATCATGCTAGAAACAGCCTATGAAAGATAAACTAATAAATCTTTGCAGGAACTATGAATGCCTACAATATTTGTGTTGAAAAAGTAGTGAATAAAGGGTATGTATTGGTGAGCAAAATATTGATTGATAAACCTGTCATTGCTAAGGGCTGGAAAAGTATGGCTCTTAGACTTATTGATGCAGAGATGATGGTCATTTTTATTTTAGTAACAAATCATATTATGACAGATACAAAGGTATTAGGTGATAAATTGTGAGATAGGAGGATTCAGGTAGCAACTCTGAGAAAATAGTCCATTTATAGAATAATATTTACATTTAATTTATGTTTTAAATAGAAGAGGTATACTGAAGCTGGGTAGTTGTGTCTGAAGGGTGTTCCTGTTCTAAACTGATCAGGAAAAGGGTGGCAGGGTCTTAAGCCACAGCATATTTCAGTGACCCAGTGGGGAGGGGAGAGTAGGGTGCTTTTTACGTGCCACTTCTACTTAGGGAAAATGGATTTTATGTTCTGGTTCCTTAAATTAATTATTCAAAATGCTGAAACAACTAAAATTGGTTTATCTGTTCATTGACTTAGAAGTGGCATGACCTAGAAGGTGTAAAGCCAGGCCATTTGGGCTCGATTTGCAGATCTCTGGTGGTCTGGTGTGTGACCTTGCCCTGCCTTGGCTTCCATCCTCCTTCACCCTTCTTTCTGCCTCCTTTAGTGGCTGCTCTCGGCGCAGGGCTGTCCTCTGCTCTCATCGACAGGCTCTGTCCGTGCTGTGCAAGGCAATGACAGCAGGATTGAGGGCTCCCTCAGCCCGTTTGTGGGTGACACCGAGCTGAGTGGTGTAGCGGCACACCAAAAGCCTTCAGCAGTCACTAAATAGTCTCTGGTATTTCTCTCAGAATTTTTAGTGAACCTTCGAACTCACTTAGTGTCTACACTCTGTAGACTGTGCTATGTATTCATTTGTACACAAAAGTGATGTTACTTTTTGATTATTGTAGGCACAGTGACCTCTGTAATGGTGAGCAAAATCTGGTTTTCACTTCAACTGCTTGTAAGTAAGATGAAAAAATTCACAGTTATTTCAGACCTGCTTTCATGCTTCCTAAATATGAACTAGCACAAAAAGTTTTAATAGACTTTTTTTTTTTTTTTTAGGTGAAAAAATAGAGACAACTAATTGGGCACAAATATTATAGAGTACATTTTTTTTTTTCATTCTGTTCCACTCATTATCATTACTTCTTTTCAGTCACTTATAGGCAAAACCCCCATTGAGTGACTTGTAGGCAAAACTCCTGTCCAAGGGCACGCAGGGAACAGATCTCATCTGCTGCAGTGCTGAGCCACAGAGAAGTTCTTGTAGCTTTAGACCATGGGTCACTTTTTTGGGGTGATTTTGACAGTTAGCTCTGTTCTGGAGAGAGATTCTGGGTTTTAAGACAATTTCAAGAAAATCCATGTCTTGCCTCTAGCAGCACAACAAGCATCTCTCTCTGCCTGGTGTTATTTCTCCCTCATGCTTTAAACTTGCTATTTTTCACACCTAATGGTGCTTTTCAGTTTTTTTCAACTCCGTACTGCACTATCATGGCCAGTTCTCAGAATGATTCTGAACGGATTGTCATGTACTTTATTGGTACTATTTCCCACTATCCACAGATCTGAAATAGTCTACTAATTATTAAATTAACTTTACATTTTGTGATTATTTCAATCACTAATTATTATGGTATGTGATACAGCAGGTTTTCAGCTACCTCCTTGCTCTCAGTGTGGTTTTCAAAGCGTGATTCTTCTACTTCCCTTTTGAGCCTTGGGCTGAAGGTGATGCTTTAGGTAGGTGTGAGCTGGCACGGGCTGCACTGGTGCTCGTCAGAAAGAGCATTCACTTCCAGTGCCAGTGAGGTTTGCCAAAATATTGTATGACCCTTATTTGTGTGGATAAAGAATTACAGCTTTCAGAATACTAAAGGTATTGATGTGTTACACTTTCTTTTCTTTTTTTAGTTCTTAGCCTAGAAGGGTTGTGTGTCCCTTCTAAGGGGTAGTCCGCAACACCCTTGTCTGAAGCTGACTTCAGACTCTGAACTTCAGGGAAGTCAGTGAGTAATGTCTTTAGAATCAGTTGCTCTTAAATCATATGGTCTTTACTGTCTGCAAACACAGAAGTGAATTAGAAAGGGTGACATCCAATTAACACAGACTTTTGTAGGTTTAATGAGCAATGATAAATTTAAATTCTTTGGCACCTTTGAAGTGAGTGAAGTTACAAGTGGAGTGAACTAAAGGGATGGTCATTCCACTGATTCATAAGTTATTTGCAATGTATTTATGCTGGGATAGGAGGCATTTTCTTTGAAAAGAAATGCACAGGTTATTTCAATAAATTTCTGTTATAGTAAAGCCCACTAAAACGTTACCTCCTACAGTGAGTGGAGTTACACAGCAAGATGAGCCAAGCTGTTTCATTACTTGGGGTTTGGCTTTAAATATTCAGTTAGTATCCACATTGCATGAAAATGTGTGACTTTTCTTCATTCCCATTGACATTTCCTTATTAATAGCTCTGAGAAAAATTATTGCTAGTTTTGTAGCAGCAATTTTATAGAATTCGAAAGCTCAAAACATTTAATTATGGTTTTAATTAGCAATTAGGGCCTCTACATAACAAATGTTGTATTTATTTATTAAAGCTAAGCAAGAAACTCTGTGGGTTTTTGTTTGTGTTGTGGTTTGTGGGTGGTTTTTGTTTTGTGTTGTGGTTTGT
>VXBW01001852.1:164-53707 GCA_013400375.1 Thinocorus orbignyianus
CGATGTTCCCCCCCCCCATCCAGTAAGGGTTGGACATTGTCCCTGGCTCTGTTTTTATTGTTGATATATTTATAAAATCTTTTTTGTTGTCTCTTATGTCAGTGGCCAGGTTGAGCTCCAGCTCGGCTTTTGCCTTCCTAATTTTTTCTCTGTATAACCTAATGAAATCTCTGTAGTCCTCCTGAGTTGCCTGTCCCTTCTTCCAGAGGTGGTAAACCCTCCTTTCTTTCCTAAGACCTGTGAAAAGTTCCTTATTCAACTAGGCTGGCCATTTTCCCTGCCCTTTAATCTTTTGACACATGGGGACAGCCTGCTCCTGGGCTTTTAAAATTTCATTCTTGAAGATCATCTAGCCTTCCTGGACCCCTTTGCCCTTCAGGGTTGTATCCCAAGGGACTCTCTCAACCAGTGTTTATCAGCCTTTTATTCAAAACTCCTTCCTCACTTAAAGAGAAAAATTCCATTTCATCCAGATTTTCTGGTGCTTAAGGTTCTCATCAGTCTAATTCTGGCTTTACCAACATCACTATAAAAGGATTCATGTGAAGATGCAGATGGTAATGGTTGACATGCTAGGGGAAGGAATTGCATTGCATGTGATACAAAAAGAAAAAGAAGATAGAAATTATGAAGGGGAAAAAAAGGTGACAGAAATACTGTCATCACTTGACTTTGCTGAAGTGCTGCAAGTATAGCTGAGGGTTTTTTTATCCTGGAGGTTGCACCTGAACTTCAGTTTCCATCTAGGCACTAAACATAGATAACATATGCAACCTGAAACTGAACATGAGAGTTCACCCTGTGGTAAAACAAATCCTTGATCCTAGGCACATGTGAGTGGCCATGCACTGGATTCATTGCTTTCTGGTTACCTGAAAATTCGGAACACGAAAGCATAAATTAAGGGTGCATCTGGAATTATCTTCTGACATGGTTTTAAATTGCATTGAAGAAGACTGAAGAGAGAGAAAGTGATAGAGGCACAATTAGATCAATATATCACACACTTCAAAGCCTCTTACACCTCTCTGCTATTATTAATTACAATAAAATATGTTATATATCTAATGTAAACTAATATAATACAAGCCAGAGACAATTGTAATTCAACCAGCCAACTCTCAAACACTTCAGCCACCTATAAGAAAATGGGGAGCAGGTTCTATCAGATGTCTTAAAAGCCTGTCTGCCTTTCAGTTCTTGCTGTTCTTCACTCTGTATTTGCAGCAGAGCCTGAAAATGTTGCGCTATCTCTGCAGAAGCCAGCTGAGCCTCTACAGCATCTATTTACTCACAGGGGAGCTTACATAAGATGGAGACTACATATTCAAATGGCAGTCTTCTAAAACCACCAGGTTTCCAAACAATTTGATTTGTTATACATTTACACTCTTTTTCTTTCTCTTTCCAAGCTAGTATGATTTGGGGAATTCCTTTGTAATGAATATCTTTCCTGGATGTTTTTGCAGCACTGGTTACCAGGAGAAATATCATTTCTTTGCTGTGTTGTTTTCCCAATAGCAATGAGATTTTCTGCTTCTGTGCTATAGCAAAAAAAAACGAGCCTAACACCACAGTCTTATGAGCGTCTACTTCAGCACAGTTCCTCCTTCCCTTGAGGCACTCACAACCCTGAGCTTTGCTTATGCTGGAAAAATGGGCCATATTAGGAAATGCGTGCTCCGCACACTGTCAGAGGAAAGGGCCCGAGAGCATCATGCTGGAAGTCTGGCATCCCTACTCACTGCCAACCTAGAAACAGCACAACTGAGGGCTGTGCGCCTTCCATCTGGTAGCCTTGGATGCAGGGCTGTGGTGACACTTCAGTGAAGGCTGATATCCCCCTTCCCATGAGAGCTGCAGTTAGGCTGAGGATTCAGTGCTTGGCCCCGCCTGAGATATGGCTACAGCTGTATGACAGCCATGCCTGTTTCCAATCAACCTGGACCTGTTGAGCAACTTGCTGGCCAGACCTCAGGCTTGCCTCATTTCTGATCACAGACCATCACTGAACCTGACTTGCTAACTTAAGTTCCTGGCTTGACCTCGGACCTATCTCGTCACCATAGACTTGTCTGGTGATCTGGACTCCCGGTTAAGCCCAGCTGCCACCTCCAGGTGCACCTACCTGCTCGCCTTGTTCAGGTCCTGTGTGATGGGGCCCTGGTCAGTGAGGTCCCTGCTCCACTGGTGGTGTTACGGCGCTCAGCTCAGCTCCCTGTTCCAGCTGGCCCTCGCTGGCCCTTAACAGCACTGTGGCACATACAAGAATACCAGAGCAATTCCACTGACCCTGACCCGTGGTCTGTCTGGATCAGCATCTTGTCTTTTGCAGGGGCTAGTTCTTTATTCCAAAATACACGCTGCTATTCAAGAATAAGATCCCGGTGGAAGTGAAAAAGGAATACAGGCTACTCATCTTTATCAAAGGGACTGAGTAAAGAGTTATAAGTCAGCCAACCTCTATTTGTTATCTGGAAAGACAATGAAACAAGCCGTTCAGCAATCAGTGTGCAAGCAACTAAATAACAATAAAGTGACAAGAAACAGGCAGTGTGCATTTGTCCAGAAAAAAATCATGTCAAAGTAACCTAATTTATTTCTTTCCCAAGATAACTGATTTGGTAGGTGCTGAAAGGAATAGATGAAACACATTTTTACTTCAGTAAGGCTTTTAACATTGCCTGGGACACCAGTCTCATAAAGGCAAATAGGGCTCAGGTGGAATTAACATGAGAGTGGAGTGTGATTGAAAAGCAATTCCCAGATTGTAGCAGTGGATATTTTCCTATCAGTAGGAAGGTATATCAAATTAAGAGATCTGATCTGTCTGCTAGGATTGATTACTTTAATTAGTGACTTAAATGGTGAAATTGACCTACTGAGTTGGGCAGTACCACACTTTGTAGACAAAGATTTGAACAAAGGTTTAACATTGCTAAATCACAGAAAGAACCTCAAAACAGTGAGATGAAATTCAATTAAGACAAACACGAAGTATTACCCTTTGGAAAGAAAACTTGAATTCTCAAATTCAAAATGAGGAAAAAATGTGAAGTCTTGGGTAGGATACCAAAACATACTACCACTCAGGGCAAGTATTTTAAGAAATCCATAATTCTACATTGGAAAGCATGAACTATATGAAAAGTCACTTCTTTGTCATGAGGAAACACAACTAAGGAGGGACAACACCCTGACACCACACTGAGCTCCCAATTTGAAATATGCACAGCACCAAATGACACAGAAAAATATTTGCAGCTACCAGAGCTACCTTGGTTTGCAGAACACAAGCCTTGTGCTGTCTGTCACATTCCTCTGAGAAACCTGGTATGACCCAGACTTGATTTTGCTTTGCCACACCTCCGCCCGTTCCCTGAAGCTTCTGGGAGAAGACATAATTCTCGGTCTCAGCTCCCAGGCTGCCAGCCCTGCCAGAGGGACCTGTGGGTCTGCACAGGGCAGTGGATGAGAAGGGAGCTGTAGGGAGAATGGAGCCCTGGGCTTTACAGGGTGTGGGGGGACACCACAAGTCTCCCAGTGTCACCACTGCTTGAAAGTCCCTCAGGATGGGTCACACCATGTCCCAGTAAGAGGCAAGACAGAGTCACAAGAGCTCATAGGTGGCATTGCACAGGTCTCCCAGTCTGCACAGCATGATACTCCAGGCTGCAAGGCAAACTCTTTGTGTTGCAGTGTCCATCTTCCAGCAGATCTTAAATGTTTGTTTTCTTGCCCTTAATGCCACTTCTTGGGACTCTGACAAAAGGAAGCGTAACTTGAATGGCAGCCTGCTTCAAGGCAAACACAGAAATTGCTAACAATTGTTTTGTTTTTTTTCTCTAGGCAGAGATGACACAAAGGCCCGAAGATCAAAATGATGGCATAATGCACGCTGACATGTTTTGCTGAGCTTTGCAACTTTTCCTCCAAAGATGATGAGTGACCCCCAGGAAATCGCTCAGTCTTGAAAACAAAACCCAAAACTTGGAAAGTTTCTGTGGCCAGTCACCGCAGTTGGAAACTGCAGGGTGGCTTTATAAAACTGTGGCTCCTACAAGTTCATCCTTAGTCTGAAGAATATTTCTGATTGCTTTCTAGTAATGCTCTATGTTCTCTGACTTAAAAGAGTCTCGCTTCATCATGGGATCTGACATATTTCCCAGGTGTGTTTTCAACAGAAGAACATAGAAGGGGTACGCTGTGAGAGAGAGACCCCTGGGCCTTTCACAGCCAAACCGTATCACTCTTATCGTGCTGAAAAGGTTAAGAGTATCACAATATTGTTTGTAGCGGTTTCACAAAGGACTCAAAGCATGTAAAATGCATTAAACTGTGCCTGAAGTAAAAAAATGACTTTTTTGCTGCAGCCTTTTCACGACTTTGGCCTGAACTAAAAGACAAGGCTTTTACCACAAAATCACAAGCAGCCAAAGATAAAGGTTGGGGAAGGCCCAATGCGAGGTTTGTTGTAAGTGCAAGCTGCTGCTCCAACAAGCCGGCAGAGAGTGAGGCGATGACTCCACTGACTCGGCGAGCTGGGGGTGTTGAAGTCCCGTAGATGTTGTCCCCATGTGCCTGACAAAGTTGGCGTGCCCCTAAGCTCACAGCACAGCTTCCCAAGGTGAAAAGCTGACAACCGTCTGCCAGAGGTTGCCAGAGCAGACAAACACTTGCCAAGGCCAGCTCAGGGTTTGGGGCTGGGCACAGGGAGAAGACCCTCCTCCTCGGGGCCGGCCAGCCGGCCGGCCTCTCTTTCCTTCTCTCTTCCCTCCGGGACAGTAGAGGGTCCTTCCCAGGGGAAAGTTGCTCAGCTTCCCCCGATCGAGGGGCGGGGGGTGTCCAAGACTGCCTCCCCCGGCGCCTGTGCGTGCCGTCGAGCTATTTATTTAAATTGCAAATAAAGCGCCTCAGCGCCCGCCCTGCCGGGTAGAAGACAGCCTGGGTGCCCGCAACGGGCGGCCAGCCAGCCGGCCGGCGGGCGTGAGGCAGCCCCGCGGGGCCGGTAGCGGCAGGGACGAGCCGATGGCCGGAGGGGTAGCCCTGGTTCCCGGGGCTCTGCTCTGCGCCCTGCTCTGGGGGGCGGTGGCGGCCGGCCCCGGGGGCAGCCCCGCACCCGGCGCCTTCGGCCGCGTCTACCGGGGGGCTGTGAACATCAGCGCGGAGCAGGTCTACGCCTTCGCCTACAGCAGCGAGCCCGGGCAGGTAGGAGCGTACCCCGGAGCACTGAATTCCCTGCGGCGGGGAAATGCACCGTGCCCCATCACCCTCCTTCTCTCCGCTGGCGTGGCCAGGGAGGGAAGGGGGAACGGGACACCGGCGCCGGTGTGGCCAGGGAGGGAAGAGGTGGGGGGTGGGGGAGAGACACCGGCGCCGGTGTGGCCGGGGAGGGAAGAGGGGCGGACATCCGCGTCGCTGCGGCTCCGATGCTGTGCGGGAGCGGGCCGGGCTCTCCCTCCGTGACTGCGGTCCTGCCCGCATTCTCTTGTCGCCGCGGGGGCCAGAAGCCGCGGCGCACCTGCGGGCTTCCCTGGCACCGCCGGGGCACTCTGGAGCTGAACGGGGTGGGCAGGAGGTTTAGTGTCGCCGCCAGACGAGGGTTTGGCGCGCAGCACTTTTAGTAGCAAAACAGGTTTAAAGTCTAGAAGGGAATTATGAAGATAATAGTACTACCTAAAAAATAAATAATAAAAAAGGTGTATGTGTTGCACTTAATGAACCTTTTTAAATACTGTTTTTCACACTTGAGCACTTCAGTAGGATCAAGGTGCTCTCCCCTGGGATCCCCAGAGGTAAGACAGGGCAGCACAGGTGAGATGTGATATGAAGAGGCTGCAGGGCAACACTGCTAAACCCATGGCTGTTTCCGATGGGGAAGGAAGCCTGTCATTTATGTGTGCCTAGCTATTGCTGGTTTCCCTCCCTCCCCCCTTTTTAATGTCATGTTTATCTCAATAGCTAAGTGGTACCTTGGAAACTCTGCCTCCGTTGTTTGGATTGGGCGTTAATTGCTGGATAAGATGTTCTGATGTACCAAAAGATGGTGAACCAGGCAGATGAATCTTCCTTCCTGTCCTTGGTTGCACAGGACAAGAGAAAATGAAAAACACTGTGGGTTTTTTTTCCCCACACTATATTTCTAATGCTTCAATGTGAAGGGAATTGGTAGAGACTGTGATAAAAGGATGGGGGAAAGTAAGGGGAGGTGATGTTAAGCTTTGCTTTACTCTGAAATTGCAAAAGGTCTAGACCTTTAAAGACTTGTATTTCTTCTCATAAGTGTGTTACTATGTAATAAAATGCACCTGGTATTTATGGGGCAGGAGTTGTGTGTCAGGGCTATGATGCAACTGAGCCCAGCATTACTTAACTGTTGGGTGTTACCACTGAAGCCAGGAGGCCAAAAAGCACACTTTGGGCATAAGCTTCCTTGTAGAAGCTGGTGGTGAAGTAGTTAGGCTTCATCAGGTATTATAGGTATTATGATAAGGGCCTGTTGGCAGATCAAATGTTGTCTGGGGCTTGTTAGCAGAGACAGCATGTGTACTGCAGGGTATGCATGGACCAGGGTCAAGTTGGAGACCTGTAACCAGTGGTGGCCCCCAGGACTCAATACTCAGTCCGGTCTTGTTCAACATATTCATCAACGACCTGGACGAGGGGGCAGAGTGCATCCTCAGCAAGTTCAATGATGATACCAATCTGGGAGGGCTGGCTGACACTCCAGAGGGCTGTGCTGCCATCCTGCATGACCTGGGCAGGATGGAGAACTAGGCAGAGAAGAATCTAATGAGGTTCAACAAGAGCAAGTGTAGGGTCCTGCACCTGGGGAGGAAGCATTCTGGGCATTGATGTAGGTTAGAGGCAGACCTGCTGGAAAGCACTTCTGAGGAGAAGGATCTGGGGGTCCTGGTAGACAGTAAACTATCCATGAGCCAGCAATTTGCCTGTCACCAAGAGGACCAGTGGAATCTTGGGCTGCATAGGGAAGAGTGTGGTCAGTAGGTCAAGGAAGGTCATTCTCCCTCTCTCCTCTGCACTGGTGAGGCCACAACTGGAATACTGCATCCAGTTCTGGGCTCCCCAGTTCAAGGGAGAAAGGGAGCTACTGGATAGAGTCCAGTGTAGGGCAACAAAAATAATTGAGGGGTTGGAGCATCTCCCTGATGAGGAAAGACTGAGAGGGCTGAGGGGAGACCTTATTAATGCTTATAAGTATCTGAAGGGTGAGTTGAAGGAGGGTGGAGCCGGACTCTTTTCAGTGGTTCCCAGTGACAGGATGAGGGGCAATGGGCACAAGCTGGAACATAGGAAGTTACATTCAAATATGAGGAAAAACTTCTTTTGGGAGAGGATGACAGGATGACAGGGCATTGGAACAGGCTGCCCGGTAAGGTTGTGGACTCCTCTTCTCTGGAGACCTTCAAGACCTGCTTGGATGCAGTCCTGAGTGATGTGCTCTGAGCAATACTGCTTTAGCAGTGGAGTTGGACTGGTTGATCTCTGGAGGTCCCTTCCGACTCTGACAATTCTGTGATACTGACTTCAGTTAAAAAGAATCTATTTCCTTCAATTTAATGTACTTTTTGAAGTAGTATGTTTTGCTGGATACCTTCCTCAAATAAGTTTTCTCTCCTGGAGAACTAGGGTAGCAGAATGGGAAGAAGCAGAGAGGGATTACATTTGATGGTGTTTGCGGGTATTTAAATGCATCTTCTGCTTGATGGTTACTTTTGGACACTAGGTCATTCCCAGAGCAGTAAAGAGCCACTTGGTCTAACTACTGCTGCGTTTAATTGGAAGCTTTAGTGGACTAATCTCCCTGTTCCTGTATGCTGGGATATGAAATCTCTGCAGAGGTACTGAGCTGGTCAAGAGGATATCTAAGGTGGGAAACTTCAGGTTTGAGGCTTAATATTTTTTTAATGCAGAATTCTCCAAGCACTGTCATGAATGCGCTAAGAGGACCATGCAACCAGCATCTGCTATGAAAACTAATTTGGGAGAGAAAACCCACTTAAATTAAGATGCACTGTTGTATGAGGCTTTCTGGCAAGGGTTGTCCAGAACAAGTTGTGAGAATAGAGGAGGTCCTAGAGAAGAGAAGGCTACAGGGAGAATTTATTGTGGCCTTTTAATATATAAAGGGAGCTTATAAGTAAGATGGAGAGAGGCTTTTTACAACGGTCTGTAATGACAGAACAAGAAGTAACAGTTTTAAACGGAAGACATAAGGAAGAATTTGCTTACAATGAAGGTGGTGAAACATTGGAACAGGTTGCCCAGAGAAGCTGTGGATGCCCTGTTATTGAGGATGTTCAAAGTCGGGTCAGACAGGGCTTTGAGCAACCTCGTGTAGTGAAGATGTTCTTCTGACTGTGGTGGGTTTGGTCTAGATGATCTTTAAAGGTCCCTTCCAACTCAAACCATTCTTTGATTCCTCACTGAGAAGCCCTACAGATGCTGTTCCTGAGCTCAACCAGCAGAAGCCTGCAAGGTGTCTGGCCTAATTGGGGTAATCGGCTTTGTGTGTGTGAAGTCCTTTCCCCACCTGCAGCCCTGAACTGATGAGAGGCAAAGGTGGCTGGGTTTTCTCTTTCCAGCCTGGTCAGAAACAGAGGTTGATCTGTTCTGGTGGTCCTGCACCTCCCTGTTGATGAGGATTGTTCAAGGTTTAGAAGCTTGGTAGTAGAAATCTTGACTTTAATCTGAGATCATGCTCTTGTGGGCAGGTTTTTCTTGTGCAAGAGCTGTGAAGATACTTAGGGGAATGCTGTCCTCTGGGTAGTTGTTCAATCTTCTGAAGGAATGCAAGTCCTACAGAAATTCAATGTATTAACCATTGCTTTTCACTGCATTCTTTAGCCTTGAACTTTTAGTGAGTGGAGCATTAGCCTGTGTTTGCCAGTTGCCTGCCACTTCCGAGATCTCTGCTCTTCCTGGTCTTTTCAGTCTCCTCCTGTCTCTGCGCTGATGGCAGGTCAGCCAGAAGCCTCTGATACCTTGAGGCAGATACCACATGGACCAATAACCTTAGTTACAAGAAATTTAATTGAATAAAAAGAGCATTTTCCATATGGAAGGACTGCAGTGGGTGAGTTTAATTGCTTTCTCTCTGAAACAAAGTTGGGTCATAAGTGGTCTGGCTCTGAAACAGGGGTTTGTTTTCTTGATGCTGTGTATTCTGCTACTTTCCCCTCTCTGCCGCCCTCTCTCAAGAGGGCAGGCCTACAAAGCAAGGGACAACTCAGAGCCAAGGGCAAGGCGTGAGGTCTGACTTGTGGCCCACCAACCCTCTGTAAATGCTATGGTTGCTCACGTGCTGTGGCTGCCAGAGCACATCTGAAAACGCAGCCAAGTAGCGCAATGCTTGAATGATGGATGAGAGAAAGGAGGGAACAAGACTCCTGTTTGGCACTTTAGAAACTTAGTGCTTCCTGAAGAGTGTTGCACTTGCCTGATCTTGGAGGATGTTCTTCATCCACATAATCTTGATTACTCCCTGGGCTACAGGTAAGAATGCACAAGGGAAGGGGAAAAGAAAGACTCATGAGATTGCACATGAGCAGATGTGTATGCAAGATGAAGGAAGTACAACTCCGTGCTCTGGAGCAGAGCTGCTTTGAGACATGCAAGTCACTTCCCTTCTGTGCAGCTCCTGGGTGTGTAAAATGACAATAAGTGTACTTACGTGCTGACCAAGTCACATAGCTGAAACCCAAGCATGTGTACATTGCCAGATCTCTGCCTGTGTGTGGAGGGAGAAAACACCTTCTGTGTGCTGTGTGGAAATACTTTACCTTGTGTCTTGAGGCAAGAGATCTGTCACGCCATTTGGTACTTATCAACTAGGATTTAGGCCTTAATTTGTGAGGTGGAGCTGTAAAACTGCTGAGGAGAAACACAGTCACCTCTGCTGCAAGGGGATTCTAGAGTTGGCCTGTGAACAGAGAGATGTGTCAAACTCTGTCCTCATGGTGGAAAGTCTTCATTTGTTATGGGGTCATCTTATTGCTTTTCTAGTTTCCTTTTTTCTCCCCCTTGCTGCTCTTTGAAACTTTTTTCTCTGAATGTCTGTTTAATGTTTAACTGTGAGAATAAAAAAATACAGTATTAAAACCAGCTGTTATGCCTGTGCTCTAATAGTGCACATCTGCCTTCACTGTTAGAAGTCTGGTGATCAATTAGCTGAGCAAACAGGATTATCTCATTTTAGGATTGTTTAACCTGGAGATATACAGGATACGGGGGGAAAAAAACAAGCACACTCAGGAGCATCTCCAGTTCCACATATTCAGCATGGCCCTGCTTGGGAGGGAGAAAGGAAGGAGAACTGATTTGCTGGATCTGCCTGTGCAGATTCCTACCCAGAAAAGGGAAAAAGAGTTGCAAAATATCTCTCCTGGATTTACTGTTGGCTGGAGAAGGCTTTATGTGACAAGTGAGAGAACTTGCTTAGTTCCACGATTGCAGCAATACTAGGGTTTCCAAAAGGAAAAGAGGTGTTGGGAGGAGTACTGAGGGAATTCAAAGTGAGTGACTTTTTCACCACTGTAATCTCTGGCAGTTGCTGAACGCACAAATGCCACTAATATTGTGCTGTGGATATTTCCTGTACAAAGTCCTGAGTGGTGCCGGAGGGTCTCATGAGGAAGACCACTGTTGGAGACAAAAGTTCTTCCTAACCAGAGATCAGGCCAGCTGAATGTGTGATTTGGAAAATAGTTGGTTTTCTAAAGATAGTCCATGTATATCTCAGGAGAACAAGTTTTCAACTTTCCATTTGTAGGCAAAGCTGCTGTAATCCAGACAGCTCTTGGACATGTATGCAGTGCATGTTGGTTATGATGAGCCTAAAGGCTGAGCAGTGGATGCACCTATTTCAGGAGAAAGAGTGGGTGATATTTTCCTCCTCCTCCTCCTCCTCCCTTGCCAAGACTAGGAACAGAGCCCCAGTCTCAGTTCCCATATGGCTCAGCCTTACTGTAAGCTGTGATTGGCAGGAGATTGAGCTGTGGCTTCTCTCTTGAGCAGTTGTACCATGTGAGGATGTGTAGCCCTGGAGCAACCGTTTTCATAGAGTCCTAGGTGGATTGTATCTGAGGGGTGATGAGTAAGAAAATTGCCTTCAGTGAATGAGTGAGAGAGGCTGTGCACCACTATAGAGGCTTGCTAACATCATTACCCTTTCTTCTTTCACTAATGCAATTGGGAAGAAGTTGACTGACCTAAGGGAAGAGGAAAATCAGCACTAGCAAGAAGAATGGAAGTCTTCTGATGCCTTAAACTTTGTGATGCTCCAGGAGAGACCAAGTGCCTTTTCCAGTTCAAAGAGTGGGATGTATTTGGGTTCCTCTGTCCACTAGTGAATGGGTCTCTTAGGTGTGGATGGCACTTGCGTTGCTCTAGGTAAGAAGCCAGAACTGGAATTCACCCATACAATCCCACAGGGATTGTGCAATGAGTCAGTTCCTCAGACTAAAGCCATCTGTCTAGCTGCAGGGAAGCTTCTTGGCCTACTACACAGGGCAGCCTGGTTTAAGAAGTGACAGTGATCAAATCTGTGTTTACTGTTCTGTGCTTCCTCACATGTGCACGTAGGTTCCACTCCAGCATCTATTACCACAACTGTTGGAGCAATTTTTTTTTTTTACCTCTTACTTCTTGGCTAATTTTGGCTTCATGTGTAGAAGTCTTCAGGCTGGAATTTAACTACTCAAGTATTCCCTTGCTCTCCTGTAAGTCTTCTCCATACTGTTAGTCTTGGCTCCAGCCCAAGTTCCAGCTCACAGCTATACCATGCATGCTGTAAATCTTTAGTCTCCTGTTCGGAGACAGCTGAACCTGAGCTATAACGGGGGGAATGGGTTAGGTTCTCTCTTTCCTTAATGCTGAGTGGAAGCCTACCATATTAGCCACAAAGATGCAAGTAAAAAACCAAATAAATTGAGGAGACTACAAATGTTTGAACAAGACGATCTCCTAAGGTCAGTAGAGCTCCTGTTATTGTAGGATCTTCAGGGCCTGAACACTGTTGCTTTTTGGTTGCTGGCTCTAGTCTGTTCACCACAGGATGCTGGAAGGACCTCAGTATACCATTTCTGGAGCCTAGTATTAAATTCCTTACAGGGCAGGAACGTAGGCACAATGTCAAATTGGGAAAAATCAAAGCAAGTAATAGTAGGTATTATCTAAAGCCCATCAAGGTTCAACATAATAACTTTGAAATAATTTTTGTATATATAGTTTACCTTTTTTAAAACAAAACAGAAAACAGCATCACCACAAAACAACCCCAGGAGGTGACAGTGTAGGCAATGTAGAGCACAAGGCACCTAGTATGCTCTTGCTGCTACTTAGTGGGGTCCCTTGGCCATTCATTCACCTTGACCAGAGTCAGGCCAAAAGCTCTTGCTTACAGGAGAAAGCAGAAGTGAATTGAGAGAAATGACCTGGGGATCTACTGAAAATACCAACTTGACTGTTGTTCTCTGCAGCAGAAAACACAGCCTTGAAGGCTTTGCCTCTGACAAAAATGGGATGTCGGAATTGAAAGAATGGTATTATATGTGGCAGTGTTTTGAGCTGGGGATTGGATCATGTGTCCACCTGAGATACCTTCAAACTTAAATTATTCTTTGGCTTTCTGTGATTTTGTTCTTTGTGGATTTCCCTCTCTAGAGGGGCAAAAGAGTGTACATCTTGAAGGAGGCTATCAGTTTGCAGGCTTTAGGGAAGAAGCCCGAGAGGTCTACTCTGGTTTCTTGCAGGGTGGCCCTCAGACCTTCAGATGGTGACTTCAGTGCTGGCAAGATTTTTATTTTTATTTCTAATGTTGTAAGCTAATGCTGTCAAGCCTGATAACTTGTCATTGAAAAAAACCATCTCCTTTGAATTTGGAAGTAATTCTAAATCTTAAAATTATTCTCTTCTTGTTGGGCTGTCCTGTTATTTAAAATCAAAGCCGGTCGGGTTTTGTTTTTCCCCCTGCTGCCCCCTCTTCACCCCCACGAGATGTTTAGGTTAAAAAAACAAAAAATGTTATGAATAAGAGTAACTTTGACAAAATGTCTCTCCTCAGTTTGTAATCTTTCCAAAAGCAACATAGCAATTTATAATACAAATATTTACATTGTTAGTGGAGGCTTTAATGTCCTTAAATAACTTGTGCGAAAGTTGTTGGGCAGGAAGGTACGCTTTTCCTATACATCCCTCATCTACTATTTCAGTGGATATTTAGGGAATGAAAGTGCAGTCTGTAAAAGCTGTATTGCAAGGGCATGCCATCTGCTTGGTTTGAGAATATAGTTTAGTATGTTTGCATAAGCAAACGTTATTTTATTTTCTGCTGTGTATACTTAGAGGAATACAGAGAATTTCGGAAACAGCCTTCCTTACATTTTTTTTATGCTGATGTTGTTCTTTGGGGATAGAAATAGCTACTTCTGTGTGGTTTAAAACAGATGAACAATGCTGCTTCCCTCCCTCCTCCCCCCGCCCCCTTAAAGATAATAAGAAAATGTGGGACATGCAATTCAATCCACATCTGAAGTGTCACTGAGGTGAAGAACTTGGGAAGCAACAAAGAATCAATTATTTGTGTTGTGACAGTAATCTCTGGAGTTATTGCTGTGTGCTTGGGGAGGCAGCAAATCTGGAAAGGTTATAAACACTTCTGTTTCAAGGGTTGCCCTAGCCCAGAGTTCCAGCTGCTGTGAGCTGGGAAGATGCTATTTATTAAAGTAGTTTGTTCCTTAACTGGCTGTTCAAAAAATTATGTATTTGTTTACTTTTAATGTCATCTTGAAGTCTGAGAGTAGTCTGAAACAGGTACCCATTTCATCCTAGTTTTCCTCTGTGGCTGTCCTGGAGACTCTCTAGTGACATTGGTTAGAGGACAAAATTTCAAAGAAGGAAAAAGATAAATATTAACATGCTTTGTATTCATCTTACTTCCATTTATGCTGCACACATACTGTTGCAAACAAGTGAACTCATGGGAATGATCATGGCAGACTGTAAGTCCACACAGCATATTTGCACAGAGTGGAACTTTTAATGAAAAATATTAATCCTGGAACAATTATGGTAATGTGACTGAGCCTGTGCTTGACACCCAGAGTCTGTCGCTGAGTTATGCTGCTTTGGATATTTAATACTCCTGGCAGAAATGCTGGAAGAAAACTGTGGGCCAGGATTATTTGACAGATTGCTTTTGGCAGATAAAAATTATTGACATTGGGGCACAAATTCAAACAGAGAAAGGCTTGAAGGGGAATGCTCCTCTGAGCTGGGCTTTTTTTGTCTGACAGGAGTGGTGCTCATATCTCATAAGAGGGAAAGAAAGAGGTTCTTTAATGCCTATCACTGTCCTGTAACTTTTCCTACAGGGTCTCAGCTTCCCCCTATTGCATGGTCAATGGGAAGAGTAGCCAAGTTTTGCACTGACAGGTACATGCTTTATTCACTGTCTCAATTGCTCTAGCCCATCTGGCTGAATGCTACTTCACTTAATTTCAGGGTTTATATAAAAACAAAGTGCTCCTTTCTTGTGCAACAGCAGACAGCAGCAATTCAGTGGCTTTTGTAGACGTATCCTGTGCTGAGACCTTCCATTGTAACTAACAGCCTGTGTGTTTGCTTGCCGGATATGTTCCCTGCCCACTGGCTTGGCTTGGTGCCTTGTCAGGCCCACAACCAAGTGCTGTCGCAACGTGGACCAATAAACCCCAATGGTCTAGCAAGGAGCAGCTTGTGTGTGGGTGTGACAAGAACCTGGTGAAGCCCTAGTGTGATTTGAAGTTTTTTCTTAGCATGAGATGATAGAAAGGAATCCATGGTAATGCTCTTGAAAACCTTTGCTTGCAGCTGAAATTGTTGTTGCAACCTCTGCCTGCCCTTAAATTTACATCCCTGCAGTCTTAAGCTGATGTGTAATCTCTGTGGGAAATGTGGATTTAATAATCAGTCCAAGGACTCTTACATGTCAACAAGAGTCTGGTTTATTTTCCTTAATGCTTGCAGCCATGTTGGTCCTGTTCAGCTGTGTGAATTTGGGACTGGATCTTTGTGCCTGTTCCCATCTAGAGAATGGAATTCAGATGCACATTTTTATTTCTTTCCTCCTTTTTTTTTTCCCTTCCCCTATCTCCAGGGTGGTGATATAACTGAAGTACAAATATTTGTCTTTCCTGGTCTAACACGTTTTTATATAGTGCTGAGAGCTCTCTCTTTATTCAGCTGTCTAACTGCTCTGTCCACTTTGAAATATAGAAGAAAGCTCAAGGTCAGTCATCTGAGAAACAAAACTGTCGTGAGCTTGGCTGGTGAACAGAGAGGCACATGGCAGAGGCATTGTAATGGGAAGGAATGCAAGGAGCAGAAGGTCTGAAGCATTCCTGACCTTGCCTTAGCCTGGCAGCGCAGAAGGCATCAGTGTGGTTATTGCCGACAAATGTTACTGCAGGGCATGGCTGTCAAAGGGAGTACTTGATCCATGAGGTTGTTTCCAAGATCCACCCTGGATTGTCCCACCTCAAGCCTAACTAGGGGTATCTGCAGGTGGTGAGGATTTCAGCTTGGAAGGTACGAGTGAAACCTAACACTGGATTATAGTACCAATATAGACAGCCTTTTTGTGTGTACATACAAGGAAGGGGAAAGGAGAGGTGCAACTAGTCTGCTCCCAAGTCAGTCCCTCAGCAGTGAGAGCAGCCTGGTTGACCCTCTTACTGCCCACACAAAACTACCTCCTCATCTCATTAATGCAAGTGAGTGGATGTGAATGAAGAGTAGGCTTGTAGTTCTTTGCTCTTGTGTGTGGGATCATTATAATTTTGAATAAAAACTATGCTTTTTAGTTGCAGTCCCTCTTGTCTCTACATGCAACATAGGATCTTTTTTCTGTGTTTGAAGGGAGGATTGTATGTGATGGGAGCAGTGGTTCTGTAGCAGGGAGGGGTTCTTGTGTCAGAAACTGCTTGTTCTTAAAACAATCTTTGGAAAGGTGTGGAGGGAGAATGATATTTGAAGTAAATAAATCACCTTTATTTCCTTCACCTGCTACTTTTTTTTCCCCACTTGTCTAAAAATATTTTGCTGGAGATGATGGCCTTGAGGCAAACACCAAATGCTGACTTTGAAAGGGAAAGATGGGAATGCTAGCACTGGCTCAGTGAGGAATTAATTAAATCTGTTACATGAAAATGGGTCTATTGTCTACATCAAGGCAACAGAATCTAGAAGCAAGACATGAATTAAAAGCTTCAGGTAGGCTAATTGGAACAAAGCCTAAAAAAAGCATAAACATCGGTTCATAGGTGCTAAATTGTTATCCCTGTCCCTTATGACACTTCTGCTAGACAGCTCACCCTGCTGGCAAAATGGCTTTCTCCAAGATACTAATTAGGGTTTTTTCCACTTTGTAGCATAAAATCAAAGAGCAAGTGACAGCAAATGGGAGAAGTCTACTTGCAGTTAATGCTTTCTCCACTTTCCCAAGTTTCTTCATAGTTGCACCTATATGCTCCTGAACTTTGTTGCTCTGATATCCCCAAGCCTATTTATAAATGATGGGGAGGATCTGGAGGGACCATTAGTTGGGAACTTCTCATGCAGGTTTAGCCCACCGGCAAATGCCACCTGTCTTATTGCTGTGTTTTTGAGGAATAGATATTATGTCAGACAGAGCCTCACGATCCAAAGCTTTGTGCTTCTGGGAGCTGCTGCTCTATCTCTGAGATTTGTGAAGGAGAGAACGGAGCTGCATCCTGGGACTGGGATCTGGCCCCTCTGCTGGAAGTGCAGAGCCCCATGAGAGTCCCTGTGTTACTATGTTGATGGCAGCAGGATAAATAACTAGATGGACTGGGATCTCAGTTGCCATCTGTCCAACCTCTTGATCGCTCTGGTTTGTTGTTTTTCTGTTTTTTCCTGGGATTTTATTGTAAAGATTTTGATGGGGTTAGGTGGTATGGTGCTTCTGATTGCTCTTCCTATATTTGCACATAGTCCAGATCAGAGATATTAACTCAAATGAATTGTTAATATATTGAGGTGAAATAAAAAGTACACTAGTATCTTCTTAGTGAGCTGCTCTGTAAATGTTGGTTCTGATGTTCCTCTCTGTCTGAAGTGCCTATTTGAGTGTGCCTTGAGAAGCAGCTTTGCCTGTGGAGAGTGCAGAGAGAAAGGTGGAATCACACCTGTAAGCCCATACCTAGGTGAGAGGTGGTTCTGCCTCAATACAACTGGAGAATCTGGGCTGCTGCCCCAGATCCCATCAGACCTAAGCGAGCTCGAGGGTGGTCAAACACCATAATTACTCTAGAGGGGCAAAGGAGCTCTAACCAGCTGTTAACAAGGAGCAAATGCAGAAGACTGAACACAGGGAAGGTGGAGAGAAGTCATGTATGGTGGTAATATAGCATACAACAGTTTTCATGTGAGTAAGAAATGAGAGTGTTTTGATTTTAAAGAATATTGGGTCTTGAGAATCTTGCTTCCATCCTCCTGGTAATCCTATTTCTTACTAGTATAGTATGAGCAATATTATAAGATAATGGAAGTAGCAGCAAAGCTGACTAGATGTTGATTAATGCTCAGTTTAGTTGTGTGGAGTGAGGGGAAACTAAATGAGAGGTCTAACTGCTGAATCCCATAAGAGGGAAGGGACCGTATCTCCCCTCCCAGGCTTTTCCCTATCAAAGTGTTAATCATCAAAGCTCATGTTTGTTTCCCTTCCTTTGCCCTTTTCTGAGAGGTATAGGAAACAGTTTTTGTTTTGTTTTACCATGAGGGTGGTCAAACACCATAACAGGTTGTCCAGGGAGGTCATGGAGTCTCCACCCATGGAGATATCCAAAATGTGACTGGGCAGTGGGCTCTAGGTAACCCTGCTTGAGTTGGGTTGGACTAGATGATCTCTAGAGGTTCCTTCCAATGTCAGCCATTCTGTGGTTTATAGCAATGTCCTTTTGAGAGGTGCTGTATGGTTGAGCTTTATACCGTGGTAGGCACCAAACATAAGTGGCCTGCACTTTTGCCTTTGTAGTGAAGAGGTACTACAGGGACGGTGAATAAACCTTTCTTGTAGTAGGGTGTAGGCTGTAGGACTTGCCTCTGGATACTGGCCTGGATGCAGAGTAGAAGTCCTGGTCCTGAATGTTTGCTCTGTGGCAGCTGTTGCTCTTGATACTGCCAGGGAAATGCTGCAGCCCTTCTCTGGCATAAGGGTATGGGGAGCAGGTCTCAGTCACTTTTTTTGTCCTTGGTTGAGTTCCAAATGTGTTGCTTGAGGCCCTCTGCCTCTTGTACACTTGAGCCTCAGCATCGGTAAAATGGAGACGGGCACTGCTGTGGGTATATAGCATATCATTGCACAATCAGGAGGTCTTGCAGTAGTTGTACATTAACTGTATAGGGGAAGCTAAAACATTCAGGAGTTTTTGGTTACCTGAGCAGGCTCTGCAGACACCTGGAGTGGCAGTTGCCACAGCAGCAAGTCTTTCTGAAAATAGATGATCAGTCCTTAACAGAATGAATTAATCTTGGCATTGCTTATTGTTAGTCAAGTAAACATCTAATAGCCTTGGACTCATAGGCAGGTTGTTGTTTTGGTTTTTTTTTCCTTCACTCCTCCCACCCCCACTCGTTTGCTTCTTTTTTCCTTAAAGGAAACTTGACCGCTTTTAGACTAGTAGAGCATCTAATCTGGAAGAGATATTTAAAAAAAAAAAAAAAGAAAAAAGAAAAAAATTATGCTCAGTGCTTTTACTTGTAGGCTAAGGAAATAGAAGGAAGTATCAGTTTTGAGAGCAAAGAAGAGGCAATTTGTAACCCTGTGCATGGAAGGGTAGTAGGTCTTGCTTAGGGACATCCCAGCCATGCTGGGTGAGAAGAAGCAGGAACTCAAACAGGGATGTGGAGCGACAGCAGAAGGCCTGTGCTGAATAGGACTTTGACGGGGTCTGGTCCGGCTTGCAAAATTTTTCAGCTGCGTTATTACACTTGCAGCCATGGTCTAACTTAGCTTTCCTTTAGCAGGAAATAAAAATGCTAAGTCTTTTGGCTAGGTTCAGCAATTAATGCTAGCAGGAGGGTGTCAGGGTAAAAATGTGTGTGAACAGACTGCTAATGAATCACTATATGAGAAATCTAGCTGTTGGGCTTGTACAGGAAGCTCTTATAGAGGTGGCTTTGTCTTGTTAAAGAAGGGAGGCGAGTTATTCTCTACAGAGTTACCTTAAGCAGTTACAAAGCTGCAGAGCTTTCACACTTCGAGTACAGGTCTGGTCTCCCCAGTGCAAGAAATGTATGGACTTACTGGAGTTAGTCCAGTGCAGAGCCATAAAGATGATTAAAGGACTGGAGCAGGGATCTCATCAATGTGTATTTCTTAGGGGCATCTCATCAGTGTGTATAAATACCTGATGGGGGTGAATGAAGAGGTGGCAACCAGGTTCTTCTCAGTGATGCCCAGGGACAGGATGAGAGGGAATGGGCACAAACTGACACACAAGAAATTTAATCTGAACACAGGAAAAGACTATTTTATTTTTTTTTCTTCTCTGAGGGCAGTCAAAAACTGGAATAGGTTACCTGAGAGGTTCTGGAGTCTCCATCTGCGGAAATACTCAGAACCTGACTGAGGTCTGAGCAACCAGCTCTAGCTGACCAAGCATGGGGCTTGGATTAAGTGATCTCAAGAAGTTGAGTAACTTTCTGCTTTTAAGTAAACATGATGCTTTCAATTGCATTGTCACCTGCATGCCTTGACCTCTAGGAGTGGATATTCCCTGCAGTCCTAAACTAAGCCCCTTTTAGCCCTATTACAGTTAGTGGTAGTTGAGTTAGAGCAACCTGAAGGGAAGCCATCAGCTCAGCTGGTGTAAGATGTGGTTAGGTTACAAAGGGTGAGGATGGGATGCTTATGTTCTGTTGGTCATTGCAAGTTATCTCCTTCAAGGACAGGAATTGCCATTTCAAATTGGATTCTAAGGCAAACAGACTCCACAACTTGCCTTTCTTCTTTGGATTTACAGGCCTGCTCCATCTGGCAGTGAGCTATACCATGCAGGCACTTGCTGCTACCAGGTTCTGGGTTGCAATGGTAGGATGTGATGTAGGAGGAGGCACAACATGGTTACAAAGTCTCTGCTGGGATTTATAGTGTGTAAGGTGGATTTTGGGTATAAGTCTTTCAGGTTGCCCTGCTCCCCTTCCCCAGTCTGGTTTAGTCGGGAGAGAGGTCAACTTAATAATGCTGCAGCATGTGTAGCACAGGTATATCTCTAAGCCAGCCTAATTCCAGGCACAATCTCCCAGCTTCTGTGCCAATGAGCAGCCTCACTGGCTGAGTGATCTTGTTCGCCCAAAGTTGTGCTTGGGATCATATCTCCATAAGGCTTCAGACTCTAATGCTATGTATTGCTAACTCCTGAAGCAGGTGAAGTCTGTTTTCTCATCTTTCTGTTTGGATACATGCTGTATGAAAGCAGTAGGTGGTGGTCATTCTTCTCTGCCCCTGTGATACTTTGCTCATTTGTAGTCTTCCTTTCTCTTCCCACAGGTAGATGCAGTGCGGGTATATGTGAACAGCAGCTCTGAGAACCTCCGATATCCTGTCCTGTTTGTAGTTCGCCAGCAGAAGGGAGTGCTGTCATGGCAGGTCCCGCTAATTTTTCGAGGCCTGTAAGTACTGGAGTCTCTTCCTGTAACACACTTGTCTGCCAGCTGTATCCATCATCAGCCTTCTTCAAATTCTAGATCTTACTGTTTGTGTAGACTGCAGGGCTTGGTTGCAAATCATGCTTGTTTACTGTGAGCTGAACACAGGAAGACCAGGATTTGGTAGGTAACCTCTAACTTGGCAGCCTGCTCTTGTCTCTTACTTCCTCAAATAAGTACATGGAGTACCAGATCTGCCTGTGTCACTAGTCAGTAGTGGATCTACCACATGGCATTATTGTCATTTCTGCAGTTGCTTACAGCATGTGCAAGCAGTTCTTTGGCTCTAGTTTGGAGCAGGTTTTGAATAAGCTCTCAAAAGAGCACCCTAACTGCTGTGTTACAGTGCATTTGGGGAATAAAGGCTCTTCTCTGTTTCTCACCCCGGGTATACTAAAGTTGAGTCCATTCTGAGTGGTGATGCTTGTTTTGGAAGTGCTTTTTTGTGAAAGTGGTGCCACTGTGTAGCTTCAGCAACCTCGGAGCTAATTAGGCTGCAAACACTGAGACTTTGCAGATACTTTAGACCATCTGAGATGTGAAGCTTTCATCCTGTGACTGAAATTCTGGCTCCAGGCAGTAGATACTTTGCAGTGTCTTGCCTCATCCAGGGGATGGTTACAGCTGTGCAAATGGCAGATGTGCTAGATCTGCAGATGACACAGGTGGCTTCAAGGTAAATAAAATGCTGCAGGTGGTGAGTCCCTTGTGCAGATCACAAGAGGCAACAGAGATGGAGTTTAAGCACTGAATAAAATACTGAATGGTCTTAACCTTTCAGATCAGTATTTCAGTTAAGTAAGCAAGAGAAAAATGTCATTCTTTGAAATGCTGAACAACTTTTTAACTGCTCGCTCTCTCTCCCATCCAACTTTTCTCCCCTCCTTCCCCTGGCTGTTGTAGCTATCAGAGGACCTACAGTTACCAAGAAGTGAGTCGGACCCTTTGTCCCTCTGAACCAACACCTGAGACAGGACCCTCTGACCAGATTATATTTGTAGACGTCGCTTCCATGGCACCATTTAATATTGCATATGAGCTGCTAGTCACCAGGCTCGAGAACTTCCAACTTGAGTAAGCTGGGCTGTGAGAATACAAATGTAACTTCTTCATGTATCTGTTGTACAGAGATTTGGTCCATCTGCCTAATCTTCCCTTCTTTTTTTCTTCCCATGAACAAAATAAAAAAAAAGAGGTTGTTTTTCATAGAATAATTTGAGTTGGAAGGGACATGTAAAGTTAATCTAGTTCAACCTCCCCTGCAATAAGCAGGAATGTTTTCAGCTGGGTCAGGTTGCTCAGAGCCCTATCTGACTTGGCTTTGAATGTTTCCAGGAATGAGGTGTCTGACACCTTTTCAGGCAACCTGTTCTGGTGTCCCACCAACCTCATCATAAAAAATGTCTTATATCTAGTCTGATGAATCTACTCTCTTCTAATTTTAAACCATTACCCATTTTCTTTTGCTTAATCTGAAAATATTTTGTGTATATTCCAACTCTGAAAGTTTTAGACATGCTGGCATTTCTTTTCTAGGACCAACAAAGCCTTTAACTTCACTGCCAGCCCTTCCCAGCCTCAGGTAAGGAGCAGTCCTGTGTAGCATTACTTGTATGTCTTGCCCCATCCAAATGGTTGATGTGATACCTTATTAGAGATAGCAAAAGCCTTACATGACTAGCTTGTTTCCCTGTTAGGATGCAGGAAATTTCCTTACTGTGGAATTTTATGCCAGTATTCAGGAGAGGTAACAGTCCCTCAGCCCATCTTGGGGCACATTTGGGTCCTCTTGCAAAGCAATTAAGTGAGCCAAAACCCATCACCAGAACAAATGAATGGTATCTGCAGTTCAAGAAATTCCAAAAATGTACAGAAGTCCAGAGGCTATTAGGCTGCTACGCTTCATGGGAAGTGAGAGGGTGTGCACCAGCATCTTGTTCCAGCCAACACTGGTTCAGTTGCTCTAGCCAAGATCCAGTCTTTACTGGACAAAAATAAGTACATAAATAAGCTGTAAAGGCACAACAGAACTCAGGCTGTTATCCCTTGCTCAGGGCAGCAAGTCAAGTTGTGAGGTGATAAATGAAATGCCTGGAAAGTCTGGTTATTAGTTCAGAAGAGAGCACGTATATACAGCACATCCAGCTGAGCAGCCTTGTTTACAGCCCTGCAGAGTCTTCTCTTGAATGAAAATGCTGTTGGCATTGTTGGCAGTAACTATAGTGATACAGAAGCTCTTAGAGCTGGGAAGGGATATAATTTACCCAGGCTGTCTGGTACTCCATTTTTGTTGTTGCTATCACTGTTAATAACACCCCTTAATTCTAGGTTTCCTATTACTAGGCATCCCAGCTAATATTTTTTGCTGTCAAATGTCTTAAGCTGGTTTGTAGATACGCAGTATTTTATACTATAGGAGCATAACGAATGGTGGTGCCGCCTCTTTACAAATGTTCTTCACTTAGGATGTTTCAATTTTAATGTAGACTGTTTAGGATCTGGCCTGGAATTGACTTTGTGACTTTGATCTCTTATTTGTTACAGTTCATAATATGAGATTGGTGACTTTTAATTATAGGCTAGATGTAGAGAGCGGAAGATGAGAGATTCTTAACTGGTATAATGCTAAGGTTTCTGTGAATCAAAGTATTAAGTAGTCTAGGCATTGGGAGGGAAAAAAAGAAGGTAATTCAAAAGCTAGCTGAGTGTTGGAATAAACTGCTGCCTGGAAAAAGACAAGCGTAACAACTGAAAGAGTTGTCCTCTAGAGCTCAGCTCATGCCTGAAGGCAGAAGGAAAAATTTAAATATGCTCATATAGGTCAGGAGTGTTGTCTGGATGTGTTTATACCACTCATAGTCTCTGCAGGAGAGAACTGTAGGTCTTAATGCTCCTGATGTTAATTCTGTACTCCGGTATAAATGTGACTTAAAGAAAGTTATAGAAGGATCCTCATGGGCAACTTCCTCAAGGTTGAAGCTTTCCAAGGGTAGTACACCTGGGAAGCCAAGGAGCTCAGACTTCCAGTACCCTTGCTTGGTGGAGATAAAACCCTGCTCTGCCGAGGAAACCTGCTTGGTGAGTTTTTGGTTTGTAAGGACTTGCGGTTGGAGGCAGCACTCCCTTAGCAGTGAAAGGACCCTGCTTGGAGCGGGTGCTGGGAATAAATGCTTTAGTGAAAATGAGGAAACTTGGAAAAAGTCTGGTGATTTCTTACTCACCTCTGCCTTTCCAGTCGAGGGCCCTACTTCTTGGGAAGGGGATGGGGCAAGGGAAATCTGAAACTGCTGGGCCTTGCTCAGCACGGTTTATGTGACATAAAGGGAGGCCACCAGTTTGGAATGTCTAAGGTTACATATTCAGAGCAGGAGCTCCAGTGGTGTCCCTCCCCATGGGCTATGCCTGCCCCAGGGCAGCAACAGTGCTGCCAGGTGACCATGAGGAGAGGAGGAATGTGGCTGGTAGCAGTCCTCAGCCTTGTGTCCCCTTGGCTGTGGGGTGAGATGCCCATCAGCCTCCCATGGTAGCTCTGCCTGTAAGCCTGATTTCTCAGGGTCTGGGCTCCAAGTAGGATTATGGCAGTGCTGCAACAAGCAGGCACAGAAACGCTACTTCTCCAGCAACTGGCAGATGTAGTACGTCAAACTTTTTCAGTAAAAGTACGCAAATAATGATTTTGCCTGGGACATCTTTTGCCCAAACCTGAAAAGACCCCTTCTGGGACAGGGAATGGTATTTCCTTACCCCGCAGACTGTCCTCTGGGCCTGCTCAAAGCATGGAAGCACAAGAAGCACCATTCCTTGCCCGCGGAAGAAAAGTAGGACTAGTAGCTAGTCTCCCAAATTTTTTTCAGAGCTATAGCTGAATTATTTTCAAAGCTGAATAGAAGTGAAAACTGCCATTACCCTTTGCCCTCAAAATGAAACAAAACCAAAAACCCTAAATCCTACAACTAATATAAGGCATTTGTTTATGAAACCCTTGATAGTTTCAACCGTTTGACCTAATACTTCCCACAATCCGTCTTTGAAGCAAGCCATTTGAGAGAAACTCCATGATATGTTCCATATACAAAGTACAGCCAGCAGTATGGAAACATCTGAAATTGCTCAGCAATATAAAATGTAGCAGGGTATAAAATGAAGTCACTTTATCTTGATTGGGTGGAAAAAAGCTTAAGGGGAACAGAAGCTATGTGTACCTTGCATCTTGAAGATGTCTGTGCCTAACAGTGTGCTTTGCAAGGGGTAGAGTTGTCTACATATTTTATGTCCTCTTTAGTGTAAGGTCCCAATACTTGAAATCTGGATTTTTATGGAAGCCCTCCACATCCAACCCCAAAGTCCAGCTTGAGCTGTGCAGATACCTTAGGAAGACGCTAAAACTACTGGTAGGGATGTTTTCTGGACTGTAACTCTCAGTACTCTGCTTTCTCCTCAGTATTTTCTGTACAAGTTTCCTCAGGATGTTGATTCGGTCATTATTAAAGTGGTGTCTGATGCAGTCTACCCATGCTCAGTTGTCTCCGTCCAGGATATTGTGGTAAGTCTGAGCAGAGAAGGGTAAGGCATTGCGTGCGGGTGATCTGTGTCCTCCTGTAAGGGGCTCTCTGCCCCAACAGAGAGAAAACCCGTAGTAAGTACTTGATCCTGGTGTGGTGGTGGTGGTGATGAAAAGACCCCCTGAAAGAGGAATGAAAATCTTCTGGCAAGGAGGCAGACAGATGCTGAGTTCAAAGAGCTCGTGCAAAGATTTTTCTTGCAAGTAGGTGAACAAGCTGTTCCCTTCAGTCTGTCCATAGGACATTTGTTATTCTCCCCTCATGAGGTTTGATACCCTGTTGACTTTGTGATATGGGTCTGTCTCTCCATGGAGTAGTGTTGGATGAGATGCTGGTGGCAGAAGGAGAGAGCAGTGCTGTTCCTTTGACCCTTCCCTGGCTAAGGGCGGTATAGGAATGTTTGATTTCCAGACATATGGTCTCTCCTCTCCAATTCAATTTCCTCTCTGTGCAATTCCTCATTCCCTTTCCTGGAAAGGGGAGAACAGCTGTTCCCTGCCATGGAGGTTAGCTGTTTCTTGCAGCTGGGAAATAGCCTGATACTTATCCTCCTTTCTCACCTCCCTGAATGATGCGGGCACTTGCGGTGTGGGAGCAGCAAGATGGTGACAGAGGTGTAAGATGCCTTGGTGGCTGCCTGTGAAGTCCTGGCTGTCACCTTTAATACTTGGGGTGAAAAGAGAAATGGGTAACATCTACTCCTGCCCATATCCCTGTGTTTGAATGGTAGAAGAGCAGGAGGGGAGACTCCGACAGGTGATTTTTCAACCTGTCAGGTACTAAGAGTAGTGGGAAAGAGTAAGATGAGGGTAAACACTTGCAATATAGTACAGTCCATAAAGCATGTTGCACAGCACATATAGCTGAGTGTATACACTGCCCTGTGGAGTGACGACTCTGGCTGAATCTTCTGGGATTAAAATGCAACCTCTTGTGAAGACTGCTGAGATCAGTAATTGCAGGATCCAAGTGATGTCTTCAGAGCAGCATTTCTGAATTCTGAATGGGTCCTTGTTGTTTTGTTTGCTTTTTCAACCCACGTGGGGCCTTTTTCTGCTGCCCTGCACTGTCTGTTCTCCTGCTGGCCCTCTACAAAATCAGTTAGGATTTTGTACCTGGTTTAACCTTTAGTTGTGTCTGTTTTAGTGCCCAGTGTATGACCTGGACCATAATGTGGAGTTCAATGGTGTTTACCAGTCTATGACAAAGCAGGCAGCTATAACAGTACAGGTGAGATGCTGATTTTTTTTTTCTTTTGTCTCAGTGTTTTGAGGTGTGAGGGTTTGTTTATTTGTTTTCTTCCTTCCCCACTACCCTGCAGTGGCTTGTCTCGTGCACCCCTTGTTTTATGTTGGTGATTCTGGTGTGGCTATGATAGTTTTTTTGGTGTTTTTTTTTGTTTTTTTNTTTTTTTTTTTTTTAATTATTACATAAACTGATGTAAGTAGAAGAAGAGTTGTTACCTTTTACTACAAAACCTTGCTTATATTTGCTTAGGCCGGTGTTATATCTTAGGTGCTGTGGGTCTAGATCAGAATGGCTGCATCCAGGCATCTTCTGTTTGAACCTCATCTCTTCAGTATCACTGGGTGATGGTAGTAGGGTCTTATAAGCAAAGCTTAGGTAGATGGCTTGCAGTAAATAAATGCATTAACATTGATCTGGGGTACTGCTGTGCTGTGTACTGGTGACAATAAACTCACTAAGTTTATTGTCAGCAAGGATGTGGGAACAGCCCCAGAAGGCAAGCTCTGTCCAGAACAGGCAGGTCTTTGTAAAGCTGGTGTCTCTGTAGCAACTAAAACCTGATCTCTGGCTCTGTGGAGATCACCACCATCTGCTTTGCATTGGAGGGAGAGGCTGCTTCACTTCTCATGGAGTCTGTCATCTTCTGTCCTCCCATGCAGAGAAAGGACTTCCCAGGGGAGCAGTTCTTCGTGGTATTTGTCATCAAGCCAGAGGATTATGCCTGTGGGGGTTCTGTGCCTTCCTCCATTCCTGGTAAGTTGTGCTGGGAGGCAGACTTGGTTGCAGCATCCAGATGGTGGAACAGCGAGAGTCCTTGGGAACTTTCCTGTGGGATGACACAGCATAGTCATATAGCTCTATCTCGTCCAGGTAGCTGTGAGGAAGGGTGAAGCATAAACTTTTTATCATTGGGTAGGTTAAAAGTCTTGATCAACACTGGAAGTGGCTGACTTGAAAAGTACAGTAGCTGGCTTGCTGGGATTATGTGCTCTTCTGAGGAGTTGCTGGTGTCTTGGGGGATACTGGAGACACCCAAACAATACTACTTACAACTTTTGGTTCCCCCACTCTATTATCCTTCTACCTGCATGGAGACCCAGATGGCAGTTCCTGCAGAGAGCACCTTCTCCTACTTAACTTGACATCTATGACAGCTTCTCGACTTGCAGGAGTAGGAACAACCCATGATTTTGGGGGCAAAAATTTTGAGAGACTTGTTCTAGTACCTTTCCCAGTCAGAAAACACAGTGTCCACCTCCTGAGCAGTGGTAAAGGCAAGACCTATACCACTCATGTGGTGGGTAAAACTGAAGTGGCGATGCAACTATCCTCATGACAAGCTGGAACCTATTTCAGACCAGGGACATTCCTATCCTCAAAGCTGGGTGGCTTCCTTCCTGTAGGAGAAGCAAAACTGCAACCAACAGGTATATTGGGCTCCCTCAGTTTCCTCCCTGTAGAAGAACTGTCACCTTCCAGATACCTGTCTCTCACCCTAAAGCTGTCAGCAGAGCTATACTGGCAGGGTGTGCTAAGCCCTGCTGAAACATAACAAGTTACTAGCATGACATCCTGCACAGAAGTTTTTTGCCAGCAGAGTTTTGGCCAAAGGCAAAAATGGTGTCTCGGTATTTGCAGTAACAGAAACTGCCCTTTGGGGACTAACGAATAGGAGACAAGATGTCTGTGGAATTCCAGCATCCAGACTTGAGCAGTGTGCAGAAGACTTGGGTAGGAATTTCTAGTCTGAAATAGGGCTGTGGATAGAGGGGAGGGGAAGGAAATATATGGAAAAGATTGTACATTGACAAATCTGGGAAAGATTTAGAGCAAAACCACACACAGGTTTTAGCGAAAAGCCAGATCCTGATGTTGTTGCAAATGCAGAGAGCTGAGACAGGGACCAGAGATCATTCATCTTGGATTGTTTTTACATTTGGTGTACACTTTGCATCTCACAGGGAGATTCAACCGTACCTGGAACCTGCAACGGACAAAGAACCTTCAAGTGACGATTGTGCCCTCTATTAAAAGTCAGTGTCTTTATGCAAAGCAATGAAGCTTTAGGGGGGAACTTGGCACGTCTATATAGGAGGGTTTGACTGACCTGGCAGCCCTCTGATGGGACAGTGCAGAAAGCACCAGCATAAGAGGCAAAACCATTGGGGTCGTGGCTCCTTTCAGGAGATATTGTGTGGCACAGGATGATCTCATGGGCACACCAGCTACCACTGGAGGTGAAGAAATGAGGGGGAAACTTTGCAAAAGTTTCTGGAGGTTCCTTTTGTAGAAAGCAGATGCTTCTTGAAGGACTGTTTGGGGCTGGGCATTGTCACCAGATGGTATTGGGAAGAGCAGGACAGGAGCAATGGCTCTGAGAGGGGCTGTCCCTGCTCTGAGCTGACTAATACACTAATGCATTCTCTTTTCTCAGAATCAGTTTATGTCCAGGCCATGCTCTTCAGCTTCCTGAGTTTCCTCTCCTTTTACCTTGGCTCAGTAGTGGTTGCTTTTGTGTACTATATCAGGTGAGTCAAGGAGTTTTTCAGGAACTGCCTTTCTATTTCTTATTCATCCTCAGAGATACTTCACCCTGCAATAAATTCAGGGCAAGTGGGGCAGTGAACATCTGAACACAGCAGCCAAACAAGTCTGTGCGTTCCTACTGACCGTCAGCCAGAAAACTTTTCTTCCTCTGCTGTGGCGATCATGGCAATGATGAAAACCCAAGGCTCTGCCCTCTAGCTGTTGTAATGCCCCACCCCTGGGTTTCCTTATATAAGAACACTGGGTGACAGGTGGGAATTGTAATGGGGTGAGTCTGGTATATGGGGTGTCAGAGCACTGGGAACCAATGCACTTCTTAGAGTGCTGGGCCAAGTACTGCAATAAGTAGCAGTGACCCCAATGGTCACTCTTGGAGTCTCAGGAATGCGGATTTTTTCCTTCCTGACCTGCCTCTTCTGCCCCAAATCTTGCTGCTTGGGCTTGTGTTCAGGGGAATATCTGCATCTGAGGTGAACCTGGGCACAAGTTGCTTTTGGGAAGGAGGAGTGGGAAGCAAAACTCTTCTCACTTGCCCCAGGGTCCCCTGTTGCTTGCTGGAGGTGCTCTTGAAGTCTTCTTCAGTGAGAGCAGAACTGGAGTGGCAGGAAGGGGACAGCAACCTAAAAGGGAGGCAAGATTTGGTCCTGTAGGATGGGTTACTGCTAGCACAGGATGGAAGCCTTAGTGTACCAGAGGACAGGTGCTCTTAAAGTGCTGGGGATGGTGGAGTTTGTTGGGATACATCACTGCTACCTGTATAGGCAGTGACAAAGATTAAGCCAATCCTTTGTCCGAGTCATGGAAGCTTGAGAGTAGGGAGGCCCCTTCAGCACTCTTTACTGTCCTACTGGGCAAAGGTTGGCATGAGAAGAGCCATATAAAGCTATAAGCAAATAGCAGGTTGATTTTGTGGGAAGCACTCTTGTCAGACAACTCCCCAAACTGAATGTTGCAGAGTTTTCAGTTACAAAATCACAGAATCATCATGGTTGGAAAGGATCTCTGAGATCAAGTCCAGCCATACACACAGAAAACCCCTCTACAGTCTTGGCCACTAGAGCATGCCCCGAAGTGTCACATCTGCACGTTTCTTGAATACCTCCAGGAATGGTGACTCAACCACCTCCCTGGGCAGGCTGTTCCAGTGCTGACCACTTTCTCAGTGAAGTAATTCTTCCTAATATCCAATCTAAACCTCCTCTACCACAACTTCAGACCAGTTCCTCTGGTCCTGTCATTATTCACTTGGGAGAAGAGGGCAGCGCCCACTTCTCTACAACCTCCTTTCAGGTAGCTCTAGAAGGCAATGAGGTCTCCCCTCAGCCTCCTCCAAATTAAACATGCCCAGTTTCCTCTGCCTCCTCCAAGCTGCTTCAGAAGAGGGGATATTAAAAGTTTGGTGCTCTGAAATAAAACAGTTTCAAGGTGGGAGCATGGCTTAAGTTCAAGACATGTCAATGGAACAATTATTCACTGGAATAATTCAATGAAATTACTTAAGTGTGTATGTACACTCTTTTTTGGGTCTTTTTTCTTTGTTATAAGCATATGTGGTTTTTGTTTTTCTTTCTTACCTGCCCCAGCTTGGCATCTGTATTGAAGGAGGTGATATTGGCTTCTTAAGCATTGTACTGATGTGTGCCACTAGCTCCTGCTGCCCTTTCAGTAGATTCTTATCCTCTTGGTCTCCTAAGCAGGGGTGTTTGGTTTAGGAAGGTTGTGTGAGTCTTTCCCAATGTGCAGTGGAGGATGGGATGGTCATGTAACTGATTGTCCTGTCTCTGGTGGATAATTGAGGAGTTAAAAACAAAACAAAACAAAACAACAAACCTCTCTGTTGCTTTGGAAATTGGAGAGGTGGACAGCAGTCGGTCATTGCTGAGCCATGCCTACTCCAAACAATATTCTGTTTGTTTCTTTATTTTTATGGAGGTTTGTTTGTATTTTAGAGCTTGCACTGTGTTTACCTGTTGGTGTCCTAGATCATCCTGTCAGGGCTAGCTGTCAATGGGGTTTGTTGGCTATCTCACGAGTGCTGCCTGTTCTTTTTCAGAGTTCAAAGGAAGGCTTCAGCTGGGAGATTGAGTCCTGAGAATGGTAAGATCTCTCTTCTGTTGTGTGACAGCTTTAAGTGAACAGCACATGTCCCAGGCCAGGCAAGGGACAGACTGTCAGTCAAGTACCTTCTGTCTCTTCAAACCGCCTTCCTTGTATATGTATGACATAGTCGCCAGTGCTGGTGAAAGATGTTAGAGCTTCCTCTGCCCTCACAAGAGAGGGCATTTGAAGCAGATTCCCCTGAACCTTGTTCTGACCTCTGCCCTGAGGAGCTGGCTTTTAGAAGGGTGGAGGAAGGGCAAACCTTGGCTAGACCTGGCTACAAGCTAATGTTACTTCTTCTAAGTCTGTTAATTTCTAAACAAGGAACTTTGAGTTTGTCAGCTTTTATGCTTTAAGATTTCCTCTGCCCAGTTTAAACATGTAGACTCTAATTTTAAATTTAATGTAAATTTTAATTTGTTTTTAACTTGCAGTTGCAGACAATCAAGTGAATGAATGACTAATATAGTTAGGTTGTGGTGTTTGTGTTGTTTACTTTGGTATTAGATTCAGTTTACTTTATGCTGCACCCATATTTCAGCATACTGCAGACTTCTGCATTATAAAAACATAGCTGCATCTAAAAGGCTATCACTGAAAGATGGAGATTTTTATCATGTGGATGGGGGGCACTGGGAGTTTTTGCCTTCTGGAGAAGTACGGGAAGCTGGCTGTGTCATTTTGTTTAAATATTTAGTGCCTGCAAGGTAGTTCAAAGCATTGGTCTGAGGATAAAGGCGTCATCATTTGTAAGCCTTTCCTGGGGAAGCATTGGCAGCATTGAAAGGTACTTGATGTGTTCCCTTTTTTAACTCCCAGCTTCTTCAGTCTCTCCAGACTGTTACATACCACCAGATAAGCATGCTACTATAACTGAGCTATGCTTAAAGGATCAGCAGAGGAACCAACCAAGCATTACTTTGGTTAATATTTCTGCCAAGGATCTGGGGGCATTAGGCTTCTCGGGAGTGGCTTCTTCAGTGACTGTGATCCACATAAGCATCCCTGTGTATGGAGCGTATGTAAAAGGTTTTCTTCACAACCAAATAAGTAGGGGACTGTAAAAATATGCTTTAAAAACATGCTAATTTTAAGACCTTTGGGATGGGTCCTGCTGTGAGACAACAGCGGGTCTTAGGCCACTAGAGAAATGGGAAGGGCCTGTGTGTTCTGGAGTTTGGGGAAGCTGAAGGGACCTGTCTGAAGCTCTGGAAGAGCTCCAAGGTTGTGACAAGGGATCACTGTCTAAGGCAGTGAGGCAGTCTCAGCTGGGTGAGACCAAAGCCCCAGAGAGTGCTGCTGGTGCTGCAAGTGAGGGTTCAAGTGTTGAAGGTAGCTTAAAAGCTGCTTTCCAAGCTGTACTGATGAGAGGTGGAAGATAAATTCTGGTACTTGTTTGCCAAAGAAGCTGCAGGGCACAGATGCTGTGCTTAGCACCAACCTGGAGGGCAGAGAAATGATTTCCTGAGCAGGAAGGGTTGTTGACCAGTATCCCTGAGAAAGGACAGCGGAGCACAGTTCTTCCAGAATTTACAGGTTTTCTCCCAGACACCCATTCCTTCTATGACTTGTCCTCCCTTTTATTCTTCATAGAGTCCTTGTATTCATCTTCATAGAGTCCTTTCCTCTGGGGAGGAAGCATGTCTTACCCTTGTGCTGTTTCTTTCTCTATTGCTCTCTTCAGGGTGTGTGTCTGATGTCTATAAATGGTAACTAGCATGTTCCCTGTCATAGACTAGTTTGGGTTGGAAGTGACCTTTAAAGGTCATCTAGTCCAAGCCCTCCTGCAATGAGGGAGGACATCTTCAAGTAGAGGGCATCTTCAAGTAGATCAGGTTGCTTAGAGCCCTGTCCAGCTTGACCTTGAATGCTTCCAGGGATGAGGAATTTAGCACCTCTCTGGGTAACCTGGTCCAGGGTTTCATCACCCTCATTGTAAACAATTTCTTCCTTATATTTAGTCTAAATCTATTCTCTTTTAGTTTGAGCCCATTACCCCTTGTCCTATTGCTACAGGCCCTACTAAAAAGTCTGTTTTCATCTTTCCTCTAAGTCCTCTTTAAGTATTGAAAGGTGACACTGAGGTCTCCCTAGACATTTCTCTTCTCCAAGCTGAACAACACCAACTCTCTCAACTTTTGCTTTTTTTTTTCCAGGTCACACAACCTTTCTCTCGATTTTTTTTTTTTATTATTATTTATTTATTTTTTTATCTCCTTCCCATGTGCTGAGCAATCTGTCTGTGTCTGTCATCTAATATCCTGCAACTCCATGTGCCCCTGTGCCCTGTTGCTCTTGTCACCCAGGTTATGCTCAGCTTCTGTGGCTAACCTTTTTTTTTTTTTTTTCCCTCTTTCCCCACCCCCACGTTCCCCCTCAGTCCTGTGGGTTACCTCCCATTCCACATCATCACTATCTGGTAGAGGCAATAGCTGGAGGAACCACACCTAGTGTGGTACATGTACTTTGCTGACTCACTTGTGCACTGGGAAGTGGGACTGAAATTAGTGGGTGAGCTGGGTCTGAAGCAGCTGTTGGAGACAGAGCAGAGCACCTCTTTTCTGTGGCCTCCCTGCTTTGTCCAGTTTTAAAAATCTTCCCTTAATTACTTGGGAGAGAAGGTTGACAAGTCACTTGAGAACATAAAGCCTGGTCTAAAATAGGGAGGGAGCATCTCTGTGGACAGGATTGATGGGAGAAGGAAGTGTGCATGTGCCCCATGAACATGGGGAAATTGCCCTCTTCTCAGTGATCTGGATTTCCCAATGACTTTAAAGCAACAGAAAAAAAAATGCCACAAGAGAGGGAGGGTTGCACAGTAGGTGAAGAGTAAAAGGTGGATCTTGATCCTCCAGCAACCTAGAAAAATCTGCTAATCCCAAGTGAGCGCTGAGGGGTTATCATACAGGGGGCTGTAGTGTGCCAAAGCTTTCCCTCTGGTGCTTGGCCCATGCCTTGTCAGACAGTCTTCCAAGCTGTTCGTTGCCCTGTTAGAGGAATGGGGCAGGAGGGTAGAAAAGCTGAAATGGAGACCAAGTCTTAACCTACAGCCCAACAAGCACAGTGAATGTGTGAAAGGGGAACAGTAATCTGGATTTGTAATCTCATGTCATTGCTGTGTGAGTGTTCCCCTGCCGAGGAATTAGGGTCAGGCAGGGAAAGTTTTGGTGCGCTTTATGTATGAGGCTAATAGAAAAAGCATGAAAACCTACATAAGGCATTACAGAAGTGCCTGGAATTGCTAGCTGGAAAGAGCAGTCTGCCTGTGCCTGTTCAGTTTGGAACAGAGATGCAGTTTGGGAAGCTAGGCCACTGCCAGGTCTGCAATAATATTGCTTGCTTTAATGCTGTCCTGTCTCTTGTCCCTTTGCTGCTGACTGGTCACACAATGTTGTTTTGAGGGTAAAGCTTTACAAGCAGCTTGACCTGTCTCACGGTTTGCCACTACTGGAAGATGTGATCCTGTTTCTCTTGCTCCCTCCCTTTTGGGGAGATAGGCATTTGACCCCTCTGTGAGAGAGTTCAGCTGGCTGTGTTTCCTGACATGTTTGTCTGCTGTCAGTTTCAGCAGCTGAGCCAAATCACAGAGGGATCAAGCAGGTACCGGGCAAAAAGAGAAAATGTGAAGCTAGGTAGGGAAAGTTCCAGTGTATCCTGTCTGGGAGGCGCAGCCCTCCTTGCTTCAGATGTGTGGGCTGAGAGGCAGGGGCTTTTCAGCCCTCAAAGGTTTGCCGCTTTTGTCATTGGCATGAGATTGTGACTACTTTTTTGCACAGAGAATTCTTGCTTTCTCCTTGCTTGGTTAAAACTAGCTAGTAGCTGTCATACCAAAAGCTGTCTATGACTCTTCCAGGGACAACTGTAGGTAGCAATATTTAAATAGATCAATGTGTGAAGAGGGGAAGGAGAAGAATGAGAAATTCATAAGGGTGCTCTGAATATTGTGAGACTTGCTCTGGAATTTGCTAAGTCTTGCATAATGTGATCTGAGTTCCATAATGTGATCCTTACAGGGTGCTGGATGGAGGTTCCTGCTTTTGCAAGTTAAACAGGCAGTTTCTGTGGGGAGTCTGAAGGGAATGGGCTTGCTTCACGTGGCAAAGCAAGGGTTTCCCTTTGCTACAGTATGCTCTAGAGGGAGACTGCCATCTGTTTGGAAAAATGCTGCTTTTCCCAAGTCCCTCTAGTTCTTTGTGCTGTTTTTATTCACCTCAGATGTGTTTTCAAGCACTGACATGAAACTAATTGTCCCTTATGGGTCTGTTTCCATTGCAGGATGTGGGATTATGACGTCTTCGCACCCCATCACAGCCAGCACCCCTGAGGGAAGCAGCTATGGTGCTATTGGTACAGTATCTTCCAGAACTGGGGACACAGGGAGGGTTCTGTCTGGGGCAGGGGAAGGCATTCAAAGTATTTTAAAGCCGGAAAATAATAGAGCTGCAAGTTGCTCTAAGAGCAGCTTGTAACTACTTAAAGGAAAATAGCGGCTTGGGAGGTTAAGGTTGGTCTTTAGGCCAAAACATCTACACCAAAGAGGTGGCAAATCTCTGGAAGAGGTGCCCAGAGAGACTCTGACATTGAAAGTATTTGTCTTAGCCAGAGTCGCCTGGTAAGTGTTGGTGGTATTGCCACTTCAAGCAGGAGGCTGACTAGGGGCCTCTTACTAGTTTGTCAAGCCTGCTTTTAGACTAAAGTATGCCTTTCACGGGAAGGCTGAAGGATTGTGTGCCACAAAGCAAGACAGAATCAGAGCTTTTTGCAGCCCAGGGGTTTCATTAGGGGAGAAATGGTGTCATGATGTCAACAGGTGAACCATGCCCTGGCAGCAGAGGAGAAAAAAAATAACTTCTAAAGGTCCTGCTAATCTGAGATGATGGGGAAACACCTTCCTTTGCCAGAGTATTTCTTAGTCTCCTTACAACAGCTTTCCCTCTTGTGGAGAAATTGGTATCAAATAGCTCAATGCTGTGGACTTCTGGGCATAATACTTGAATTTGATGTGCTGGGGTGAGGTGGTGCAGGTCCAGAGCAGCAGGAAGCAGATGCTCAAATGAGAGGGGAGAGCAGCTCTGGGTAATTTTTGATCCCAGTTCAGGATGCATTTGTTCACTGTAGCATAAAGATAGCCCTAACACTCCAGTTGTCGCCTGGTTGTTGGACTGTAAAGGTGTGCTATTTCTGAATGCTTGATGAAGAAACACAAAACTGATGTTCCATGAGATTTGAGAAAAAATTCACGAGAATTTAAGTCCTGAATTTAAGGGCTTCAACACCACTCTACTCCCTTTCCCAATTTCCAAGGAAATACTTTAAAAGCACTTGGGTAATGAGAAAGAGAAACTTACGTTTTGCTCGTGCTGTTATGTGCAGTGAGCTGGCTGGGAGCTTTGCCACCCTGTGGGAAGTGCAGGCACGTCCTGCTGACCTGTAGGTGACCAAAACTGCATGAAATGGGAGCATATCTGATGCTCTGCTTGCTGTGAAAAATTGACTTTCTTCCCCTTTTTCTTTTGTTCTACAATATTTTTAGAAAAATCTTGTTTAAAATCTAGACATTAACCAGGTCAGCCTGTTTCTGACCCTTGAACAGTCTGCTGCTTTCACTAGAGCTTTCTGGCTTGTCTCTGGTTTCCAGATTTCAGATCCCAGGCTAGTAAAGAGTAGAAAATGTTAGAGATTAAAAGTAATAGAGTAAAAGCAGAGGAAAAATGCTGCAGAGGATGGAAGACGGTTCTTCAAAGTGTTCTTAGCTGATATCTGAGACTTCTAGGAAAGCCTAAAATTTCCTGGTCGTGGAAAAACTTGTTCTCTGAAATGGCTGTGTTGACTTGTCCTAGCAGGTTGCGTCTGATACCTGGGGCAGCTTTCTTACTGCTGCACATAGAGGGGATTTAGCCTTTACCCTGCCTGTTTCTTTCTCCCTACTCTGTTCCAGATGAGTCGAGCTCCAGTGGTGGACATCAGTTGTCTTCCCCTGGGCACAGGCCACCAGCTAGTTCTGACACAGACAGCTCTGTGGAAGAGGAGAGTGACTTTGACACCATGCCAGAAATTGAAAGTGATAAGAATGTCATCCGCACTAAGGTACAGCTGGTGTTGCAGCTGTGGCCATGGTGCTGGGCCACCAAGCTGTGTATTGTCCAAATAGGTCAAGATCTTCTGTTGGCTTCTGTAGTCTTCATTAGCTCTTTTCTGCTTTCTTCCCTCTTTTCCCACCCATTAATGTTTTAGGTGTTCCTGTATTTATCAGATTTGTCCAGGAAGGACCGAAGGATTGTCAGCAAAAAATACAAAATCTACTTCTGGTAAGAAAATAAACTGATAAGGCCCAAGCTCTGGACATGGAGTCTGTCCACATGTCCTTCTTCTAAACCACACTTTAGACCTAATGATATCCTTTGAGTATTAAAGTTACACATTCTGACCTGCTTCTAACTAGTAATTGCAGATCCCACATATCTTAAATAAGGATATTTGTGAACAAGTGATCCTGGCACATGGATTCTGATTTGCATAATTGCTTTTAAGTGTGGTAACATCCAGTGTGTTGGAACATAGTGAGGAAAGAGAGAAATTGGCATTCAAACATCCAATCTTGTGGTCCATGTCTTGGCTTTTCTTGCGCCCCTAGCATTTGCCTCCGGTTTGTATTAGCACATTTGCTTTTCTGCTTCAGGAGATCATAACCAGAGATACAAAGCTCCAGCTGGGAGAGCAGGGCCTGTACTCTTAGGCATGGAGGTGTACACATTCCTCAACAAGCACCCTGGGGCTCTGTCCTGGGTGTGTACCAGTTGTTTTGGTGTGTGTAATGCTGTTTCCATCTCTTTTGCAGGAACATCATCACCATTGCAGTGTTTTATGCTCTGCCAGTCATCCAGCTCGTCATAACTTACCAGACGGTGCGTTGGGCTCTGTGGCTGGGCCCTGTGCTTGGGTCCTCTTGCCTTTAAACTTGCTCCATGATTGCACAGTGTAAGGATGCAGTCGCAGTGAATTTGGGATCACCCAGGAAACCTGCTCTGTCTGAGAGGCAGTTTACCTTAGCTGCTCTCTCCATACCATGTGTTGAATGTGGTCACTTGGCTCACTGAGCTTGCAGTTCTGCTGTTTTTGCTTGGGAAGCAGGAGTGCAGCTGTTTTCCTGCTTATCTGATGTCTCTTTTGGGGCCTGTTTCATTTTAGAGGCAGGAGTCGTCTGCTGTTATCTCTAAAAGTCAACTGAAAACAAGTATGGTTTGCTGTGATATGAGTGATTTCTCCTCCCATCTCCCTGCCCCATCCTTGTTATCCTGCTGTTAGTCAGATACCTGCAAGCAGATCTATTAGTGGTGAAGTTGAGAGTGCACAGTATGTTTCCTCTGAAGACTTGTCAGGTTTGTCGCCTGTGGCAATGTCTTGTGCCCTGCTAAAAGCCTTGCTTGTAAATGTCAGTGCTCCCCTGTGCCAGTGCTAGAGCTAGGCTGTGTTCTGGAACACCTTGTGCATATGCATTGTTTGCATGAAGCAAACCCCACCAGGACAGAGAGGATTTGCTAATATCAGGTCTGCTACTTCCTCTCTGTCCAGGTAGTGAATGTGACGGGTAATCAGGACATCTGCTACTACAACTTTCTGTGTGCTCATCCCCTTGGCGTGCTGAGGTGAGTGAGCCCTGCGGTCACTGTGTTATTGTCTCATGCCTCCTAAGTGTTCATGCTCTGCCCAGGTCGGGATTTTATCCTTGCCAGGCTCTAAGAAACTGTCTTGAAAAGATCCCCAAGTTTAGGACTGAGCTCTCTGTTATGCTCAGCAGTGGCTTTCTCATGCAGTGAGACACATGCACCCAGCAACTTATGATACCTCTGTCCCCCCAGCAAACCTACTGTGCAGCAGTAAAGGGCTTCTATGCTCTTTTGGACACTTGTGCTTCTATCCAAGGAGCAGCAGCTCTGCAAAGTAGTTCAAAGTAATTCTTCCAGTGCAGCATTTTTCTGAGTGCATAAAAAGCCCAGAGTTGGGTATCTTGCAGTGAAAGTATTAAATCCACTGGGACAGGTGAACTACTTAATCTGAAATTGTCATCCAGGGTGTGAAACTGGCAGATGTTTGGCAGCTGCCAAGGTGGAGGATATGGGAATGGTAAAATGGATTCAGCTTATTGTGGCAGGTGATTCAGCCTTCTGCTGCTGTGCTGTCCTTGTCTTAAATGTTTTTCCCTGCAGTGCCTTCAACAACATCCTCAGCAACGTGGGCCACATGCTGCTGGGCTTTCTCTTCCTCCTTATTGTCTTGCGCAGAGACGTTCTTCACCGTCAGGCCATGGAAATGAAAGATATCTATACCCTGGTAGGAAATATGGTTGCAAGGGTCTGAGTGGAGGGAGGGAAAGAAAGGGAATTTGAAAATGAGTGATACACAGTGGATTTCCATTTGCCTTCCTTGCCAGGGGATCAAATCTTCCTCTCTTTCCTCCCCTGAAAGAGGATGTAGGTGGGACACTTATGTTCTTGCTCATCCCAGTACTTTGCTGCTTGTGGTATATCCATACTGCTGGGATGACCCAGCCTGATTTTGCAAAGACAGGGAGATGAGTAGATGAGTTACTCCTTTTGGCTGTGGCTTTTCCTCTTATGCTCACTATAGATGAAGTGGGATGTATGATCTGGATGAGAGCATGTCTAGATCTGGGTAATAAGCAGAAGCATTTTCTTTCTAGAAAGGATAAATAGGAGGCTGCTGTGGACAAAGAGTTTGACATAGGTTTGTAATGGGGCTTGTGAAAAGCACAGCCTGGTAACTAGTATCCTGCTCTGTGAATGTTGTTGAAATCCCTTTTTGGGGTGTGTGTGGAAAGTAGGAGTGTCTTGAGATGCTTTTTCTTAAAGTGGAATTTGATTTGCCTTATACAACCAAGAGTTCTTTCTTGTCACTCCTGTTAGCAAGACGAGATACAGCTGCCTATAATAATCCAGAAGAATTTGGTTGTCTGTTTCTGAAACAGAGCTGCTTGTAGCCAGATCCTCTGCAGTCTCTTCAATATCTCCTGGGAGAGGATGGAGGAAATCTGCAGCTCTATGGGCAGTGGTGCTGGTGGTTTCTGGAGGCAGTTCTGTTCTCACCAGGTTAATAACAAGTAGAGGCCTTAGCAGCTTTAAGGGTCTCCTGCTTATGGAGTTTCAGATGAGATCTTGGCCAAATCCACAGTGGTGACTGAAGGACATGGGTTAGAGTGAGGAGGGATGAAGTGATGGAGAATGGAACTTTGCTTGTCATTAGGACAGTGATTGTACTTACTATACAGTACTGCTCTCTTCCAGGACTATGGGATCCCAAAACATTTTGGTCTCTTTTACGCTATGGGTATTGCTCTGATGATGGAAGGGGTGCTCAGTGCCTGTTACCACGTCTGCCCTAATTACTCCAATTTCCAGTTTGGTAAGCTGCATTGCTTTTCTCATTTTGAGCTTAAGGTAGTAGAATTTGTCATGTTCTGTCTCCTGCTGAGTTGCTGGCTTTTCCCATCCCTCTACCCTTGCAAACCTCTGAAGTCTGCCTGTTCCAGGGTTCAGTCCAGAGGCTGTGAGGCTTTGGATGCTGTGGACTAACATGTTTCAGCCTCCTGTCCTGACCTGGGGATTCCATATGAGCACAAGGAAAAAAAAAATTTTTTTTTTTTTTTAATTGAGGTACGCCAAAGACTAAAGAGGAAGTGAAGCCTTGCTCTGTGGAGATAGTCAAAACCTGACTGGAAACAGTTCTGGACAGCCTTCTGATAGTTGGCCCTGCTTGAGCAGGAGGTGTTGGACTAGAAAACCTCCAGAGGCCCCTTCTAACCTCAAGAATTTTGCAATTCCCTCCCTGTTTCTGTGCTGTACTGTATTGGGCACTTATTTTCTGACCCTTTTTTGTTGTTTTTTTTTTTTTTTTTTTTGGGTTTCTTTGTGTGTGGTGGTTGTGGGTTTTTTTTTTTTTTTTTTTTTTGTTTTTTTTTTTTTTTGTTGCTTCAGAGCATGGTAGAAGTGCTGCTAGATGGTAAAGCACAAAGTGCTGTATGATGTAGTGTAACATCAGGGATTTGTGCCTGCCAGCCTTGGATTTGGCCTTGCTGCTGCACTTCTTTATATGTACTCAGAGCAGCTTTTTCAGCCTATTGGCAGTACCTGTTTTCACTGTTTCTGTTGTGCTCCCTCCACAGATACCTCCTTCATGTACATGATTGCCGGACTGTGCATGCTCAAGCTCTACCAGACCCGCCACCCAGACATCAATGCCAGCGCCTACTCTGCCTATGCCTCATTTGCTGTGGTCATCTCTCTGGCCGTCCTTGGAGTGGTATGGATCCCTCTTACCTACTTGTTTCTCTGGGAAGGAGATAGTGTGGCTGAGAACATAGCTTAAGTGGGTAAACAACTGGGTAGAGCAGCAGGGTAGGATAAAAGCATGTTAAGCAGCTGCTAGTGCTTGAATTCCAGTACTCTTGGGTTTTCTTTCTCCTTTCCCCTGGGCTTGCAGTGAAGGGCAAAGCAGTTCTCCCTAGATGGGCTTTTATTTGGGCTTTGCCCACCACGTGACTTCCTTCTCAAGGGGGGTGAAATTAATGAATCCAGGTGTCTGTGTCCAGGCATGCAGCTGGTCTCCTGTGGGATGGCTCACCTTGAAAGAGGAGGGTGAGGCTGGCTGACCTTCCAGGACAAGTGTCCTCTAAGGTTGTGCCTCTTTCTCCCCTTTGGAAAACTCTTTGTTTCTGGGCATGGCTCCTGTACTTGATCTTACTGTCTTTGGAGCGGTGCGGGGCTAGAATAATGGCACCCAGGCAAGTTTCTGCAGTAGTTCTATAGAAGGCCACTGGAGCAGAAGGAGTCACCAGAGTGTCTCTTATGCCGCAGTAGCACTGACAAGTCAGACTGGTACAAGGCTTTGTCCGTTTGCTCATTGTGTTTCAAGTACTGAACTGGGCTTGCCTGAATTTACAGCCTGTGCTTTACCTTGGGGGTATCTGGTTCTCTGAAGCACTCCTCTTCATCCAGCTGTAACCAGGCAAAATCCATCTAACTCTTGCTCTGAACTAGCAGCTAGATCCTGGTGGGCTGTTAGCCCCTCACTATCACACATAATGCAGAATACCAATTGATTCTGCGAAGGTCTCTGGGTAGGTGACTGTGAGATAAAGCATGCAAGAACAGCTGGTACACTTGGGACTTTCCAATAATCTCTTGACAGCTGTGGTAGATTTGCATACCCAGGTTCAAAATACTGGGGTTTCATTATGGAATACTGTATCTTTTCCTGTGGGATGCTTTAAAGCAGTTTGGAGCTTATAAACTGCACATCTCCCTTGTTCCATTCATGTAGATGTGGCTCTTCTGCTTGCTTTTTGTTGTTGTTGTTTTTTAATTTCCCCACACAAAAGGAAAAGTTCAGGCAAGTGCTATGCCCCAGGGGAGGGGAGTGTGTGGTCACAGCCTGATGGCAAACCAGAGTTTCTGGACTATTTAATGTATAACTGAAAAGTTACGGTTTCAATATAGTATTAACCTGCATTTGGAGGTTACTTCCTGACCTTAAATAGAGCAAAAGTGTACAACAGCAGCAATTGCCTGCAGAGCACTCTTGTCGTTTTTGGTCTACTACAGCGCACTTGTTAAAATAGCGGTTGGTTCCCTCGCTGCCTTCGTAAAAATCGAGCTCCTGGCCAGAAAGCTCTGCCCAGCTCAGCAGAGACAGATTTCCTGGCCTAGAAGTCTCTGCATTTCTCTCCCCTGAACCAGCTGCTGTCCTTCCAAGCTGCCATTCTTGTCTGAAGGGGCATTCAAAAAGAATAGTTTCCTCTCCAGAATGCTGAGATCCTCTCTGGGCTTTGTTTTGGATTTATAGATCTATTTTCAGGTTGGAAAATTTAGGGGGTTTTCTTCCATATTCACTAAGGTTGTCTAATGTCCCATGGTGATACAGGACAGGAAAGGATTAGCCTGCTGATAACAGGGCTCAGTCTCTTTTTAATATGTCTTTGCTTTCAGGTGTTTGGCAAAAATGACATGTGGTTTTGGGTTATTTCCTCAATGATCCATGTTTTTGCCTCACTGGCTCTCAGCACCCAGATCTACTACGTGGGCCGCTTCAAGATGAGTAAGTGCTGTGACTGAACAATCTTGCTATAGGGGTGCAGGCGCCTCCTATCCTCACCTGCATGAGTCACCTATGCAGCACATCTATGAGCACAGTCCCGTGGCACGTGCTTGTGTTTTGGGTTATCCAGTCCTCTAATCCATCTGATGCTTTTTCTGGCCTCTGAAGTCCTCATGCTGCTGCTTCCCAGACACGTGGGAGTCGGCAGGAGTTGTCTGCTCTGTGGTGGCAGAACAGCTGGGCTCTGAGGGAGCCTGCCCTTCAGGTGCAGCTCTCTCTAGAGCTGTGCTCAGAGAGGTGAGCTACATAAAAACCCTGTCAAGGGATGAGGGGGGAGAGGTTGTAGTGGGCAATTTGGCTCTTGTGCTATGCTTACAAACATATTTCTCCTTCCTCTTCTACTCCTGTCTGCCTCAGATGGCCCTGACTCAGGTAACTGTCAGCAGCTCTCATTTTTCTCTGTTGAACTAGTTGACCAACAGCATGTGTGTTGGGAGGCAGGCTTGTGTGCCACCTGGGCTTGGCTACTGGGAAGTCAGTTTGCCAGCAGCAGAGCTCTGATCTTGATGCAGGAGCCTTTTCAAGCTCCATGTTTGTTGCTGATGAGGGGTGTGTGTATGCATGCATGTCCCTCCATCCTCACTGCCACTGATGGCTCTCCACTGAAGCTTCTGCAACGATTTTGAGAGCAGAGGTGTCTTGAGTGTGCTCTGCCCCTCTAGACTGCTGTTTCCCTCTTCTAGCAGCTTGTTCTGTGGAAGGTGCTTTTGCCCTTCCTGCACATCTCTCCTCCAGAGATGTAGTTGCAAAGCCAGCCTGTTTCATGTACGGTCAGACCCTGTTTGACTTCTTGGTTGATGTCAGTGGCATGGGGATGTTTTTTTTATTTTTTTATTTTATTTTGTTTTTAAAAAAAACTGTTACTCTGGCCAAGTATCATCTGCACCCTGTAATGCCTGCCCTGTTGCTTGGCATAGACTGCTCTCAAAGGGCAAGAAATTAGTCTGTTGGTACCCTGCCCATCCGCAGGCTGGATCCTCTGTTTTCAGCCAGTGGATATCTGCATCTTTCCCCTGTAGGCATTTTGGTGCTCACTCTGCTGGCTGTTGTGGCTTTTTCTCCTCTTCTTTGACAGACTTGGGGATATTTCGACGGGCAGCGATGGTGCTGTACACGGACTGTATCCAGCAGTGCAGTCGACCAATGTACATGGTAGGTGACTTCTCATCTCAACACCTCTCTCAACAATTGCTTATTTTCTAGGCAGAGGAAAGAGGTATAGCTATTTGAAAAAACGATGCTCCCTACTTCCCTTATTTCCCCTCTCTCCCCTGAATTTTTGGGTAAGTGTAGTTCTCTGCTGGAGCAGTATACCCCCTGATCTCAGGCTTGATGAATAAAACATCAGAGCAAAGGTGATATAAGCATGGTAGGGTTTGCCTTTGCTTTTGCTCTCTGGGGGCACGTGTTTAAAGGAATGAGTATGAGGCTCTGTACAGTGCAGCCTCTCTGGGGAAAGCAGTGACTATTTTGGCTCTGTGGCTTAAGCAGCAGCTATTGCTGTTTCTACGGTACCTGAGGGCAGAAAGCAAAAAAAGTAAGAAACAGTAGCTGTTACTTCGTGTCCTACTGATTACTTTCTTCTTAGCACAGACTGCTAACTGAGGCTTGAAGCCAAATGAAGTTTTTATCCATGAGCATCCTTTTTGTTTTCTTTATTCTTTCATCTTTGAATAGTGTCAGACTGAGTTTTGCAAGCAAACTCCGTGCACTCGGGCATGAAGTAAGCCTGGCCAACCTGAAATAGCTACAGCATGAAAGCAGCTGTAAGCATAAAGGCACATGCCCCAGATGTAATCCTTCTGTGGGCTGTTACAGTGCTTTTCCAGCTAATTATGAGATGGGCGAAAAAAAAGCTCTGTAGCTATGTGCAGAATGTTATCCAAAGCTTTCCCTGCTTTGTCTTTCAAGCACATCCTTGTTCTGTGCAGTTATTTTTCTTGTAAAATGCTGGCAGGGAAGGAATCTAACTAGAAGAGTGGAAAGAGTCAAAGGATTTGCAGAACCTCCTGGGGCTGATCCTTATGTGTTGGGGTTGTCGTCTTTAGTCTCCTTACAATATTTTCCTCAAATTTGTGAGGGCCAGAGCAGTTTCCATTTGGGAAAAGCTCCTGTGAAGCAAACTTCAGAGCCAGGTACACATGTGTTTTCAGGAACCAAACTCCAGATCTTCACGTATTGATATCCTGAATTTCTGAGGCAAAGGCCTCTTTTTTTTTTTTTCATTTGTTTATGCCTTCATATGCTCATCAGTGTCTTCCCTTCAGGACAGGATGGTGCTGCTCATTGTTGGAAATCTGGTCAACTGGTCCCTGTAAGTAGTGGGGGGTGTGTCATGCGTACTTGTGCACAAGGGTAGCAGGATTCAGTACTGTCCCCCAGGTGGTCTGAAGTGATGAGGAGATGCAGTAGTGTCTAAGCAGTAGTCCTGTGCTGGGGCCTTTCTGACATGTTTTGGCAAGGAGCTGGATCTGATGAGTGCTGGATGGTAGGCAAATCCGTAGGGTGCAGTGCAGCACTACAGAACTCCATGAGGCATCCCTCAGCGGTTCAGCTGGTGCTGTCTCATGGCTCGTATCTGAGCAAGCTTGTGTAGGGTTGACCTAGTACCATGGTGCTGCATTGTGCTGTACAAGTCTTTCTCCTGTAGCTGGTAAGTTTCTGGTGCCGCCAAGGTGCAACAGACTTGACAGACACTCATTAGTCACAGACCTGGCTCAGCAGTAGCTGTATGGATGGGGAGGGATCAAGTCCTAGTGAGACTCTTGATTTTCACTAGAGTTGCTTTTCAGGGCAACCTGCCTTCTGCTAAACATACAGATCAGTGATAGAGGTTGTCTAATGCTCCTTCTTCTCTCTCTCCCAGTGCTATCTTTGGGCTGGTGTATCGGCCCAGAGACTTTGCCTCCTACATTCTGGGGATCTTTATCTGTAACCTGTTGCTGTATCTGGCTTTCTACATCATCATGAAGGTAAAAGAGGCAGCTGTGTCTCTCCATGGGGTGCCTGTCTCCAAAGCAGAAAGAGTGTGCCCCTTTTTTGGCTGCAGTCTGGGTTCCTGTGATGCTGCAGAGGAATGTGGAGGGGCCTTTGTGGGGCTCAGGGTGGGACAAAGTGTTGATGTTGGGAAGGGGTGCTGTGTAGCCATCTTGGTGGCAGCTGGCCTGTGTTTCCCTGGGGTGGGCAGCCCTTTGCAGGTGCTGATGGTCCGCACTGGCACATCAGCCCTATGCATGGGTCTGCCCCTGGAAAGAACTTGGGGCACACTGTGAGACTGTGTCCCTGTCTGCAGCTCCGCAGCTCTGAGAAGCTCCTGCCCATCCCCCTGTTCTGCATTGTGGCCACAGCAGTGGTGTGGGCAGCTGCCCTCTACTTCTTCTTCCAGACCCTCAGCAGCTGGGAGGTAAAGTTGCCCTTTCACTGTCCTTCTGTCTGTCTCTCTCTCATATTTCTTCCCTGTTGTTTATTTACACAAAAAATAGTTGGGGGAAGAGTCTTGGACTGCTCATGGAGAGCTGAAAGTGGGTAACTCCTTCAGTTGACTGGGAAGGGAGCACGTGAAGCTGTGATGAGCCAAAAATGATTGTATATGTGCAGCTGTGGAGACCTAAGTGATCTGGAGGTGACTGGCCGTCACTAGGGGATGGAGGAGCTACGGATCTGAAAGCAAAACTGGGAAAATCCTGACCAGCCCTGGATGGTGGACTCTTCCCTGGAGCAAATGGCCAATGGGGAATAACTTGTCTGGGGTTACAGTGGATCTTAAATCCTGTCTAACAAGTGTCCATCTCCATAGAAGTGTGGCGCTTGCTTCACGGTGGTCTGGTGGAGGCTGTGTAGCTTGTGCAATGTAAGACTTGAGATTTGGAGGCCAGCAGGGTCCCCCTGTCCATGAATTGTGGCCCCAGATCCATCTCAAGGTCTAAGCATGACATTGCTTTCCTGCCCTGCTCTCACCACATGTCCAGCCAGCACAGAGCTTTTTCCTGGCTCCTGAATGGAGGGTTAAGATGGGGTGATCTCCAGAGGGTCCGATGTGGCCAGCCAAGGCCTTGTGTGAGTGATTATAAGGTCCTGACCCCCTGCCTGCTCCCTAGGAAACTCCAGCAGAGTCCCGGGAAAAGAACAGGCCATGCATCCTGCTGGGTTTCTTTGATGACCATGATGTTTGGCACTTCCTTTCCGCAGCTGCCTTGTTCTTCTCCTTTCTGGTGAGTCCTGCTGAGCCTCCACTCTGCTGTATGGCCTCACCCTCTCTTTTTCCTCCTTGTCATTCTCTATTCACATGGAGCTATGACTGCCTGAGGACCCTACAAAAGTGTGGCAATTCCTCTGCTTGGCTATGCCTCCAGATATCCTTTGCAGTGGGATGCTCCTTGTCAGTGGAATCAGGGATCAGGCTTTCTCCTTTGGTTGGCTGCTCCCTGTGCCTCCTGGCCTGAAATTCCCTCTGAGACTGTGGGTCACATAGTTGTTGTGGGGAAGCTTGAGGGTCTGCTGGCAACTAGCCCTCTTTTGGGTTTGTGAGCAGTTCCCAGAAAGAGTCTACTCCCTTTGACCCAGGTGGTTGGGTGCTGGTGTGGAGCTTAGCTTACTCTTGGTTTCTTTCACTTCTGTGGTTGACTCCTGTGTTCCTCCACTTGATACCTCTTTTCAGGCCTGATGGTCTATGTGGTGGCAAAGATGGAGGCATCCTCTGCAATGCAGTCACAGCATAGTGTTTTGGGGATATGGAGGGGGAGACCTTAACTCTAACTGTGAAAGGTGCTAACTATTTGTGAAGGAGCTGCTTGATCGTTTGTAATGCCTGAGCAGTGGTCAAGCAATTCCCACCCTGCTGCCTCCTGGATGGCTCTTCAGAGGCTCGTGTTGAAGGACCAGTTAACAAGCAGTGTTTCTGTCATGGCTGGGGCTGGATTACTTGCTCAGGTCCTTGCTGCATTGTTGCCAGAGCTACCTGTCAGCTGTGCTGCCAGATTGATGTGCTGGGAACATTACAGAAACAATGTTAATCAGGCACATCTACATGAGTTGCTGTCTTGACTTCTGTACACGCTGGAGATGTGTCCCAGGTGGAGCCCCCTATGATGAGATGCCACTGGGGAACTGGTCATCCTCCAGAGATGTAGGCTGGCCAGTGAGACCTGAAGCTGCCTTGCACTTTCCTCCTCAGGTCCTGCTGACCCTGGATGATGATCTGGATGTGGTGCGCAGGGACAAGATCCCAGTGTTCTGAGTCCCCGGGGGACAGAGGATGCAGGGGCGTCCCATATTGCTCATCCAAAGGCATCAGTTCCACTGGCATCTGTGGGGAACGAGCCTGCCTTCTGCAGCCGACAACGCTGTGGGAGCAGGGGATCCAGATCCCACAGCAAGCATGAAGGGGTACTGCGGTAACTGAGGTGGGATCAGGAGGGAAGACTACGTTTGCTCCTTTCCTGCTGCGTCCTCTGGGGCAGGCATGACCCAGCATCTGAGGCCAGTGCACAGCTTGTATGTGCAGCGGGTGCTGGAGCCAGTGAAGAGGGAGAAAACAAGGAAGTGTGTTTGAGACCTTTGCTTCCCTTCCTCCCTGCTGATGTTCCCCCTTCCTCTTTGGTGAGCAGGCTTGACAAGTGCAAGTGCAGGCTCCTCCTGTAGCTGGTGAGGACTGCAGTGTTGGAGGGAAATAGTAGATTAGCGCTGCCCACGAGTGCTCTCCCAGAGGCAGAACCTCCTGCCTCGCTCTTGTGGCTTGTCATTTATGCATGTTGAACAACCTCACCTCTCTGGTGGCTCCTACGCAAGCACTTGTCAATGTGTTGGTCTCCTTCATAGCACCAGAAGTGCTGTCCTTGAGTGACCTTAAGAGAGACAGGCTGTGAAGCCACAGCCTCATGTGCTGGGTAGCTCCTCAGCAGTTCCTTGGCTCCTTCTGCATGGCCTTGGTAAAGGAGTAAGGCGGAACGAGGGAGGTTTGTCCAGCAGCCTCAGACTCTTTCCTACAAGCTTGCTTTGGGCAAATTAGGCAAAGTAGGTTCCCTTATGGGCTGGAAGTGTGAAGGAGGCTTCGGGGCAGTTGGGTATGAGCTCTTCAGCTAAAGATCTGGACCAAACTTCTTTTCTCTCCAACTTCTCTGCATCTGAAGTAAGTTTTTAAACAATTTCTGTATTCTTTCTAAATTCTTAGTTATTTAAACAAGAATAAGGTGTGAATTATTTCAGACCTTGCATCTAAAATGTGACCTGTTTTGGTAATTTTGAATTAAAAAATATTCTTTGAGGTCGGCTGTCCTTATTCTTGTCATTGTCTGACCATTTTTCCTTTGGTTATGTGGATATACCCAGTGATGTGAAGGCTCCATTCCACTTATGCTTATCAAAGCAGAAGACTGGAAATTTTCTACTCCAAGAAGCCTGTGTCTCCTAGAAAGATTTTGCACTAACTGGTTTGTTTGGTTTTGTTTTTTTTTTCCTAAGTTGAAATTTGTCAAGATGGTCAATAAAATCAATGTTCTTGCCTTCCTGCTCTGCAGGTTGGCCGGAATTCTTGCTCCAGCTTTCTGCAGCAGCAAAAAGAGCATTTGGGGCAGAGGTGTTCCTACTGGTGTCATTGTTGCTATCATCCTTGGATCCTTATGAGCCTTACAGTTTCCTGAGCATTGGTACAGATGATATACTTGCTCTTCTAACCAAATTGCCTTTGTGAGGCTAACTGAAATAAAGAACACCACTCTGGTTTGTCACTTGTAGCCCCTTCAGCAGAGCGCAGGGAGGGCTGGAGGAGGAATAACACAAAAGCAGCTATCTTCCTGAGCAGAGCTGCACTCCTATGGAGATGTAGCCGTGTGATCACTCAGGCAGAATGATCCAGAATGTGCAGAAAGGTGGTGGTAGTCCCTGTGTGCTGCATTTTATTGCGATACTCTGGGCTTGACTTGCAGGTTTGCCTTGCAGATGGAGTTGTGAATGTTCAGTGATGCTAGAAATAGGGGTAAGCTTCTCAGGCTTGTGAAGCATGAACTCCTCTTCCTTAACAGTGTCAGCATAGGCTGCAGGGAAGGATTGCACTTGCTTTTGTCTGAGTAGCACTAGCACAGGAGTATCAGGTGGAGGATATCCATATTTTCCAGTCAGCCACCCTGCAGCCTTGCCATATGTTCTTGGTTTGTCTAAAATGGCAGAATCCAGTATTATATACACAGACTTGTCTGTGGCTTCCTTTTTTTTTTCTTTTTTCTTCTCTTTTTCTTTTCCTCCACAAAGAAAGGCTGCTAGGAAATCTGAGGTGCTAAAACCCACCCCAAATCCTTACTGCTAAGTGTAGCAAAACTGAGCTGCCCCATCAGGGACTCCCGGTAGGGCTGTGGCGCTCTGTCATGCCCAGTGTGGTTATAAACATGCTGTGCAGATGGAACCACCTCAGGTTTTGTACTCAGAGGCATATGAATGTTTGACCCAACAGCTTTTTTTTTTTTTTTCTCCTGCAACACATGCTCTGTGCTGTCCCATCCCCCTCCCTGCAAATGCACAGGCTCTGGTGGGAGCCCAAGTGCTGCACTTCTAGTTCCCTGATCAGTGAAACCAAAATTTGTTGTTAATAATATCTGGTGTGTGCAGGGTGTGTTCTTTCCAGAGGTCTACTTGGAGGGTGGGTGGTAACACACAGTGACAAGGCTGCTGCCAGCACCATCCATTCCCTCACTTCTCTCTGCCTCTCTAGTCCTGACCTCAGCAGCAGGAACAGAGGTCTGAGGTGTGGTTGTGCCGAGCCCTGCTGTGTGGTGCCACCTGGAAGCTGCATGAAGAGCTGCAGGGGTACATTTCTTGGGAGGTGGTGTGCTCATGTGATGGTCACGTAATTTGCTGCTGAGATGAGCTAGGGAGCAAGTGCTTTGGGGCTGGAATTGAGAGCTAGTAGGAAGGAGGGGAGAAAATTTCCTGAGAGAGTTCTGACTATGGGCCTTGCACAAATAGTCTCTTGCTCTAGCAAGTGCCTGGGGAAGTTCAGGTCAAGCCCCCTGTGCCCCTGCAGGGTGGCTTACAGGGCTTTGTGCCTGCAGAACAGCAGTGCTGTGGTGGGCAGGATGAATCCCTCAGGGCTGGGGGCATGTGGGGTTTGAACGCTGCCTGCTAAGCACCAGCCTATTGAGCACCAATGCTGATGAAGTGTTAAATCAAAAGAACCCTCTACTCAAAGCAAGGCCTGCCTTGCTCCTCTGGGACCTGGCATAAGATCCGTAGATTCCATCTAAGGTGGGAGCTTGTCAGGTGGGAGGCTATGCTGGGATCACTAAAGGTGCTTGAAGTGGAGATACTGCCCTACTGTTGCCTGAAGCTCAGTGGTTACAGCATCAGCCCCTGTGGGAACTTCACCAACTGTTAATTTTTTACTGCCTGGTTTCTCTGGTGTCCATACTGCTTTCATACCATGCAGCTGCTATTCCACCACAAAAAGCACTCTAGAGCCCACTAAATATATATATATATTTTTCTATATGAAGTGGGCTAGTTGGCAGAGACTTCAGTGCAGAATTTTACTAGAATTAGCAAATGCTGCCTCCTGCGGTCTCCACGAGCCAGCGAGATGGAGAGAAGAGGGACACTGAGTCAAAAACCTCTTGTGCTTAGTAGATCATCAAAATCAGTGTACAAGCAGGTATTGTGGGGGAGTGAGGTGGAGAATCCAGTGTTGGATCCTGCTGTTTGTGAGTCTAACCTCAAGTCCTCTTTGCTCACTGTGCTGCCTTTACACCCCTGCTTAGTCGGGTGCGGGATGGGCTCTTGACTTGCAGGACTGCCCTTACCCTGTGGTTAGGTGTGGAGAAAGATGAACAGCTTTTCCTTTTGTACAAGCGTGTTCTGCTCTTCTTGTATTTTGCAGTGCACAGAAGTCAAGGACATAAGCCAAGGCATTGGGATAGTGGGAATATCATTTCTTTACTTGACTGAAGAGTGGCTTGTGTGCCCCAGTTTCAGACACACAGTTTTATAACAGATATTCCTTTTCCCTGTGTCTTCCGCGGTCTGTAGTCTCAGGCCTTGTTCCAAGCTTGTCGTTGTTTCTAACCAGGAAGCTGTTTATGTTCTCTAAACAGGAATGTGAGAAAAAACTAATGTTGAACAGCAGTTGGACAGCTTGACATAGGAGGGAAAAGAGCAACATATGGGCTCACTGAGCTATGCAGAGATGAACACAGTATGTGAATGGCAAGGTGGTAGCAGCAGTGAGGGAGAGAGAAGTTAAAGGGTGGAGAACAGCACAGAACAAGCAGAAAAATGAGAGAATTAAATTAAATACAAGGGAAGCATAGGAGACAGGCTTCCTTAAGGAGGGAGAGTTGGAATGGTCTCCCTGCTGCTTCTGTGCCTCCAGCTTAATGCATGAATTTTTAAAATATCCTTAGCTTTGCCCTGCCTGCTGGCTTCTGTTCATACTTTTAATCTCCCACCTAGTGGCTGTGGGGCCCAGCCTGACATGGCTGCTGCAGAGGTGTCTTTGTCAGCTCTGGCTGCGAGGGCGCCTGGCTGGGCGCTTGGGCAGCTCTGGCTCTCTCAGTGCCAAGTCAAGCTGGGCCATGCAGTCCTCCGCACCCGGAATGGGGCTTGTGCCTTTAGGCCTGCTGCCCTTCAATGGATGACTGCTCTTAGGAGAAGAACAGCAGCTCCCTGGGTTGGTGGGGAGCTCATGTTTCCTGTCTTTCTCTATCCCTGGAAGTGTGTCCAGAGAATAGACACCAAGCTGGTGAGGGGTCTGGAGAACAAGGCACATGAGGAGAGGCTGAGGGAACTGGGCATGTTTAATTTGGCAAAGAGGAGGCTGAGGGGAGACCTCATTGTCCTCTACAACTACCTAAAAGGATGTTGTAGAGAGGTGGAGGTTTGGCCTCTTTTCCCAAGTGAATAATGACAGGACCAGAGGAAATGGTCTGAAGTTGTGGTAGAGGAGGTTTAGACTGGATATTAGGAAGAATTACTTCACTGAGGAAGTGGTCAGGCACTGGAACAGCCTGCCCAGGGAGGTAGTTGAGTCGCCATCCCTGGAAGTATTCAAGAAACATGTAGATGTGGCACTTCAGTTCCTGAGATTGTTGGTTGGGTTGGGTGATTTTGTGGAGTGTGGGTTTTTTTGTTGTTGTTGTTTGTTTGTTTGTTTTTGTGTGTGTGGTGGTTTTGTTTGGTTGGTTTGGTTTTGTTGTTGTTGGT
>VXBW01001853.1:0-23612 GCA_013400375.1 Thinocorus orbignyianus
CCATTCTGTGATTCTATGATAGAACAGATCAACAATGCACTGTGTATTGCAGTTAGTCTGCTTTCCCACTCTCAAGTGTTTTGAAGGATAACAAAATTAATATTTGCACACAGAAATGGTATTTTTTGTGGAGACAGGGTTCACTCGTGCTAATGCAACAGTGAGCAAAACAAGAGGTACTTAGTTTGTCAACACAGAAGTTCTTTTACTACATCTCAAAACACTTTAACATACAGCAGCTTGGAACCTGCAGCTTTTTCCAGTTCTCTGAAACAGCAGCGTAAGGTTCTTCTAGGCTAATGCTTAACATGGCAAAGGGGGATCATGACAGTCATGACAATCGTGATTTTAACTTCAGATCTTTTCGTGATAGAGGTGATATATTTTGGGGGCTCTGTTTTATTGATGTACTATTTAGTGTATGCCCTGTGTATTTCTGTATTTGGTTTAGGTAGCTGCTTAGGTGTAGTATTTCAATTTAAAGTCTAAATGCCTCACCTCCTTCATACCCCTGTCTACCTTAACCCTGTATGGTAGGGAAGGAATGCAGACTACAGGTGGGGGTATAAAATATGGGGAGGCTGACTTGTTCATGCTATTGAAGGTCGGGGGGGCTATAGCAGAAGCAGGTGAGAGCCAAATCCTGGGTAAGACTGAGTGAAGAGGTATGTCTGATAGCTAAGGTGCATTTTCTGCCTTGAAAATTAACATTCAGAATATATTTTTTTTAGACTAGGATGGTTCTGCCAGCTTCTTACTATGGTTGAAACTCTAAAGCTGCAACTCTTTTCTGGAAAATATATTCCTTAGGCCATGAAAGCAGTGTAGTTTTTAAAATAGATGCTAAAAATAATACCATTTGTATAGACAAAGCTTCTGCGCTTAATTTTTTCTTTTGGAAGCTGATACAGGGCAAACTGAGAATTTTAAATTCCCTTAATCCAGTGTCTTGCTATTTTAAGTCCTGAGGCAGCATCAAAATTGCAAAGCTCTCTAGAAGAGCGGGACAGCTTCTCCTGGTTTGTGTCTCATGGGGGTGTCTGTTCAGGATAACTGCAACACCGTGGGAAAGTGTGACACCCCCACTTAGTGCTTTCTGTTTCCACTTGGAAGTGCAGCAAGATCGTTCCTACTCCAGATAGGTGGCAATGCCACAAGGCTGGTTTGTGTTTATATGTTTAGATTAATATTTCTCTTTTCACAGAGGTTAAGTAGCCTGTGTGTATTTAGTCTATCAGGAAAACTGTAAGACTGAAGTGACAGAATTCTCCGTTGCCCTTACAGCTTTAATAACTGTTAAGTTAATTTGTAATGATTCGTGCTTAATGGCAGTTTCATGGAACACCTTCCATCCCTGTGACTTTTTGACCAAAAGCTTTTTGAGACCATTACCCTTGTGATCACACCAAGTCGGATCCAAGCCTGACCTTAGCCTGGCTTGCCCTGGTGACTTGTGTCCTCTTCCTAGACCTTGCCCCAGCTTTGTCCCTCATCCATAGCGGCCCAGCATCTCCGAACCCTGGGCAGTGGCTTTGTCTCCTCTCCCTTGCTCAGGCTGGCAGCTGACAGGCCTCGTAGGTGGGAGTGCAGTCACTTTCCAGGTACCTCACACTTTTAGGTCAGTCTTTATTGCATTATAATCTATTTATATAATATATCCATTAAACAGGAATGATGTAGACACGAACCAGGAAGCTGCTACTATCTGTCCTGAGAGTATACATGCTGCAAACATTAGCATAGGAGAAAACCATGATTTTAATTGAGAAAATGTAGCTTTCCTTACAGTTCTACGAGTGGAATTCCTCTGGCACTGTTGAAGTTGCTTCTTGTTTGCCCTAATGTAGATGAGTGGACAGCTGTGGGCTTTGTACCTGATGTGGCTGTGTCTCTCTTGAGCCCATCAGTCTCAGCCTGATCCAGGCCTTCAGGATGGAGCTTCTACACCTGACAGGTGTCTTTCAGGTAATTTTCATCTCCCCCTGCTCTCCTACAGGAGATATCCCTTCTGCCTATTCATATCTCTGTTCAAATGTGTTATTCAGAAACGCACAACTTCAAGTAAATCTTCCCCTCTAATAAGATGCTTCTAATGAAAATAATAAAAATGTGCTTTCAGTGTGACCCATTTTTACTAAGGCCTTGCTCACACATGGCCTCTTCAAAATAATAAATAAATGAAAAATAAGAAATTGGGGTTCATCAGAGTAGTTAATGATGTAAACCATTCTCTAAACTATAGCTAAAGCAGCATTGCAATATAGCCACTTACTCCCTTCATGTTTAGAAAAATGTTATAACCAGTTTACCACCTGGTTTTGTGTGCTCTCTTTCCCCCTTTCCAAGGCAGGATATCCAAGCCTGAGCGTTTAACCTCAGAAAACACAGGTTTCTTTTAAGCTTGTGAGACCCCACCTGGAGTCCTGTGTCCAGCTCTGGAGTCCTCAACATAGAAGGGACATGGAACTGTTGGAACAGGTCCAGCGCAGGGCCANGATTATTTTAAATGGATTTAGTGTAATTCACATTCTGATTCCTTTATGCCATTTTTCTCCAGGAAGGGAAAACAAACCATTGAAATTGCCTACTGAAGGCAGGCAGAGGTTTCGGGGGAATCTGAGATGTTTGTGAGCCTCTTGCTAAAAGCAAACATGTGGCTGGTAACGTAGTGCTTAGGCTGAAACTGTACCACTTAGTTTGGCCTGGTTTTCCAGAAGAAAAATGAAAAATTCTCTGCACTGGGCATAGTCTTGTCACCCTGCTCCTGGGGTGGCTGGAGGAGGGCTGGTGATACTTACTTTGCCCTGTGACATTTTGATCTGAGTCATCAGGTGTCCCCTCAGAGCAGCATAAAGCTCCGTGCCTAATCCTTCCCTACTGCTTCTGCCTTTTTAACCAGAGAGGAGGAGTTTTTGACCACTTTGGGGTTTTGGATTGGGTTGGTTTTGTTTGGGTGTGGTTTTTTGGGTTGCCTTTGTGTTTTTTTAACCATCTGTGGAGTAGCAAAAAATATACCAGTGGAAATACAGCTCTCTCTAGCAAATTTTAGGCTGCTAATAATAGGCTTGCTTTTTTTTAGCTGCCTTTTACAGACCTGTTAGAAGTGTCCCATTGACCCTCCAGGGTTTTGTAAACCAGGGATTGGGAACTACAGGGCTGATGGCTGGCTGGCTGGGTCTGCAGGAGAGTGCTAACAATTCTCAGCGTATCTGGGCCATTTTGTTCCACTCCTGTTGATCAGATAAAACTTTTCAGACCTTGCAGAAGCCATTAGGAAAAAAGAAAATATATCAATACTGGTATTTCCTTATTATCCCTGCTAGAACTTGCTCTGGTCAGTTTTGACAGGCTTGTTGTTAGATTTGGGCTGTATGGAAGTGTGGCTGGAGAAGAACAGGTAAATACCCTGTTAGTTAGAAAAGACCTTTCTCTCGTGTCAGTTGCAAAGGAAAATTAAATATGGACTGTTTAATCAATGCAGTTTTATGTACAGAAAAAAATGAAATTAACTTCAAAACAAACACTCTTGCAGTTTCAGCCTCTCCATCTGCCTGTCTGGGGTTTATTTGTTTTGTTTCAAGCGATGTCCTGTCCTGTGGATCTAGATCACCTGCTTTAGCTGCCATGAGTATTACGCATTTTTGCTTCATTTTGTGGCCATAAAAAGTTAACTTTAGTGTTATTTGTCAGCTCTCAAAATACTGTCAATGAACTTTGGTTCTGTGTGTGTCATAAAAGCTGTTCCAAAATATATTTTCAAAGTATATAAAAACCCAAACTGAAAACATGCATGATCTGCTTTGGTATCATTCTTTTTTCTTTTTTTTCTTTCTTTTTTTTTTCCCCAATTGTTTTCATGCAGTTGTCAAAACTGGGAATTCACTCAGTTCATGTGATAAAACATAACTTCTTCCCAAAGTTTAATGTTAATGGACTTCTAATAGAGGAAATGATTGCAATGTACATAGTAATACTATAGTTTAGCAAGTCGTACCCATGTGCTTGACTTCACTAGCATGAGGAATTGCATGAAGAGCAGCTGGATGCCCCTGATGATGGCATTAAGCTTGGTGCAAGTTTCTTAACTACAGAACCTTGGGTGTCTTCCAGGCACACGGGTGAAAGCCCCCTCATTTGTTAGTGCATTCTTAGTGTACTCATCAGTGGTCACAGGCCATTTAAGAAACAGGTTTTTGACATGGCTTATGTTAGGTCAAAAGACAGTTCATTTTTATAGGGTGTAATAGCATACATTAAGTGTTCATTGTAGTAGGAAGTGGATTTTAGTTTGTTTTATTTGAGTTTCTGATGTGTAGATTACATGGGTTTTTTTTTTGATTATTCCTGTAGTGCCAAATGCCTTGCAGATGCAAAAAACAAATACGCAAATACAGGTTGGTCAGAGAATGGCTGGAGAGCAGCCCTGAGGAGAAGGACTTGGGAGTGCTCCTGGATGAGAAGCTCCCCATGAGCCGGNGATTTAGATGAGATCTTAGGAAGAAGTTCTTTGGTGTGAGGGTGGTGAGGCACTGGAACAGGTTGCCCGGGGAAGTTGTTGATGCCCCATCCCTGGAAGTGTTTAAGGCCAGGCTGGATGGGGCTTGGAGCAACGTGCTCTAGGGAGAGGTATCCCTGCCCATGGCAGGGGGGTTGGAACTTGATGATCTTGAAGGTCCCTTCCAACTCTGACCATTCTGTGATTCTATGAAAGAAGAGAAGGTTTTTGCTCTGGTGTGTGGTTAATGTAGATTAATGTGTGTGCTGTCACTGTGTCTCACACTTACCTAGTGGCCTCTCTTGTAGCCTGACACTCTGATTGAGTCTTTAATTGCCTTCATTGCTTACATATTGTTTGCTCCAGAGCAGGGGGGGCTGACATATTCCAACTGAGTGTTACAAATTAAGTTCATATGCAGCATTCAGGGCAAGTTACTGCTTCCTCTCTTCTACAGTGGGTTTTTTTGGGGGGGGTATTGTTTATGTGAAAATACCAGGTTGGACAACATAAACAAAACCAGATGTTTCTGTCTGTAAGAACAAAGAGTTAAAAAAACCACCCACCCAAACACAAACCCCAGGTTGTGTAGAGGAGAAGCTGAGGTTCCCAGCTCCTGTGCACAAGGACACGTGCATTTCTCAAACAATGAGTGCTGTTCATGTATTGCTTACTGATTTTTCATTTTTGTCACCTGATGTTGCCTCTAAAGCAAGCATTAAATAACAAATTTATCCTCTGGCCAGAAGTCAGAATTGGAGACCTGAGCTCTATCTTAACAGCTTCCTTACTGCACTGCAGAGATGAGACCCCAGACTTCCAGGCTGGGATACCTTGAGGCTCCTTCCAGTTTCTCCTTCAAGAATTCGACAGCAATAAGTGGGGTTTTTTTGGGGGGTGGGCTAGGGGGGTAGGGTTTTTTGGTTGGTTGGGGCTTTTATTTGTTTTTTCCCCCCCCTGTTTACCTCAGTAATATTTCTGAGGGCAAGCTGTGGAACTCCTATCAGAGTGAAACCACATCCTGCATTTACAAGAGAGATGAATTTTTATTTGACTGCTGAAGCATGCTGTTCAGGACTAAACCCACAGTTTTAATCACTGTGTATTTGTCTAGCTTTCAGTCAGGCTCTGCTAATACTAAGGTGACTTGTCAAACTAATTCCTCAGTTAAACAGGAGTTTGCTTCTCCTGTGATCATTTCATTCCTTCAGGAAACAGAGTTTAGGCAAAAAGTCATGGAAGTCTGTGTTCAGAACTATCCCAGCTCGTTACTGCACTTGATGGGTCAGGTCTAAGACGTTTGTTTGAAAATCTAATACCTAAATTACCATTGTCTTTCTAATTTTGTAATGCAATGGGATGTTACTGTCAATTAAATGTTGTTATCAGGCATGAGGCTTTAATTATGTTGGCTTTATTTGGAGCTGGCAAACCAGCATAACGATTTTAATAAGATAATTAAGGGAATGAAGGTTAACCTGTTTCCTTAAGGGACTCAGTCTTTAAAATACTTGTTAAGTCCATGTGAATGTTTGTATGTGGAAGTGTCCTTACAGAAATTGTGAAAAACTGGGGAAAAGGTATGGTTTTACTAGTAGGTATACATTTATCTAGTAGGTATAGTATTTATAGTATTTATACTAGTAGCTATAGAATTGAGACCACTGGATTGTTGGACAGTCACTGTTTCTGAAAATTATACAGCTTGTATCCCTAAGTACCAGGAATCGTGAGGCTAAATTATGGTGTGGTTCAAGTACAAAGTAATTACAATGTGGTGGGTGAGTTTTGTGGTTGAGGAGAAGGGTTTTTGGTTGTATTGAGGTTTTTTTGCTCACCAGAGTAATGAAATGTGCAAATGCACATCTTTATTGTGATTGTTCTGTGTGATGTATGTATAAATATGACTCTTGTGCTTTAGCATTAATCCATGCAACTTTCTCCAGATTCCTAAAACATCTTTAACTCTTTATTCAGCAGCACACTCAATGCTCAAAGCAGAAATAGAAGGAAATAACTAATTCTCCTAGTTAATTTATACCAGTTATGTTAGAAAACAAATACTGTAGATGGCCTGGTTCATCCACTTCTGTGCACACAGAAACTCTGCTCTCTTGCTTTTGCCTCTCTTCTGTGTGGCTGGCACTAACATGCACAAACTCTCTTTGCTTCTGTGCTTGGATGTAATTAATGGTCCTGCTCATTAGTAACCTTAATCTTCGGCTGTGAAGCACTAATTGTCCTTTATGAGTTTGTTCCTACCATCTCCTCGTGATGCAATACTGCAATAGTGTCTCCATTTAGCTGGAACGTGGCCATAAAACTTTAGAGAGAAGTTTAATGTTGTAGGTACTTTTGTGATCTTTTCACTGTCTTTTCTATAAAATTTATCCATTTTGTCTTTTCCAACAGTTAAACTGAAAAATAGCTTCAGCATGAAGTTTTGGCAGAAAAAATAATTAATGAGGAACATTGTCTCCCTTTCTCTGAATTAAATCAGAAAAAATGCACTATTTTTTTTTCCCCAAAGCAGTGAGAATATCCTTACACATTGAAATCCAAGGAGGTTGAACCCTTCTGTTCAGGTTTATGCAGTTCAGTGTATTTGGTGATAAAATCATCCTATCCATTTTTGTACAAGGTGGGTCTTGATGTAGAGGTTGAGGTGTTCTTGAGTACTTAGAGCATTGTGCAAGTACACTCTTAAGAAGTGTCTTTGGAAGAAGTTTTTGGGTGTGTAAAGAGCCTCTCCAAAGCTCTCCAGAACATTTTTTTGTTTTCTCAAATGCCCACGTTTGGTGAGAGTTCCACTGAGACATCCATAAGTACAGTGCATAGCTGGAACAGTACAGTTTCTGGCTCAAAGGTGGACCTCACCTTCTGGATGGACAAGGTGCCTGCAGAGACAGAGAGGAGGGGGCAGTGGCACCAAGTGTCATGTTGGTGCCCTCATTGCAGTGGAACAGGCTTGGCTAGGAGTGCTCACAGGGAGGGAGAGTGAATGCCATTGAGGGATGGAGCAAAGACATGCTGAGAGAGCTGGGGCTGTTCAGCCTGGNAGAAGCATGGCAAAGTAGAAGACTTGAGAGGGATGTAAAGCCAAAGGAGGAGTTGAGAGCGGGATACAGTTGTTGTTTGGGAAGAGCATCCTCCAGGCAAGACTAGAATTTCCTCTCAAGATCTTTGCCTAGGCTCCTTCTTCAGCATTTGCTGCCACTAGAGCTTCACAATGGTTTGTTTTTGCAGTTTTATCTCAACACTGTGGATAAGGAGGAAGGAAACTTCGTCCACTTGCTAAGATTCCCAGTACCCCAGGTCTGGTGCAGCAAAAAGGGGCGCTGCCAGCTGTGCCAAGGCTTTATATTTTTCCTCACAGGACAGAGTCCAGTTGTTGCTTCAGTCCCTGCTCTGGCAGCTCCTGTTGGCACCTGCCTCATCTCTGTTCTTTTTGTTAAAATACTTGTTGTCTTTCCTCCGGGGGCAGTGGAGGTGGCACACAGGTGGATTTAGTGTGTTATTGAGCAAATATTGAAAGTGCTTAAGAGAGTCTTCTGAGCAAGAAGTGTTCTGATAAGTGCAAGCAAGAGTCTGGTTTCCAAATCCTTTATTTTGGGATTGATTTATTTACTCTTTGTGCTTTCCAGCTCACTTTCTGCAGTTTGGAGTTTCCCACCTGGTTGCCATGCCATTATGCCAACGGAGGTCTGCACGTCCTGCAAAGCAGTGAATGCTGTTTCTGACTCTCTTTCAGATGCAAGTATGGACATAACAGCCTATGATGATTACTCCACTCCACCGCTTCAGAGATATTGAAAGGAAGCCTGAATACCTCCAGCCAGAAAAGTGTGTTCCACCTCCTAGCCACGCTTCCCTGGGAACAATGTGGTTTATTCGAGATGGCTGTGGTATTGCATGTGCTGTGGTTACCTGGATGCTGGTGTTCTATGCCGACTTTGTGGTCCTTCTTGTCATGCTAGTTCCATCGAGAGATTATGTTTATAGTGTCATCAATGGCACACTGTTCAACACCTTGGCTTTCCTCGCTTTGGCTTCACATTTTCGTGCTATGCTGACAGATCCAGTAAGTATTTATCTCTCTCTGTGTGTCTGGGAAAGAAACGGGTGGTGTTTTTCTTGTCTGCTAGATCACAGAATCACAGAATCACCTAGGTTGGAAGGGGACCTTTTAAGATCATCAAGTCCAACCAGTGAGGGGAGAAACAAAACAAAAAAAATATAACAGAAACAAACACACAAACAAACAAAACAAACAAAAAAACTACACCAAAAAAACCCACCAAACAACAACAACAACAACAAAAAAAGCCCCACAAACCACCACACAACACAACACTAGCAAACCCAACACACCACACAAAAATACATCCAACACTAATCCATATCCCCGAGCACCATGTCAACTCCTCTCTTGAATACCTCCAGGGATGGTGCCTCAACCCCCTCCCTGGGCAGCCTATTCCAATACTTGACAACCCTTTCAGTAAAGAAATATTTCCTAATATCTAACCTGAACTTCCCCTGGCGTAACTTGAAGCCATTACCCCTTGTCCCATCATCTGCAACTTGGGAGAAGAGACCAACCCCCGCCTCTCTACAGCCTCCTTTCAGGGAGTTGTGGAGAGCAATAAGGTCTCCCCTCAGTCTCCTCTTCCTCAGACTGAACAACCCCAGCTCCCTCAGCCTCTCCTCATAAGATTTGTGCTCCAGACCCCTCACCAGCTTTGTTGCCCTAATGTTACCCCTAGATGTTGGGTAACTTAGCTGCCCAGTGAGTGGCAGATTTAAACAACTTTTGTGTGTCAGCCTGCTGAGGGAGGCTGCTGATGTGGTATGCTAATTTCTCATCCCACTCGAGTCAGATGCAAAGTCAGGGACCCAGCTTCAGATTCCCATTGTGTGAGCAGCTATTCCTTTTGCTCTGGGAAGGAGACCGTTTCTCCCCGACGTTGTTTTCTCCCCAGTGGCAGATCTCCTGTTTGTGGCTTGTTGTGTCTTGACAAACAGGAAAGCTGGAAAAGCTGGTTTGGGTTGTCTGCCTTGGCAAGTATTGCTTCAGCAGAGCGGAGCAGAGCATGTGTGGTTCTGAAAAGCCCTGTTACCATCTCTCATACTAGTGATTTAGTTGAGTTTATTGAATCATGCTGAAATCAATACTGCGTGAGCATGCTAAGGGCTGACAGTTGTTAGGCAGGGGGGAAGCATCAGAGTTCTAAGACCCCTTGTATGTCTTTGAGAGATCTGGTCTGCTACTTCGTTGTGTTTCAGCTAGTAAGAAAATACAGTTCAGTACCATGATGCTTATTCTTGAGTGACCTGTGATGGTTTATTTTGTTTAGTAACCTCTGGATGGGAGATTGAGTTCAAAACCACACCTCCACTCGTCAGTAGAAGGCAAAAATAAGCTTAGACTCCTCTTTCCTGCTTCCTCCTGAGTGTTGTTCTTGCTGTTGGAAATGGTGGTGTGCCTCTCATACTCTAATTATTCCTTCCAAATGTCATTTCCTACTTGAAACCTTGTTGGGTACCATTCAAACTTCGCTGTAATCTTTGTTTCTTAGTTTCCAGAAGCCACAGCAGTGCAGAAATGGCTTAATTTGGGTTAATCTCACAGTTTAAGGTAAAGACTGATGCGTTGTGTGCTGCTGCTGCTGGGCAGAACTGTAAGCAGTAGCTGGGGTTCTGAAACTTCTGGTCATTGCACTCAGGAAGGCAGGATTGCAGCAATTATCTAGTTTATAGTTATCTAGTTTATATCTTAGGAGTTTTTATCTTAGGAGTTCTTGTTATTAATTATTGTATGTTGTATGGCTTTAATGCCTAGGGACCTTCAGCTCACTGAAATTATTTTGCAGAGTTGGCAGGAACTCTTTTGAAACAAAAGCTGTTTTCTGAAGCAGACTGGGCAAGCAGTGTTGCAGAAACAGATATAATCTCTTCGCAGAGTAATTGGGAAAAGATATGTTAATTCCTCGTGTGTGGTAGGATTTTTGAGTGTGGATGGTGAGAGCCAGTGGAATTTTTTTTTCATTCTTTGTAGAGCTTTTTATGAGGCTATCAGATTTAAAAAAAATACAGAAGAGGGAAGACAAAGCGAGGGGATGCAGCAGCATCTGGCAGACAGCACAAGTCAGGGATGAAGGAAACTGCTGGGACATGGAGAACAAGGGGCAGGAGTAGGACCAGAATGAAATAGAGGCAAACAAATAGGAATCCTTATTATGAGTAAATGAAAACGTGACCTCTTCAGAACTGATAGCAACTCTTGTGCTTTTCAGTGGCTGCTTCCTATGGGTTCTGGCTAAAACATTCCAGAGGTTTTGAGCTTTGCAATAATTCTAAAGAGAGAGATCGTCAGTTGTAGCAGTTTGTGGACATTGGTAATTTTTAAATTGTCCGAGTTTGTTAGGAGGTTACTGTGGAAAAACCCAAACACTGAGCCAGAAAGGTTTAAAGTGGTTTAAAGTGCAGTTCTTTCACTGATGTGTATTATTCCCATTAGTTGCTGTTGGAAGGTTGTACAGATGTGTTAAAAAGTGACTGTTCTGTCAGAAATCTGTTAAAAAATTACATCCCTGCTTTTATTTCAGTGCATTTTTGCCAGTATACTGACACAGCTTTCATACAGTACATTTCAAGACTTGAGGGTTTGTTTCTGAGGAAATTTATGGCCCTGGAAAGGCTGGAAATCTTCACCTTGGGCTCCTGCAGCAGCAATACTTTGCCTGCTTTAGGACACGTATTTTAAAGTGGAAATTGGACAGCTAGGAATGTTTTACATGATCTTATTCAAATGGGGAGGATTCTTAGGGTTCACTGTTTGGATGTTAAACCCTAATTTGAATAATAAATACCTAATGGAAGCATAGCTACAAATACATGAGGTATTTACCAGCAACTCTTAGTGTACACACTGATGCTGCAGAAGTAGCTGCAGATATTAGGAAGTAGCTGTAGATCTTAGGAAGAAGTTCTTTCCTGTGAGGGTGGTGAGGCACTGGAACAGGTTTCCCAGGGAAGCTGTTGATGCCCCATCCCTGGAAGTGTTTAAGGCCAGGCTGGATGGGGCTTGGAGCAACCTGCTCTAGGGAGAGGTGTCCCTGCCCAGGGCAGGGGGGTTGGAACTGGATGATCTTGAAGGTCCCTTCCAACTCTGACCATTCTGTGATTCTGCTGGAATAAAATGTCTGCAGTCTCCAGTTCGTGATATAAAACCCTGGCATGATAAATTTGTTGATAGATGTGCAGAGAGCAGTGAAGATTCTTAAGTCTTTTAAGATCACTGTGGGATTAAAAAGACCGCTTAAGTGATGTTTGATTGATGTTTAAAGAAAACAAACCCCACCAAAATGATGTAAGTGATGTTTAAGTGTGTGGGTTTGTATGTTAGGACCTCGTTTTAATTTCTTTGCTGAATTTTCTTGCTCTTCCTGAAACTGGTGATCTTAGGGAAGTTTTTATTTCTTCCTCATCCCTCCCCTCCCGTAGTTTGAAATCATACTATTGTTCTTAGTGTTCATAATGCACACAGGGTGATTTCCTGGTTTTGGTTTGATTTCTTTTTCTCTGCAGGGTGCTGTACCCAAAGGTAACGCCACGAAGGAGTTCATTGAGAGTTTACAGCTAAAGCCAGGACAGGTGGTTTACAAGTGCCCAAAGTGCTGTAGCATCAAACCTGACAGAGCACATCACTGCAGGTAAAGCCCTTTCAGGACTTCTCTTTTATCAAGACCTCAACAATTATCGGGTTTGCCTTGGTCTAAATGTTTTCTTAAGAGTTCCAGCTTCCACGTTTTCATTTAGTGACTTTTTTTGTGCTTTGGGAGAGATCAGTGTGCCTGCTGATCCATCGTGGCCTGCTTCTGGTAGGGCAAACTTCCCTGAAGAGGGTAACAGGCAGTGAGCTTTTTAGAGCTAAAGGCAGTGAGCCCCCAAAAAACCCCCCCATCCTAACCTAAAACCGCTTCCTAAAATTCTCCTCTGCTTTTTAAACAAGCAAACCTCCTTTCCACTAATAAGTTGATCATTTTGCACTGGTGTCCCTTCCTTACATACTCAAAAAACCCAAAACATACTGAGAAAGCTTGTTATCACAGCTACTGCTGAATGATGCAGGGGTCTTGTGAGGAGGAGAATACGTGGGACTGAGCTGAACAACAGCTGAAACTGTTTCTGGTGTTTGCATTTTTAATATTTATTTTCAGAGCTTTAGTTTGCAAATATATTTTTGGGTTTTTTTATTGTTTTAATCAAAACTGGGAGTTGGTTATTCAGCAGGAGCAATATGATCCTGCCTATCACTTATTCATGCTCCTGTAAAATCCCCTCTGACACGTCTTCAATAATGAATGAAACTTCACATCTAAAATGCTGTCTTGCTGATGACTCACAGTGTAGGTAAATGAAAAAGACTCTTTGGCTTAAACATAAACCCTCATTTCCATGGTCCTATTTGTCTCTGCTTTTACTGTTGAGAATATCCAAGTACAGGCAAGCCCTGCTGCATGTAGGTTTCAGTCTTAGCTTCTGTGTTTCCTTTTCCACCAGCTAGCTTCATGTTCTGCCTCTTAGCCAGCTGCTTTTGGTGGGTATGCATGGAATAAAACCTTCCCTCTCAGCCTTAGCTACCACCTTCACAGAGGTTGTCTTTGGCTTGGCTGCACCAGGCTGTTGCTCTGAGGAATTAGGAGCCAGGAGCTGTTGGAGAGGTTGCTTGGGCACTCACTTACCTGGTTCAGAGCCCAAGGGAATGTGTGCACATCTGCAGGCAGTAAATTATTCCAGAGGGAGGCATCCTCCTGCTTTACACCCCCTGCCCTGTCTCCCCCTCCTTTCCCCACCCTTTTTCTTTTATATTTATTTTTTTTCCCCACCAGTAATTCATACTTGTCATATGAAAAATGACATTATCTGGGAAAGAAATTGTTTTTACTGTGCCAGCTGATTTTAGTCCCTGTGTGAAGAATAATTTCAAGCTGCTTACTCTAGGAAAAACGAGGCTTTGCCTGTTTTCCACTGCACCTGGGACTGGCAGGTAACAGGGTGCCTTTCCTTGCCCAAGGACAAGCAGCTCCTGATCTGGCCCCTTGCTGGGAGATAGGAGGCTGCCTGACCTACCCATCCTTTGGGATCAGGGCTGGAGCAGCTCCTGTTTTTCAGGCATGGCATGTATCCTTGGGAATCACGCCGTCCCACCATGTAGAGTGAGTGCAGGCTGTTCTGACAGAGAGGTTTCCCATTAGTTATTCATATGTACTCATAAGAACGTGTTTATGTTTTTGTTTGAGTTTCCCTTCAGCATTTGGGTGTTGAAGTTTATTGTTTATGTTAAGATCAAAATATTTTTCATTGTAAGAAGAAAAATAAAATTAGCAGAGCCCTTGATCCTTTCAGTTTCTGGAGTGGCTGTTTCCCTTCTGGGTCTGTTGTTTATTTGGTTTGGGGTTTTGTGTTTTTTCCCTGTTTGATTTCTGTGCCTGTTTGTGCACTGTGGTATCAGGAGGCTGCCTTTCCTCTCCTGTCATATGAGAAAGCAGCAGAGAAGAAGCCTTCCTTTATTATGGGGGCTGAAGCAGTTACTGACTAAGCAAGAGACTGATGTTCAGTCAGAGTAATCATCTTTTAATTGTTTGACTTCTAGCCACAATGTGCACGCTGGCAAGAGTTGGAATTTGGATTTTATTAGTCTGGTTTTGTGAAGTGCTTTAACATCTCTGTTGTTTTAACAGCATATTGTGGTGCTGTCATCCTGACTGACTGCCACGACTGGTTTGTGTGGCTCACCTTGATGTTGAGAATATTTTCTCATGCTTTGTTTAATTTCCTTTTCTGCAGCTCATGTTACCAGCTACTGCTAGTAGCTCTCAGTAGTAGCTCCCAGCTAATGTTAGTAAATAAACCTTAGTCTGTTATGAGCAACTGTGAAAAATATCTTTATTCATTACTGCTTTTCAAGTCTTGCTGGGGTTTGTTTGATTTTTAATCTGTGGACATTTTCACAGACCAAATAGGTTAAAACTGAACTAAATCGGATTCTTTCCATCTGCCTGAATGTGTTGCTCAAACTATATTTTGGCAGAACCACTGATGTGGATATTATCCCAATGTGCCTTTCTGGGCATTAATTGTTCACAGAGTTGAGTTGAATTTGCATGCTTCCTTTTGAACAGACACAGTCAAGTGAGCAAACCTCAAATATAAACGTAGTGACCAGCAAATCTGTCCAGGTTCAAATTTCACCTTCGATTCTTTCCTTTAATTTCTCTGCCCCCCAAGCCCCTGCGAAGTCTTATGTTCCTGGAGTGAAATATAAATAAAGACCTGTACTTTTTCAGTGTCTGCAAGAGGTGTATTCGGAAAATGGACCATCACTGCCCCTGGGTCAATAACTGTGTAGGAGAGAATAACCAGAAGTACTTTGTACTGTTTACAGTAAGTATTGTACAAGCGGTGTTTGAGGTTTTGAGGTTGTGCAGTGGGCAGTCTGTGAAGCAGCTCTGAGGGCTGGCTTTGGTTTTTTTCTTTTGTTGGGTGGATTTTAAGTTTTTTTATCTTGTTTCAGAAGAACTTTACAGGGAACTGTCACAGCCTTTTGTTTTGCTAGTTGGGGAACACAACGGGGAAGTATTTACCAGGATTTTGTACGCTGTTTCCTAAGAAGAGTAGTTTTTCACTGAGCTCTTGGAGGTGTGGGCTAGCCTTTTACACCATGCTGTGGCTGGTAGGATCCCAGGCCGCATGAAGAGTTTGTAAATGCTGTAGTTGTGGGATCATACAGTAAGAGCTGTTGCCACATCTCAAGCAAGGATTGGGAAGCCAGCATCCCCTTTGGCAAGAACTGTCCACCTTTTACTTGCAGGTGGTTTGTTTGTACTTGAAAATCAAGGAGGTGTTTGACTTTTCATACTGTATCTGTGGCATTATGAGGAAGAGAGCAGGAGTGCAAACTCAAATACTATATATTTATGGAAGGGCTGGGATCTGGTTCATCAAAGCCAGGTGTAAACATCCCGTGGGAGTAGTGTGAGCATTACAAGGCTGAGTTTCAGGGATGCTCTGTTTTATTAATAAATCTGCTGAGACATCTGTAGGTTCAAGGAAGAATGTTCTCATGCTACCAAGTAAAAAGGGGGAGATTTCCAGTTAAATGGCAAGGCTTGCTGTTAAACTTCTGAGTGAAACCCCTTTCTTGCACTTGAGCAAGGGTTTTTTCACCGTGAGGAGTGAGCCAGGTGTCTTCATCCTATCAAAAGGATTTCTGTTTCTGTTAAAACTGACACCTACTTTCAAGCAGGCTGTATGGAATTGATTTTAAAAAGAAGGATTGCTGGTTTTGTTCTTCCTTATTCATTTTGAGCCCTGGGGAGGTGGAAGAATGGCAGCATGCTCAACTTGCAAGGAAAACTGAAGTACTCTACTGTCACCTCTTACTGCTTCCACAGGAGTAGCAAAATCTCTCTCCCTTTCAGTATCTGCTGGCTTTTGTCAGAGTCTGGAGGTTCAGGAGAGTCACCTTTTAGCTCAGTCTTGGCAAATCATACTATATATGTAGCAGTGCTTATAGTTCTAAGGTTTTCTTTACAAAGCTAAGACCTGATTGAAAACAAAAGGGATTAAGTGGAAAGTGTTAAAGCTTGGTAGAAACTTTCCATGCCAGTGTCTGCCTCAGGGAAAAATACATATTAAAGAAAATGCATATAATCATTTTTTCTGAAACTCATGTGGGAAAACAGATAAAGTGCTTTTTGTGGTTAAAGTAAATTAGCTGTTGTTTCTCTGGGAAACTCTAGTGCTCTCAAGAGCAGGGATGTAAGCTTTGACAACATGATCCCTCTGAGTTGCTGCTGTCTGAAAGTGGCAGCATCTTCAGCAGAGGTAGAGCAGTGAGCTGTGGGGAAGGCTCTGCTGGGGTGCAATAAGATGGATTTTGTGTCCAGCTGCTTTTGAATCAGAGTCTCCCTCCTCCCTCCAGAGCTCTTAGGCCAGAATCAGTGTAGTCTTAGTATTTGCCAGCTTCCAGGTGCTTGTTTAGGGCGGATGGGAAGGCTTGGTAGTTTTTGGAATGGTTTGTGGTTTCTTTTTTTCTGAAATCCTAATGCTTTTCTTTAAATAAATTTCAATAGATTTAGCATTTTGGTCTTTAAGCTTACCTGATATCTGTTACATCCTTTATTTTTCAGATGTATATAGCACTGATCTCCCTGCACGCTCTGATCATGGTGGGGTTTCACTTCTTGTATTGCTTTGAAGAAGACTGGACAAGTGAGTACAAACCAAGGATCTAATTAAAATACCAGATTAGCTTATGAATAAGACTTTATCATGTAGTTTGCTTATAAGTCAATCCTTTTATGCTGGTTTCAGAAGAACACTATCAGGGTTCTGTTGTGCTATCTCTATTTTATTTTTTTTTTAATGATAAATCCTATAACTTCATGATTCTTTGGGACCTGCTGTGATCTCTGCTCTGCTCCTTTTTCAACTTAAGCTTGATACTGCCCAGGGAGAAGCTAAAATGTAAAGAGACACCTAGATGGTGTGTGTGCAGTAACCTGCTGTTGACGTGAACACAGCACTCGTTTCCAGAATGCCAACACAAGATAAGAAGAATTTGCATGGTTGTTTCTTTAAAAGGGTGATGTGAATCATTCTTGCAAGACTGCCAGGAAAACATGCTAACTCAGATCCAAAAATCCACCCTCACAAGAACAAACAATTCCTTTCCACAAGGAAAACGATAATTCCAAAACAACCAACGAACCAAACACAAAAAACCTCCAAACTGGAGCAGCCAGTGAGTAAATTTTCACAAAGCCAGTAGAGATGTGTTTTTAAACAAATGGATATAGGAAGTCCTCTGGGTAATGCTGAGTCAAACAGCAAGCTGTCAGAAAACGTGTGTGCAGAGCTGTGTGCTGCTGGTGGATTTTTTTGGAAGAGCATTTGCTTTGTTTTTCTTGGAATTTCAATTGTGTCAGTCAATATAACGACCTGGTTTAGTTTATAATGCTGCAGAGGACGGGTGCATTGACACATGGGAACTGAATTTGACAAGGTTGTTATGCAGTTGAAAACTTTGCCAGCTGTCACTTAAGGTCTGGATTTGACTACAGCGACCAGGGCCATAGGGGAAGGATACATGGAAAGACAGAGTTCCCTTTGCCCACTCTCTCAGAGCCTGTGTCTGTGGGCTAAGCACCTTCCCACCTGGCCCAGGTTGAGGGAGCAGAGCAGAGTGATTGTGAGAGGTGGATCTATTGTTCCAGCCCCCTTGGATCTGTGCTGGTTGTGTTAGCCCCTGCTAGTGGTGTGTCTGTTAAAGCTTACCAGCTCATGAGAGAAATAGGGATTTGGGGCTGATATTCATTCTTGGATTTCAGAAAAATCTGGACACATTCTGACATTTTCAATATCCAATTCAACACTACGAGTTTTGCCCTGTAAGGTTTTCGTTCCTCTTTCTTTTCCTGCTTTTCTGTTGTAGTTACCTTCTCAGATTTTTTTCCAGCTCTTGCATGAGTTTACACTATAGATTACGAGGATAAATAAGAATTTGGCTTAATCTGCCCTTTAAGTTATGATTGAGAACAGTTACAAAAGGAAACGTACAGGACGAGGGGTAATGGTTTTAAATTGGAAGAGGGGCGATTTAGATGAGATATTGGGAAGAAGTTCTTTGCTGTGAGGGTGGTGAGGCACTGGAACAGGTTGCCCAGGGAAGTTGTGGATGCCCCATCCCTGGAAGTGTTTAAGGCCAGGCTGGATGGGGCTTGGAGCAACCTGCTCTAGGGAGAGGTGTCCCTGCCCAGGGCAGGGGGGTTGGAACTGGATGATCTTGGAGGTCCCTTCCAACTCTGACCATTCTATGATTCTGTACTCTGTTTTTATGTTGGTGCTATAGAAATAATTATCCTTGTGTCCTGACCACTGGCTTGAGATTTCTAATGGGACTTTATCACTCTGGAAAAATCTGTGAAGATTAAGGTTTAAGAGAGAAACTACAGGTTAAATGCAGGGGAGCGGAGTCCTGGCCGGTGTGCTGAGGAAACACCTCAGTGGTGTTTCCATTGCATTCTTGAAGTGTTTCAAGGGTTGTTTTTTTTCAGTTTTGCTTCTTTAGTAACTTTTTGAGAATAGTGATTGTGTGATTAATTTGACAGCTTGAATATGGAAAGCTCGTGGCTCGGCAAGTGTTTTGCAGCTGTTGTGTTACGTGATTTCTCCCCTTCCAACTCAGTTGTTTTGTCTTCACAGAATGCAGTTCCTTCTCTCCGCCAACGACAGTGATCCTTCTCATCCTCTTGTGTTTCGAGGCTCTCCTGTTTCTCATCTTCACCTCTGTTATGTTTGGGACCCAAGTACACTCCATCTGCACTGATGAAACGGTGGGTGTCTCTCTCTCTCTCTCCTTCACCCCATCTCTTTCGCCGTGAAACAGCCAAGGGCTACAGGGTCTTACCTCATTTCATGGGAAGTTCCTGCATGTGTACCCTTTGAGGAAAGATAACCTGAGCTAGCACAGTGCTGGATTGTGCCCTCTGAAGGTTATTTGTGGGGATCCTGTGCTGAGGGTATCCCTGATACAGCAGGCACTGGTCACTGGGATTACTCTCTACAGAGTATTTGTCCCTATGGATTGGAGAACCTTTATCCTCTAAGGAAGTGCTTTACTTTGGAATTGTCTGAAGTTTAGCTGTGTGTGCCTGAGTGCCACAGTTTACACACACACACACAGTCTAGAAGTTTTCCAGTTTTAGCCACGTGCTAGAGAGTTCAAAAGCTCCTGCCAGAGCAGAGAGGGGGAAAAAGGCAGTGGAGCAGGGTAATGGGAACCTGCTGGGTACAGCCTGCTGTAAAGCCATCGTGTCATCCCAGTGCAGAGGTGGTGTAGTAGAGGTCACACAGCGGTGTGGCAGTCCATCCTGTATCCCTGCACTGGCCCACTCCTGTAAAGATGGAACTGGTGGCTCCTGGGGAAGTTCCCACACTTAGGAATACTGCCGGCCTTCACCAAGCATGCTCAGATACCTGAATTAAATGGAGTGGTTGAGAGAAGTGATGGAGTTAAGAGTGACAACTCCTGTTTCTTCCTCCACCTCCTTTGGTTTTCTCTCCCCTTCACGTGGTTGCCCATGGCCAGTTGAAGCTAGAGTAGGTATTTTTAACTGCCATTGGAGAGCTGTGACTGGCTTTAAGAGCCCATTGCTCCTGAGTCTTGGCTTCTGCAAGAGGCTGATGTTCACACTGTGGCTCTTCTGTGTTCAGAGGAAGAATTCAGCTGTTCTTCCTGCTGGGGAGAGCCCCAGGAAGCAGTACAGTGTCATACAGAACAGCGAGGTCCTGCTGAGCTTGAGTTTATCAGTAATGTAAATTAGCAATGCTGCCTGTGAAATCATCACCTGAATATCTCAGTCTTTGAAACTTGTCAGGAATTTAAAGCTGGGCACCCAAATAGGTCCTTTTGATTTTCCCTTCTCCATCAAATTCTGGTAACTGATAGATGCTAAAGGCACAATGTCACAATCTGAAATAAAAAATGGAGTGTGGTCTTCATGTGTTGGGTTGTGGGGTTTCGTTTTTGCTTTCTTTTTTAATACCAGTAAGGATTTTGCTGGGTGGAAGGTCTCTTTGTTGGTTTGCTAGCATTGAGCTAGCTGTGTCTGGCAGGCAATCTGTTTGGAGCAGATTATTCCGGATGAAATTCTTCCTGGTGTGGTCTCTTGCAGTGTTTTGCTTCACCTTTTAGAGGCAGGGCTGTGTCTTGCCCTTTCTCACCTTTGGAGATCTAATTCCCCATCTTGTGTACCATGTCCCACCAGGATGGTTCCTTTCTGCCCAAAGGGACCCAGAACCCCAGTGTTTTGCTGTTGTCTCTAGAGGTGACACTTACCTGGGCTCATCACAACCCTTGCAGCTGATCCATGTTGTGTTCTGCAGAGCTCCCAGAATGGGTAATTGGAGACACACAGATGTATTGATCAGCAGCACTGGAGAGATGTGTAGGTCAGGAGAAGCTTACCTTGCAAAAGATCTGGAGTTCAAAGAACAGAGTGCTCTGCCTGCTGCTGCTGCTCATGGAAAAGTGATGCTCTCCAGTGCTGCACTCCTTCATCCTGCTTCTGTGGCAGCCAGGTGTAGCTTTCCTGAAAGAACAAATTCCCTTTGTGGGATCTAGACTCAATACAGAGAATTTTTTCTTATTTTTTTGTTAATGATTGACTAGTGGATGTTTCAACTGATTGCTTGGTGGCTTGGTTTTGCTCTCCCTCTAACTTTTACTAAACAATGCCAATGATTTCTCTCAAATCAGTGTCTTATTTAACCCTTTCTCCCTGCTGTCAGCCCGTGCATGTTTTAGCAAAGACTCTTAATTCAAACGCGAGGAGGCACCAGGTAGACTCAGCTCCACTGAGCCATGGGCACTTCCTGAACTTGCTTGGTGAATCTGGGAGCATTACAGGGATTATCTTTGGGGTTTGTGGGTTTGGTTTTTTTTGTCTGCAAGCTTATAACAGTTTCCTCTAAACCTTTCCATCTGGTTAGCACAGGATGCTTTCAGCCATTTCAGCACACAGAGGGGTTTTGTTTGGCTTTAGGCAGTGGGGTTTTTTGGAATTGACATCAGAGGCAATTGGAAGGCAGGTCTTAAAGTGTTTATGGAAAAATCTAGGACTGAATGAAATGAAAGTAATTTTATTTCCAAGGAATATTTTCTATTCTTCACATTATTTTTTAGTATAAAACAGTGAGAAGAAAAAGGAAAGATGCCTTTTTATTTTCTTACTCCATCCTTTGGATAAGGAGTAATTGAGAGTTTCCCCAAATCCAGAGCTATGAAATCTGAGTGTTTGACTGAAAATGTGATATTTCTGTTTCCAGGGAATAGAACAGTTGAAAAAGGAAGAGAGAAGATGGGCTAAAAAAACAAAGTGGATGAACATGAAAGCAGTATTTGGCCACCCCTTCTCTATAGCATGGCTTAGCCCGTTCGCAACACCAGACCAAGGCAAAGCAGACCCCTACCAGTATGTGGTCTGAGGAATTCCTGACCAGCAGTTCCACTAAAATAGAACCATATTACAGCACTACTGTTATCAATTTTCCATGAATGTTTCAAACAAAAAGCAAAACGAACTTTTTTTTAATGTCTATTAAATGGCTGATAATTGCAGAGAAAAAAAAAAAGCCCTGTATTCCACAATTTTAGGTAATTCTGTATCTCTGGCTGAAACTGCTGCTGCTTTTCTTTTTTTTTTTTTAGTTTTTTTTCCTTTTCTTTTTTTAATTTCTGTATTTTTTTCTAATCTTGTTAACTTCACTGGCCTTTGTTTCTCTCTGCTTTCTGTCTGGCATCACTAATGTGAAGGTGGATCCTCTCTCTCCTTTGTGGCCCACCTCTTCTGGGTAGCTTCTCTTGCTGTCTCCTGACTGTGATGAGCTCTGGGGAAGACACATGAGTGCCAACAGCCCTACACAGCCACCTCTGGACTTCCTGAAGGAACTCATTTGCTCTTTCAGAACTCAGCCTGAACTGGGAAGCAAACATTTCACTTACCAAAAAGGTGCAAGACAAGAACCCAACACAGCTGAGAGCCAGTTGACCTGGTGATCCCGTATGGTTAAAGTACTTCAAACAAGTGCTGCCAACACCAATTCCCACCCCACCCTCCTTTTCCCTTCCAGCCACAGAACTGATTCCATCTTTTTGCCGTTATTTCTTGTCTGTTCCCTCCCTTGTGTGCAGGAATGGCTGCCCTCTTAGGGCACCTGTGGCAGATTTAGAAGATTCCTTGGATTATTAAATGCCTTACACTTGCAGGAAAGAGAGAAATGGGATTTTGAAGTGTTTAGAGTAGCAGGATCATCTTGTTTTGTGTGTGTGTTTGTCCTGGTAAATGACTTGGTAGAGCAACACCTGCTGAACAGTGTTAGTGGGAAAACTGACAGGAATGCCCAGAAAACTGTGAAGACTGGTGTTGCTGGGGTGTGGGGGTGCCCTGGGGGGACTGAGTCTCTGTCCTTAGCGTTGTCCTGGTTGGAGCTCTGTCAGCCTTTCCTCATGTTAGTGCATTACACACACACGTGTGTGTGCCCAAGTGTGTTAAACTGGAAAATAGGGATGGTGAGGAGCATGAGGGTGTTAGGAGCTGCGTGGTGATGAAGGCAGGAGGGGCAGAAGGCATTCCAAAAACGGGTAGAGCTGAACCAGTTACAGCTGCCACTGACATCTTGTGTTCAAGCAGGATTTTGATTTTGATTTTTGGATCCCGACTCCCATGAGCTCGTCAAGTGATTGCAAACAAAGGAAAACCACAAATCAGCTGTGTTCCAAGGAATCTTTTCTTTCCTTGGTTTAAAATAAGTGGTATTTTCTTTTCTTTTTGGTTTGTTTTGGTTTGGTTTTGGTTTTTGTTTGTTTGTTTTTGGAAAACGCCCTGTTCAGACTGCTTTAAAGCCATGGGGGGAAGGGAGGGAAATCAGAGAAGGGGAAATTTAATGGCTGTCTCGTTTTTGGAAGTAATGTGAATGCTGCATCTTTTCAATCTGTCAATGCTTCCATATGGAAAACAAAATGCAATAAAACTTTTCCAAAAAAAACTTGTTTGCTGTTATTATTTTTCTCTCATCCCTTCAAGCCATGGGAGAAACTGTCCTGGTTTTCTGTACTTTGGCTTCGATACACAAGCAGGTGGGAGCATGTAAGGGTTAATTGAGCATCCAACTTCTGCCTTCAGGAAAATGAGTTGATTGGTGATATATTGAGTAACTGATTAATACAATCTGTTAATTGGTGGTGGTTTTGCATCTGTGGAAGAGGCTGTGTGTGAGTGCTGTGGTTCCTGCAGCCCTGTGTGCTTGGGGTCAGGAGCACATTGGGAAGGTTCTGGGAAGGAAAGGTGGCTTTTCTGAACACATTTCCCTAGTGTTTTGTTTTTGTAGTGATTCTGCTGATAGCAGCAAGCTGTTGTAAATGAAGAGGTGGCTCTGATTTTGGCACACGATGGTATTTTTCAGAGGATGCTACCAGATTGGTAGTTGAGGACTGGGGCTTTGGCCAGGATCCGTTCAGGTGGTGAGATGAGTGCTCCTGGATGAGAAG
>VXBW01001854.1:0-16471 GCA_013400375.1 Thinocorus orbignyianus
GTTTTGTAAGGAAGCTTTTGAACTTTATTTGAACAGGAATAAAAACTCTGGAGATAAACCAGTGAATTTGGTTAGTGACAGACCTTCTGATATTTGTGGTAGCTACACTGTTCCTGTGTTTTGTTTATGAGACTTAATGGAAAAGAATAAAATACATCTTACATCCATCCATCCTACAGACACGTGTGTGTGTGTGTGTGTGTGTGTGTGTGTGCACACTCCCTCACCTTCTCATCAACAGGGAACATCTGTTTGGTGAAAGTGCCCTAAAGGGTTGTGACCCTCCCTCCTGGTCTTATCTAGAGGATCCTTTTGTCTCTGGACTGAATCAAGGCACTAAAGCTTTTTTACTTCACAATGGAGCCAAGAATATTTCTGGTACTACAGTTTACACATTGACCGTTCCTCTTGTTCATAGTATAGATCCCCAATCTATTTTTCTCATAAACAGTGTTTCCTCTTAAAGCATGTTCTTATTTTTTGATCTGCAGCTTAACTGTAGATAAACAGCTGTTCTGAAATACCGAATTCATACATGTGTGTAGCTTTATGTGTATAATCCTACACAGAGAGAGCAATGGGCTAAACAGGAGGCAGTACAGCATATACTGTGCTCTGTTTCTTTTTTCTGATCCTTTTTTTAATTACAGTGGTCTTTGTGAGCATTTTGTGGACAGTTCTTTCCTATCACTTAACATGTTTATTCTGAATAAAATATTAAAGTGTTGGCAGTATTTGCCTGTTTATCAATTAAAAAATACTTTTTCAATTAAAAAAGGCAGCGATTTTTATTAGTAGGACTTTGAACTTTATCTATGACATTAAATGATTGTTGCTTTATTTTTTATAGGTTATCCTCTTCATGCACCTGAAGCCTACTTCCCCTATTTCAAGAAACATAATATCACCTCAATCATAAGACTGAACAAAAAAATTTATGAGGCAAAACGCTTCACTGATGCTGGTTTTGAGCATTATGACCTGTTCTTCGTAGATGGGAGCACACCAAGCGACAGCATTGTTCAGAGGTTCCTGAACATCTGTGAAAACGCTGATGGTGCTGTTGCTGTACATTGCAAAGGTATGGGCACTTATTTCTCAGCCTGGAGTTTAAAATAAATATAAATCCATAGAAATAATTCCAGAAATAAAGCATTTAAAAAAATAGCACTTTCTTGTTGTGAAAGTGATAGTGCTTTATGATACTTGACTAAATATATGACAAATATTTGTTTTCACATGCATATTAAGTTCATTCATCCTACACCACTACTTAAAATAACTGACAGTCTGTTGTTCATTGTTCTGTTTGTTCTTAATATCACTTGAAGGCGTGAATTTTAGTTGATGGAAATGTCTCTTTTTGCAGTATGCTTTCACAGCATTATGATAATTGGCTAGGAAATGCAAGACTGAAAGGTTTTCTTTGTGCTTTTGGACCATTCTACAGTTTTCTGTGGAGCATGACTTCCACATTTCAATTTAATGTGAGTTACTGTGATGCCAGCGTTTCAAACATCAGCCAGAAAATACACAAAACATGCTTAGTCAAGAACAATTAGCAAAGACTTTGAAGGGCACGGCTTGATTTATGTTTGGAGTTGTGTAAGGACATTGTTTAGACGAATGTCTTGCCGATCTGCAACAAGAATAGTGCTATTCATTCACATTTTTCCATGAACAATAAACTTGCATATCAAAGATAAATAAGTTTATTTGCTAACAAGTTGTTACTGTGGCTAGAACTCAGAAATTCTGGCATTAATAAGCTGGACATCTGCTAATTAACTAAATGAGAGTATAAATAAGATCGTTGTTCCTCAGGCCTAGTTGCTAAAGGAGGGCAGTATACTTTTCTAGTGACTCACCTGACCATTCAACAAGCAAACCACTAATGTCATCGCTTTTAGGGTTTTTACACCCTTCTAAATAAGCCTATACAAAGTTAAATCGGTAGTTAACTCAGAGTTAATGTCCTGTCTGTAGTTTCCTTGTACTCTTATTACAGAAGTATACCAAGCACAGCTTCCACACTAAAAGTTGCTGTCCCAGAGGTTATAGAATACTTTAATGCAAAGGGTTGCTATGGAAAGTTTGTGTGCTAGCAGGAGCTGAAGTCTTAGTGATATATGCAGCTGGTAGATACTACCTGAGACCATTTTCTTATTCAGACATATGTTTAGTACAGCATGGTCCTAGGTTATCTTATTTGCATGTTGCTTTCTTTTTGCATTTATAAAAAGACACAACACAAACCCGAGCCTAAAACTCTCTCTCTGACAATACGTCCCCTTTTTAAATGATTCTTTAGAGCTAGTGTTCCAGTGTACAGTTACGGAATCTCGCTGTTTGTGTACTTTTACATTTGTCCTTTTACCCTGAATCACCTTAACTTTCCAAAAAGTCACAGCAAGCCTTAGTTATTGGTTAAATGTGAAGAGCTTGTATTTGTGAACAGAGTTGTCAGCGAGGATGTCTGGCTGTGTAGTGTCCCTTGAGAGAGCTGTTGGTATATAAACAATAGCTGGCTACCATGAGGCTGTACATTGCAAGTATTGTATTTTTGTGAAAATGAGGTTTAAACGGAGGGACTTTACTATTAGATAAGATCTAGGGCTAGGAAGAAATTCATGCTTCCTCTATAGTTTGTCTGATAGTAGATTTTTTTCTGTCTCAGTATTCTCCCCTTAAAATCAGGATTCGTTTGATTTAGGGGGTAATGGGTTAAATTATTTTAAGCTGTTGCTATATAAAATTATATGCTGATCAGAGGTTTGTTTCACAACTGAACTGATTCAAAAAGAAAAACCCACTAACTGACAAGACACATGCTGTTATCTGCTGTGGTGTGCACATGTATTTACCTGTATTTGAACCTTGATTTTTAAGTACACATGTTGACCTGTCAGAAGTACTTTGATTTTATTGCTTACTGGTTTCATAAATATGAAGTTTGTGTCCAGTACTTTGATAATTATGAAATGCTTATGACTTCCTTTGTGAATGTTGATATTTTTGTTTCTGTAGCTGGCCTCGGGAGAACAGGAACGTTAATTGCCTGTTACATAATGAAACACTACAAGTTCACCCATGCTGAAGCCATTGCTTGGGTAAGGATATGTCGACCAGGCTCTATTATAGGACCCCAGCAACACTTCTTGGAAGAGTATGTATACGTTCTTTGCTACTAAGAATCAACTGCTTCTCTACCTCCTTATCCATCTTGCACTATTTATAGGATCTACTTTCTGTCTAGTGATGGCATGTATTACTGCCTATTGTGATAATATGTAAGGTTAGTTAATTTGGAATTGAAATCAAACTTGATAGCAGTCGTCTTCCCCGGCGTGCTGTGCAGTGTGTCACTTTAAGGGGCAGATGGTCTCAAGACTCTGCTGCATGTTTGTGTTCTGGGGGATTTAGGACTTAGACCAATATGTTGGAAGTATAAAGTCCAGATGTGGACAAAAGATTAAATCAACAGCAAGGATTTATTAAAATACTAACATAGCAAGAATAGACTTTTATATATAGCTTGTGATGACACTTAAAATGAATCTTACAGTGGTGTAACTCATACATTATTTTCTTTCTTGTAATTAAAAATTAAATGAATATGTGGTGGACAGCATATGATCTCTGTCAGAGTCCTAGCATAATGTACGTAGCGTTTCTGATTTAGAGCTAACAGACAGTACAACAAACGTATGGATTTAATACAGCTTTTTCTTAAAATTGACTGTATGCATTGGATTGAGAATACTTGATGTACGGATAATTTGGATGGGTGATTCAAGATTTGATCTTGATTGGAAATGAATGACAAGATTGCACTGGCTTCAGCGATGTAGACATTAAGTTTAATTTCATAGTGGTATCTACGTTTTCAATTTACTGTTACAGTGGCTTTGCTGATACTTTTTAGTCCATACCATGGTGATATTGAGTTGGAGACGTTTTCACTGTTGCCAGAAAAAACATTTTTGAGAAAATCACCACAAATTTGTCTCTTTCTGGAAAAAAAGAGAATGCAACAGCTCTACTAGATAATGTAGAAATACAGTAAAACATGCACTGATCTTGCATCTTAAAATCCATAGAATACCAGAGAGAAAGAAGGAATATTGCTATAATTCATGAGAAAGCATGATTGAGGTTTCCTATTTATTTCCCAGTACAACTCAATGGGCACTGCTTTATTTAAGAGGTGCCTGTCATTACTCAAAATACTGCGAATCACAACCTTTCATAAAGCAGAAGTGCTCTCTGAAGGCAGGTTAATCTTCTCCACAACATGCTATGCTTGGATGATTTAAAAATAATTTCCACAATAGAGCAAAATTAAGAGAGAAGGGAAGTTGGTGGTGTGATTAGGAAGTGCTGTTTACTTTAAAGATAGGAAAAACAGAGCCCATGTCTTTTCTGCAGTGGCATGCAGGTACTTGGTTTGATTTTATAAGTAGGCAAAGGTCCTTCAGATTTTTTTCATTCATAGCTAAGAGCTGTAGTATTGTTCAATAAGAATCTTCTGTTGTCCTTGTTTTGATAATCAAATAAAATTCAAGCAATGTCAGCAGTAGTGTCAAAATGGGATTGAGAAAGAAGTAGCTAACATCAATTGCATCGTTCTAACATAAACTGTGTTGCCCTCAGGGCTGCAAAGTTGCATCTGACAAAAAGGTATAAATCTTGCAGCTTTGATCTCCCAACCTTCATAGATGTCAGAGCTTCATCTCTTACATTTTCTCTGAAGTTTAATAAGGGAGGTTTGAATATATTGGGGTTTTTTTCTAGATACCCTCCCACCCAGGCATGTATCATATCAGTTTGTTACTGTGAATGCAATTACTCTTGAAAGATTTCAAGGCAATTTAAATTCAAGGTGTTTTCTAGGGTATTTCTGATAGGTGGAATAAGTGGCACTCCCTCTCTTCCCACTTCCTCCTTCTCTTAATGTTTTCTTGGGACGTAATGAAGATTTTCTGGCAGTGCTTACCTTTCCCATTTTCCATTGAGCAAGTTTATGCAGTTGGCTCAGACTACTTGTCTTTTAAGCTTTGCTGTAATATTTTGCTTTCAAACAAAGAAAAGTTTCCAGTGAAAGGATTTTTCTGATTTAATTCCTCATTCTTTTCTGTGTTCAATACAGGTACAGTAATTACAGTAATAGGATTTTGTTACAGTAATATGTAATAGGATCTCAGTTCTTGGTTGGAACTAGCATGACAGGTACCTAACCAAAGAATTTCCTTATCAGGGGATAATGCTGTTGCATCAACAAAAGCCTGCTTAGCCCATGTGTGTTGTAGCAATTTAATTAATGGTTTTTTACCACCTGTCTGAAGGATTTAATCTCTTGTTTTCTGAAAATTGATACTAGAGTCCTGTTCAACTTGACATGACTATGACCACTTCCAACAGGCAGGTCAGCTGTATTTTTAGTGAACAATATCAGTATACACAAAACTCATGCTAATAAGAAGCTAGAAAGTGCTATATCATCATTTATTCTACATATTATATAAGTAAAAGCAGTATTTTATATAAATTTTTAAGTTGGGTTTTAAAAGCCTTTGAAGTACCATTGCAAATTTCTCTTTAGGTACTATCTTTTCCCAGTAGGATTTTGTAAAATGAAATTTTAGTACTTTTAGGATTTCTGTGATAGCTACAGACTTGTTTGGTGATTCTGTTTTTTTTTTTGTTGTGGTTTTTAACTGTTGAAACTGATGGGATTTTTTGGTTGTGGTTTGGTTGGGGTTTTTTTGGGATAGACATTCAAATTTATTTTTCCGGATGAATATGTACAAAAGATTCAAATATTGGTAATTTGTAAGAGTAGCGTGTTTTCATATAGGGTTTTTTTTTAATGTATATGCAAATTTATTGACATGAACTGATTTTGTTTTGTATCCTAAAGGAAGCAATCAGTGTTATGGCTGGAGGGAGATCTCACTCGACCAAAGCAGAAACCAGGAGTAGTTGATGGAAACATTAACAGAGTTCTTTGTGGGCTGAATGACATGTCAATCAGTGACAGCTTGAATAAAGTACAAGACTTGGATCAATACAGAGAGGTAAGTGTTTACAGGAAAAAATTCAAAGAAACAGAGCTGAAGCTGACCTTTTATTATAGATATATATAGATAATTCTTAACGTTTTTGTTTTTTTCAGTCTTGTATTGGAACTAGATAGCTAACCTTTTTTTAATAGGTTATCATTAGATCAAATCTCCACATTTTCAAACAGCATAAGAAAACCTTAAGTTATGTGAGAACTATTACAGGGTTTACATTTTGCAAACTTCAAAATGTTTGCATTGTTTCAAGTTATTCTTTAAGGATTTTCAGTTGTTTATTGGAAAACAGGGGAACAGAAGACAGTTTTCCTCCTGGAAATGTATTTAATCCAAGTTTCTAGCTAATAATGCATGAGTGTATAGGTGCTTATCCTTTTATCACAGGGTTATGGGTTACTGATATGACGTGTACACTTATGGTAAGGACCTTACAATTGTTTATTGGAAGCGAAGGCATGAAGTGTGAACTGAAGTGACCATACTGCTGCATCGGGGTTACTGAAAATCATGAACTGTAGTTTCCTACAGTATCTGTGAGACAGTTTAGAGGAACTATGCATTTGGTTAGTCCTGTCTTAGCTTTGTGATTTTATCAGCATTGAGGCTGAATGATAGGTAACAATGACCTAGCATATAATCTTCAGTGAAATCTAGATAAAATATTTATATTTTCCAATAGTTGATGCAACACTTGGACCATCACATCATTTGATTACCTTCTATTGTATTACTACTTCTGTCAATCTTTCATCTTGATTAATGGCAGAAACTATTCAGAGTAGCGAGGTCACTTAGACACAGTAGGAGCTGCAGGAATGCAAACAAATGCTTGATCTGAGATCAAATGAAGCATAATTGGTATAAGTTTTTTCATTTGGCAATTTACATTGCAGTTTCTTCTTGCTTTCTCTAACTTTCATATATCAGCTGCTTAAGATACTGTCTGTACTTCATACTTGAGTCTTAGAAAAGTCTGTTTTAAGATCACTCAGAAATTCTAAATAGGCATTTAAACAATGTTGGCATACACTTTTAGTATTTCTTGAAGTTTATAATATTTCTAAAGCTAGGAGAAGCATAAAACTATGAAATCCATTCATCCTATATTCCTTATTAAGTTCTCCTAGGAAAATCTTTTTCAAAACTGTATTTTTTGAGAAGTCATGAGAACTTTTTGTTTGAAACAAAATAATTTAGTAATTTAGGAATGTTGCTTTTTTTTTTTAAAGTTCCTCTTGCAAGACATGCAACTACCTAAATTTCTTCCTCATCTTGTGCATATCGCAAAATTGTGTGTTACTGCTTCCTTTCCACATTGATGATAACTTTAAAAGTAGTTATAGAGGAAGGAGTTGAAGTTATAGGAAAAGATTACTATGGAGTAAATAAATACTGGCGTTAGACCCAAGCATCCTGAACTGACTTTGAGGTCAGATTCTGCAAAAAGCCTCTGTGAATGTGCATTTGTACCATGACACCTTTAATTTACTGAAACTATGCAAAGCCAGAGTAGTACCCCATATATGCAGAAGACAGTAGATTAGACTTTTAATTATAATCCTTGTGAATGAGATGTTCAATACTTTGATACTACACGACTCCTAGGGATTTGATACACTTACTTGCTTGCAAACTTTGTGTTTCCCAGAATGATTTTGAAGACGAAGCAGGTGTGGAAACTCAGAATGGCATGACACAAGGAGATAAGCTTAATGCCTTAAAAAGTAGGAGACGGCTATGTTCTGCTACAGCTGGAGCTCTGAGGTAATTAATTAATTCTGCAGTAATTTGCAGTTTGAAATTCAGCCTGTGCTATCAGATCTTTATGGAAAGTACATGACCTTGTTTAAGGCAGTGGAACAAGTTGTACCACCTTCTCTGGTGGAAATCTATAAGTATATGTCTATTAGTTGTAAATTTGGTTTATTAATTTCATCTTTCCTCCCTCCCCCCGCCGTGTCTCCCTGTTTAGGATGCCTACTGATTATGCAGCAGTAAAAGACAAAGTAAAATATTTCAAAACCCTCAAATTTGTATTTATCTAGCACTTTAAAACTTGTCTCAAACAAAATACTATTCAATGAACTTAGTTATCTTTCTGTAATTACTCTTCTGTACTCCTTAGATAAATTTTGAATTTTCAATCTGAGTAAAAATGTGAAGTTTGAAAATAAAACTTAAGTACCCTCTGTTGTTTAACTGTAAATTAAAATATTGTCAATAATTCTTAGCTCTTGTTAGTCTTGTACTTCAAAGCCAGTATGAGATATGTAAGTATGGTTTGAGGGAGAGGAGAGGCTTTTTATCCGTTGATGAAGTTTGCCACTTTGATTTCTTTAGGCTGCAAGACGTGAAATTGCACACCAGGTCAATATCACAACCTTTCAGGTATTAACTTTAAAATTATACTTCTGAATGTATACTACTCAGGTCTTCAATTTTCAGTGTTTTGAATTATCACACCAATTCATTAGTTACTGCAGACTTCTGAAGAACTTTTCTAATCACCTGCAAATAGCGGGGAGGGGAAATAAAGCTGCAGAGGTGCACAGTTGTATTTCAGGGATTCCTTCAATTCCTAATAAATAGCACATACAAGTCACTTCCTCAGTCACATTTTCTAATATTTGTGCTGTTATGCAGTGAAGGATGACTAGTTAACTCTTATGTAATGAAGGATGACTAGTTAGCGCGTAACCACTTTCTCTCTTCCCCCCTTCCCCCCAGGAGATATACCAGATAAATACTGAGTTTTAGTACCTTTTAATATTTTAATACAGGATCCTCACTGTACACTTTACTACATGCTTTCTTCAGAACTTTCTGTGGAGCCAATAAAGCCAATAGTTTCTTCTCATTTTCTAAATCTTTATTTCATTTCTGATCTCTACTTATCTCAGATCAGTACTGACAGTGCCCCCTCAAAAGAAAATAAAAACGTAACATGAAAGTTGACTTGACTTTAAGAGTTACAGAAATGGCAGAATTGAGTCTTTTGGGTTTGTAACCACAACATCCTTTACCTCATTGCATCTAAAGTGCAACATGACAGACAAAATATCTGTCATTATAAAGCATTAATATTGAAGAGAACATGTTATCTTCTGTTTTGTGAAAACCTGGATATGTAAGATGGATTACTCCAGATGTCTAACCTTGGAGATGTCTGTCTACCCCTTGTTGGGGTAAAATTAAAGCTATTTCTGCTCAATGTCATTCTGTGCTTGTAGCTTGTACCCAGAGTCTTTCTTTCTTTAAGAGCTGATCATGATAATATCCTCTGGTCTAACGATGGAAAGAATTTCATACTGCTGTGAGACCATCCACTTACTAGTATTTAATAAACAAATATGAACAGCTATAGTGCTAATATACTTGTGTAGTCCAGTGTACCATACTTCTTTACAGCTCATGACCAAATTCTTCATATTTTGATAATTAAGAGTCCCGCCCTAGAAAGAGATGTATATGTTTTGTGCAGCTTTGTAAAAATGTTCTTGCTGTCATTTGGAACTGATGATGATGTTCTCACAAAAGCTACAGTGCTGTGTTGTTGGGGTTTTTTTCAACTCATATTTGCTTTATAAGCACAAAAAAAATTCTTTCTCAAATTTACAATATTTAAAATTTATAATCCTATTTACAATAAATTTGATACAAAACAGACACTTAGACTTTACAAATTACTGAAAAGTAGCCTATAACTTTATGATACAGCAGGGGAAAAACTTGGGAGTGGGGTATTTTCAAAATTTTTTGAACAGGTATTTGAACACAGGCAAACTTGAGCTTCTCGGTAGCTAGACTTGAGAATTCCTGCTTCTTAAAATATGTCTATGTATTGAAAGACTGTATGTGTTTGAGATGTATATTTCAGTTATGAGAATCCTGTTTCTCACTAAAACTCTGTACATCTTTCTAGACTGAATACTTCAGGTAGAACAGAAGGATCCATGTCTCCTCTGAAGGCCTCCAAAGTGATGGCAGTTAATTCACCATCTGCAGAAAGAATAAGCAGAATGGCCACATCCTCAGGCTCTAACCTGAAAAGGTGTTTGGTTTTTTTTTTTATATCCTCTCATTTTGGTACAAATATTTACTGTATACTACAGTGGTTTTCAGTACGTATGTAGTCTTTCAAGTGCTTGCTGTTCCTGCATGTAGGAAGGTTTAAATTTACTTAGAAAGTGATTTGCTCATCCAGTAGCCAAACTTTAGTTTCCTGCAGATTTTAAAACCAAACAAAACCCCAAACCTGTACTACGGTTAAGAGAGTTTTGTTGGGATTATCTCAAGTTAGAAACAGTATTACGTTACTCAGGTTGTTACAGGTTTTTTTTACTCGTATGAGCTAATAGAAATTTTACAAGTTTTTCCAGAAGTCTGCATTAATCTCAGAAGAATACTGAGTGCTAATTAATATGATTTTTATGATCTCTGATTTATTGCTAGCTAATTTCATTATTACTGTTGTATTAAGTAATTATGGATGTTAAATGAAATTTAGAGTAATCGATGCATTTTTAATAACTTCTGGGCACAACTATTTCCTTGGAGAAAATAACTCCTTTCATGAGCTATTTCAGGACATCCTATTTTTATTCTCAAATTTTATTATCTTACTTCTTGGTTACTTAAAGACTTGTATCATGTTACTGACTTCAGGAAGCAGAGGGGGAGTTCTTGAACTGTTACATGTACACAAAGTACTTCAGTGTGGATCAGCCACCACCTAAAGCTTTTAACATAATCTGCACGTGCACATGGTTTGACAGAGGTGAGAGCTGGCTATGGCAGGGCTTGCATAAACAAAGTTTGGGAACTCCTGACAAAGAATTTAGTTTTCGTTATTTGAGAGAGAGAAGATAAACTTGTGTACAAACACAAATTATTTCAGAATGGTCTGCATTATTCACCCAATGTCTTCTGAATTGTCTGTTATTTTTTGTATATATCTGTACATACCTTGTGTGTATTTTTTTTCCCTGCATGTTCCATTCAGCGTTTCCATAAACTCCAGACTAGCCAGTTCTCTAGGGAACCTGTATGCTGCTTCAGATGATGATGAGAGCAGAATGACATCATCGTCCTCTAGGACAGGTTTTTCTGTAAGACAAATCTCCAGCCACTTGAATGGCAGCTTGCAGCTGCCTCACAGAAATAACCACGAACTGAACAACAACTTATACAACAGAAACAGCAGTAGTGGCAACAACCTGAGCAGCCAAACCAGTTTTCACAGCACCGTGACTGATGAGTATGCATCAAGCTTCCTTTATGAGCCTTACAACTCCTCCAGCACGATACCAGAGTCAATCAATTCTTGTAAGTTCATAGTCACAAGAACACTTCCAGGCATCTGACCAATGCTTATCTTCCTTGCTTCTGTGAGCAAAGCTGTCGCAAAAAGCATCTTGACTCAGCATGATTCTCTGACTTCCTTTAATGTTTCTGAACAGCATCTTTGTCTGTTACCTTTTTAAGTAATTATCATTACAGCTGGTTTTTATTCCTTCTCTTTCAAGCATCTAGATCATGAAAGGTTCATGAAGATAAATGACTCCTGAACTTAAATTTAACACCTTTTCTGATTTTTTTTTTATGGACCTTCTTATCCTTTAGATTTTTTTGTTTCAAATTATCCATAACATAGTATTAAGTTTATTATGTATCGTAATCTTCATGCAGTAACAGAATTTAAAGAAGCCTTTGGAGGCATCATACTAAATGGAAGGTACAACATTCTTAGAGGTACGGCTCATTTGAAAGATGAGTCCAACTTCAAACCTAGTCCTTTTTCTGTGGAAAGTATTTTAAAGCAAGATATTTCTGATGGTCTCACTATTTTAGCTTTTATTACTCAGCAACTTTGCTGCCTTGGGCTTATTTTGTGCCCTTTTTCTGTATGTAAGAGTCTGTATAAAGAGAATGCATGGATAATTTAACTTGAAAGTGATTCTATACAAAATGCTGAGAAAAGAGACTACAGAAACTTCAGTTATGAAATCAGAAGTAACTTCAACTGTTTTAGGGGAACCCCCCCCACTTACTACTACTATAAGAACAAGCTTTTATATCCTACTAATTATAAGAATTAGTGCTATGTTCTTAATAGAATATATTGCCTACAGTTAATTGAAGCTGTCAGCCTCTGTTTAGTAGTACTCACACTTCAGGTATTTATTTTTTTTTCAGTTGCTGGAAACAGAATTACTTCTGTGTAAGAAAAAAAAATAATTAATTGCAGAACATTGCACCTTTCTCTTCTGTTTCCTTGCCACTGATAAATTGTTTCAGTATAAAGAAAGTTTTAGTGTTGTAAGTGCTACTGTTTTGGAGTGGGGCGAGTCCCCCATCTTAGACCAGCAAATAAACAGTTGCATGTAACAAGGTTGTCAGCTGAAAAGATCATTCATGGGTTGTGTTCTCTTTTAGCTGAAGTGGGGTGTCTGCCTTCTCATTAAGAGCTACTATGTGACACTATTTACAGTTGAGAAAGCCACATGTTTATAGCTTGGGAACATGAATTGCAATTTCTTGGGACAGAAGACAACAGGAAAGAAATTCTCATTGTTCCATTGTGGAATTAAATTGCATATCCAACTGAAACCTAACTAGTACACAAAGTGCATTGAAAGTGGAGTTAGTTGAAGGATCCTGATTCTGTATTCTCATAAATTCAAGGGGTATTTACACTGGAAAAGGAGTGGGTGGTAGCTGTGGTGGGATGTGTTTGACCTAAAGCAACTCTTTAAAAAAAACTTGATGCTTTCAGACTCTTTGTTTCAAAGTACATTTAGCTTCTTATCCACTACAGTTTATCTGGAAATAAATGTTAATATTCCATGATCTTGGAATCATTGAATGTTCTCCATTGACTTTAAATTTGAGTTTAACTTCAAACATCAGCAGTAAATTATTTGCGAGAGACTTCCTGAATATAGCCCACATCCTTTCAGTTCTTTGAAATTGTTTTAACTCTTTCATTTGGCTGTGTGTTTACTTGCTGCATGGGCTTGAGGTAAGCTATAAGTGAGATTTTCCTTGAGTTGGATATGGAAACCATCCCAGGTTTTTTATGATGAAACCAGCTCTAGAACAAGATAACTGGTTTATTTTAAGTAACTTGGTTTAATTCCTCTAGGTGTAGAGATGAGGAGAGAGGTGAAAAGGTGTATAGCAAGCTGAGGATGTTTGATTTGAGACACATCTGTGAAACTTCTATTTGTTTAAGAATTCCGATGGTTCTGGAAAGTCAGCATTTTTTAGGTGTTCCCAGTCTTTTATCCAGCATGCTTACAGATGCACAGTCCTCAGCAGGACTGACAGGGGCTCCAGTTGAATATACCAGAACCAAAGTCAACACACCAGCAATAGTAGAGAGCAATCACTCATCTGAATAACTCAGTGGTAAAGTGTCTGATTTTGTTTTTATTTCTTACCTTCAATATTGTCTCATATTGAACACATTTGAACAATAATTCTTTAGAAGGTTAACCCATTCCCATTCTTTTCTGTTGTACCCTCTGTAAATGATATGCTGCCAGCAGCAATTCTTAGAGGTTTTTTCCATATTCTGGTTACAGCTGCATGTTATGCATAAATATGTAAACCTACATGCAGAGCCCTGAGGGGAGAAACACTTTTATAACTGTAATGTGACTCAGTCATGAAAATAAGCTGACATAGTTCACAATATGCCAGAAGTTACAAGAGTACCAAATGATAATATAAACCATTACAGAAACAATCAACGCGTTTCTTCAAACAACTTAAAAGGTTGAATGAAAATATAACACATTAAAAACTAAGAACAGTGTTCTTAGAAGCCAGTTAACCAATCAAGGAAGACTCTTTTAGCTTACCACTTCAATCACTAACATACAGCTACTTTGGTTTTGGTGATCAGTGGTCTTGAGCTCATGAGCAAAATGTGGAGTAGCATCAAGCCTTAATACCAGTTCTGGCAGAATTCTGTTAAAACCAGAATGATTTCCACTTCACTGCTTTAGATACTGAAATTGCTTGGAAGTCATCAGCCCAATCTTAGTCTTGTTGCAATAAGTGTTTGTATTACATTGCAGTTTTTTATAATTGGAGCACATCAGATAATGACAGAAGTCTATTGCACAAACTGGTTGTTATGTTTATTCATTAAATTTATGTCATCAAAGAACTCAAATCATATAAATTATATTCCTCTTCTTTTAATTAGCAGAATCTCACTTAGCCAAATTAGACATGAAATCAACCATCTGTAATCATATAGGTACTCTGTTTTAGAAAATCACCTCATCACTCTTATTTCTCTTTCTTATTTTGTTAAACATCAACGCGAGTGGTGCAGGAGCAATTTAACATGTTTAGGCCAGTAAATTTTCAGTTCTAATTCTTTAATCTTACTGGTGAGGAAATTGAGAACGTTATTTTTGTGCAATGCAAATATGTCTTTTGTTTTTATCCCCTCTTCCCCCCTCCCCAGGATGGAAGAGAGAGTTATTTAATACTCTTTTTATTTTGTAATGAAACATCTAAAACCCCACTTATTAATACTGTTATTCCATGTTCAATTTAAAACAAATCCAAAATAACTATGGCTGTGACTTCCTGTTGTTGTCAGCCTGTGTATCTTTCCGTGATGGTTTTGGTCCTTCATCAACGTTAACTTCCTTTTTATCATGCTTGTGCTGTTGTATGCTAATGATCTAGAAAAAAAGCTTGACTTTCATAGAATAGACAACTTGTCATTCTAGCCAAATAGAATATTTTATTTTCCAATTTTACAAATTTAATGTTTTTATTAAACAGTATCTCTTGCATTTATAATTTTCAAGAATATTCTTATTGAGTATAGTCACATTTAATGTACCACAATGAGATTCTTACTTTGTTCTTACAGTAGTTATAAATCCAAATACCACTCTTTAAAATGCATTTTTATTGAAGAATATGTAACTGGGTAGTCTTAAGATGAGTCACCTTTTGCTTCTATAGCTGTCATGGAAACTGGCAAGATAGAAAAATTTTTTAAAAAGTGTAGCAGTACTTTAAAATTCATATACATAGAATCATAGAATGGTTAGAGTTGGAAGGGACCTCAAAGATCATCAAGTTCCAACCCCCCTGCCATGGGCAGGGACACCTCTCCCTACAGCAGGTTGCTCCAAGCCCCATCCAGCCTGGCCTTAAACACTTCCAGGGATGGGGCATCAGCAGCTTCCCTGGGCAACCTGTTCCAGTGCCTCACCAGACTCAGTAAAGAACTTCTTCCTAATATCTAATCTAAATCTCCCCTCTTCCAATTTAAAACCATTACCCCTCGTCCTGTCACTACACTTCCTGACAAAGAGTCCCTCCCCAGCTCTCCTGGAGCTCCCTTCAGATCCTGGAAGGCTGCTATCAGGTCTCCCCAAAGCCTTCTCCAGGCTGAAGAGTCCCAGCTCTCTCAGCCTGTCCTCATAGGAGAGGTGCTCCATCCCTCTAATCATCTTGGTAGCCCTGCGCTGGACCTGTTCCAACAGTTCCATGTCCTTTCTCTGTTGAGGACTCCAGAGCTGGACACAGTACTCCAGGTGGGGTCTCACAGGCGCAGAGTAGAGGGGGAGAATCCCCTCCCTGGCCCTGCTGCTCACACTTCTTTTGATGCAACCCAGGATATGGTTGGCTTTCTGGGCTGCCAGCGCGCACTGCCGGCTCATGTTGAGCTTCTCATCCATGAGCACTCCCAAGTCCTTCTCCTCAGGGCTGCTCTCCAGCCATTCTCTGCCCAACCTGTATTTGTGCCTGGGATTGCCACGTCCCAGGTGTGGCACAATCCTTATACTCGTACAATAGTTTTTCTTAATAAGAACTTACCATCAATTAATATAGGACAGCTTTGCAAAAAGAGAGACAAACAGTAGTCCATCTTACTCAGATGTAAATTTAATGGACTCAAAGGATCACTTCAAGTGCCTACGCATTTTCTATATCCCCATTTATTTTAGTGGATCATGTGTATCCATAGTAATTCTTGCCTGCTGCAACAGTAGTGTTGCAGCAATGTTTTGGGAGAGTTGATGCACAATTCAAAAACCTTGAATTACTTCTTGTCGCTATCTGGAAGAAGCGTGTGTTCAGGTCCTAACAGATAGCCCTAAATGCTGTATGGTTATTCCCTCTTAAAGGTTAACTCACAGTTGACTTGGTCCTGAAATTGAATATGTATGAATGTGGTTCTATCCAGAGATGGTGCCATCCAGAGGGACCTGGACAGGCTGGAGAGGTGGGCTAATGCAAATGGCATGAAGTTCAACCAAGCCAAGTGCAGAGTCCTACACCTGGGACGTGGCACAAATACAGGTTGGGCAGAGAATGGCTGGAGAGCAGCCCTGAGGAGAAGGACTTGGGAG
>VXBW01001854.1:16623-100172 GCA_013400375.1 Thinocorus orbignyianus
CCATGGCAGGGGGGTTGGAACTTGATGATCTTTGAGGTCCCTTCCAACTCTAACCATTCTGTGATTCTGTGATTCTATTGCCTATGTGGATCTGTGGCTTATTTTCTCTTCCCGGAGGCTTTATGTGATTCCTATATAGAAGGAGAAAAATGATAGTGATCTGAGCCATTGCTTCCGCATGAACTTCATTATATCTCATTAACAGTGGTGAAGCTATTGTAATTCTTAGTTCCTTGTTTAAATGTCTGGTACTTGGGTATAAAATGCCAAGCTTGACACTGCATGGGGCCACTGTAGGAGTACACATTGAGAATTCTACTCAATTAACTGATTTTATACTCACATTGTTGCAATTCAGCGGTTTATTTTCTTTGGTTTTTTGTTGTTTTTTTTTTCTCCCCTTCTATTTTTACCTCTATTTGAAATAATATTTTGTTAAATACCAGCATATGACTGGTAAAGGTGGATTGGGGCTTTTTGTTTTTAAGAAAGCTTTCAGAATCACAGGCCATACTTTGAGTCACTGCAAATAGGAGGTAGGAATGTAAATTTTAAAATAGAAAACTGTTCAAAAGATTTAAAAAAAGAAAATACCACAATTACAGACTTTGAGATTTTACAGTCAGTCTTTTTGGACAATGTGAAGAAATTTAAGAACATAAATTATTTAACTGCAAAAGTTAAAAAAAAACACTAAACCTACTCAAAAAACCAAGCCCCAACCCTCTCCAGCTATAATTTCTTTTTCCATACTCAAAAATGAGTCTGTATACTTCCCAACAGCACAGCTGTTATGGCTATCACCATGGTTTTAGGAATAGGAACTGTGGGATGTCACATCAATTAATACTAGTCTGGAAAAAAGTGCTGCTTAGATTTAATTCTTCCCTGTATTCAGAAGAGGCTTTGAAACATTACAAAGAAATCATTGCTATGTGAAGTAGAGCTACAGTGAGGGTGAGAACACACTGAAAACAAGAAATAAAATAAACCCTGACAACCCATTTGTAATAAAAATTAACAAAACATGTTACCTGTTTCCAAGCAGTCTGTGCTGCATAGGTATTTGTTCTTTTTTATATGTTGTCTTTATTTTTTTCCTGTATTTTTGTAACTCGATTCCTAACAACTAAGAATTTGAGTTTAAACTTCAGAATCTCTGATTTATGATTTGCTGGTTTGTTTTAATTATGATGTAGTTCCTGGTAACTACTGTCTGCTGAGTAAAGGGCTGCTGCTCGTAGTTCTTTGTCAACTAATGCTAGCTGTTACCAAGATCCACAAAAGCATACAGTGCTTTCTGGTCATCTTTCATCTGACCAAGCTTAAAGTAATCTAGTTCTTTTAAAACATATGACAGTATAAAATTAAGTTTCATGGGGTTTTTTTGTTAACTTTACTTGGAATTCAGTTTTGAAGGATCCATTTGAAATTCTGCTCTAGTCAAGTGTAACCATCTTTCTAATTGTTAAATTATACTCCTGAAAATGAGAAATCTTTGAGGATCATGAAGAGAGTAGAAGTTCCAAGTGTTCATTACTGAAGGGCTACTTGTTCTGCCTCACTCTCTTATGTATATAATACATAGCTTGACAAACGCTCTCACCAAAGCTAATAATCCAGAATGATCATTAGGGAATGGAGTGAGGAAAAACAACCTTCTGTGATTGTTTATTCCATGGTGACTCTGAGCCAATAATGAAAAAATACTTGTTACATGTGTTTAGTTTTACATTATTTCTATTAAATGATCCCCTTCATGTTGAATCTATTCAATACTAAAAACAGCCCCGTTTGAGTCAGTGGAATTCCAATCTTTATATGCTGACAGTACTTCTTTTACAACCTTGGAAAGAATATCCACATGGTCTCAGATCTTCAAGAAGTGAAAATGCACTTAAAAGACAACTTTGGAAGTTTTCTCAGATACTTAAGATGTAGACAAAAAGTGATTTTGTGGTATTAGTTAGAGCTCTGAAGTTTTATATATATAATGCACTTCTATTAATAGGATTCACTATGGATGCCAAAGACCATTTCTACAGTTGACTAGTTAGGAATAGTGGGAAAATGGAAGAGAATATTCCAAGGTTGTGAGCTTTTTTGGGATTCATGTTGTTCTCCAGTACTTTTCTCTAATTGCGATGAACTGATGCAGTTTTAAAATATGGTTTGGCTTTTTTAGTTGCTCTTTCTTTATAACCATAGTAGTACAGGGAAGAACAGTCTCAGATAAGGCTTTTTATTCATCAGAATGACTTCCTGAATGCTTCTGTCTAGGATGTAATAAAATGTTCGGATGCTGTCTAAACTGATTAATTATTTTATTATAAGACCTTAGATTTCCATAGGATGTAAATAAATAGAATAGACCAGGTTCTGCTTTCCTCTTGGTTATACTGACTACTTGCTAATCCAGATAAACCATTTGCAGGGCTTCATTTTCAGCTAGTTTTAGTAATCATACATAAACTATTCAGCCTGGAGAAGAGAAGGCTCCAGGGAGACCTGATAGCAGCCTTCCAGGATCTGAAGGGAGCTCCAGGAGAGCTGGGGAGGGACTCTTTGTCAGGAAGTGTAGTGACAGGACGAGGGGTAATGGTTTTAAATTGGAAGAGGGGAGATTTAGATGAGATATTAGGAAGAAGTTCTTTCCTGTGAGGGTGGTGAGGCACTGGAACAGGTTGCCCAGGGAAGTTGTTGATGCCCCATCCCTGGAAGTGTTTAAGGCCAGGCTGGATGGGGCTTGGAGCAACCTGCTGTAGGGAGAGGTGTCCCTGCCCATGGCAGGGGGGTTGGAACTTGATGATCTTTGAGGTCCCTTCCAACTCTAACCATTCTATGATTCTATGATTCTATGTGCATAACTGTACTGCTCTAGCTTTTTTCTTAGTAATAAGGTACGTATATGTTTCCTATGTCATTACCTGACTCAACATCTAAAGTATGCTGTACTTCTTACAATATCACTTTGATTCTCATTCAGACTAAGTGGAAACAATTCAATTATATTAACTGCAATTGTACGTTTTTCTAACATGTTTTTAAGGTATTGTTTTAAGGTGGCATCTGTAACTTGCAGTATTTTCTTGTTACCAAAAAATCCCAAATCTGGCCCTCTTGTAACATTTCCTTCATTAACCTCTAAAATTTGGTTTGGGAAAGTAAGCAGTAGATACAGAAAAGCTGATGGACTTCCCTGTATGCAGTTTTTGAGTTTCTCCTATTTTATTCATCTTTACCTATGCAAGACTCCAGATCCAACTCTCTGTTTTGTTTTTCTTCTTCCTGTCCTTCCTCTACTCCTTAAGTGCAAAATGCCTGTTATATACAAGTATAACCTCCCCAGTGATTAATAATTTTTTCTTCTCTGCACAGTCCCTTCAGTCTGAGTATGTTCAGTTCTAAAGCTTTGCTGCTTTGGTGAAACCTTTTGAGCTCTTACAATTGTCGTCCTTCATGAAGGAGAAGAACTTAAGGAAGCTGCTTGCTCAGAGAAGGAATCTTCAATGCAAGACCTATTAAAACCTTAGCACCAAGAGGAGACTTCTTAACAGTCAGAAATCTTTTGTTAATGACTACTGCAGATGCACTGATGTTGAATTTATGGAAATTATTTTACCCCATGTTATATACAGATTTAAATTTTTAATGCTGAGACAGCTTGAATATGTTTCTAATGAGTTTCTTTAAGACATTTATTAACTTGTGTACAGTGTTAAAATATGTATTAAGAAAATATTTTGATAAGCAATATATATAAAATTATGTAAAGATTAGAATATATTTTAATTTAGTATTGTTCACTTCTTTGCTACAAAAATGTGTATTTTAAATAATTTTTACACGTTTATCAAAGATGAAAATTTTTTTTATGAACAAGATGTTTTTCTTGTTCTGTGGGTCCATCATTATTGCTAAAAGCCTAATGTAATTATTTTTTCACTAATTGGTCTTCTGGTAACTTAATGGAAGCTGAACTAGTGAGAAACTCGTTACCACACCATCAACTGAAATCTCTCAATACATAGTTTTCAACTTTCAGCTGCTAATGTTTCACAAGGAAACGCTATGAACAAAAAAAAAAGGGGAAAATACTTGTTGGGATAACTTATATCCTGTTGTAACTTCTCCTCCATTGCAAAGTGAAAGTAATTTATCAGATGATTCAATTGAACAATTAAAGCTTTCTTTCCATTTACCTTAAAGGAATGTTTTAACTTTTTTCTTTTCAATCTAGAATGTTAAATTTTGCTGTGCAACATATACTGCAAAAATGAAGGCAGACTGTTTAAGAAAGTGTATGTACGATGAATTTGGCAGTGCTGCATACTTACGTGTCTTTAACCTACACTTGGCAGTACGTGTACAGCTTCATTTGCTAAGCATACTGAAGTGAATGTTAAAAGTAAATTAAATTTTCACTTATCAGTTGGATGCTTCGTAAACATAATGTAACCTGTATCACAGAATGTTTTTGTCAATAGTAAAGATGCTCTTTAATGTATAGTTTTATCAGGTGTGGTTAGGAATGAGACTTAGAATGTAGTGGTATTACAGTGAAGTATTAGAGATCATGTCTGAAATTTTCAGAATTCCACAAAAAATGTAAGCAGCTCTGAAGACTCGATTTGCTGCTAATTTTGAAGACAAAACTGAAATAGCTTTGTTAACTGAGTTTTTCCAATATCAACAGAAACTTGAAAATAAAATTGGTTGAATTGGCAGTCTTTGTTCCTGAAGACCTGTGAACACCCTATATTTGCTTTGCAATTGAAGTTAAGATGAAGTGCCACGTTATTTTTTTGAGAAGATCAGATCACAAATTGCTATGGGAAGTCGTACTGAAACTGTTAATAAGCAATACTGAGAGCAGCTGTATAAATCACTGAATAAAACTTAGGAGCAATACTGTACTTTTTTCACAACTGTGTATATGTACCATATACACACACAAAGTAGCATATGTGTGTGCATATATATACAATATACTGTATATGAATTATAGATTAATGGTAAGGTAATTCTACCTCTTATAAAGAACTTTGACATGTACTTTATTATAGTTTTCCTTAATAAAATATTGTTAATTTTGAACTGTAGATATATATATATATACATACAACTAATTGATAATAAAATGCCTATATCAGCCAGCTTCTTTGTTTCTTGGCTTTTCTTACTTAGTTTTTTTGATGTAAACTAATATGATTCGATCTGTAATTGAAGAGCAGCTCTTCAAAATTGCCTTCTTTCTTCTAAAGCATGTAATGTATTTATAAAAAAAAAAAAGATGACATTGCAAAAAGACATTAGTATGACAGGTATCTTTTGTAACTGATCTCCCTAGCTAGCCTTCTGCTTTTTTGCATGTGCAACAGGTTTCTTAATCTCCTTAACATTGGGGTCTTTGTCCATAAGAACCTAAAAGATCGTGCTTTCATTTAGCTTTTTATACTTCCATCAATTAAAAACTAGTCACAAGTGGTTCTAACACTGGTTAACTCAGCTGCTGATTTTCAGCAAATTTGCTGTGTTGCATGATTATTTATTCATGGTGCTTGACATTCCTGTCAGGTGAGCCTGTACTGCAAGAGACAACGCGGACAGCGTAGAACTGTTACACAGCCACTCTGAAGGAATAGCAAAGCCAGGAATAGAGTGGATGCTTTAGAAGTTGCCCAAATTCTAGTGACAGTCTAATCTAAAAACACGATAAAAGGCTTCTGCCACTAGATTCAGACAATTAAGGGATGTTGATTTGGATGTGTAGAGTAAATATAAAGCAAGAACAGCTAATTGAAAAGTTTCCAGTATGCAGGCATCAACCTCTCACTTAGCCTTTTTCTAGACTTAACTTTGAGTGATTTATTATATGAAATACAGTAAATGCCAGCTAATGTACAACTTTTTGTTCTTAAAAATTAATGATAAATACAGCCAGTGTTCTTTAACAAGAACAACAACAAACTTGGGGACAGTGAAAGACCAGGGAGGTCTCCAGAATCTTGTAGCTTTTAAGAAATATCCTGAAATTTGTTTCATATCCTCTGTTCATTTATCCTCGAACTTTACCATTTCTGTTGCTTCCTATATATTTATATATCTTTGGTTTGGGAGAACAAGCTGTAGCATATGAGATCTTTAGAAAGAGGTTTGATAAACATGTAAGGATGGACTAAATAAATCTAGAGGTCTCTACTGGGCCTGTGATTATGTGGCTAATGCCTTATGAAACTGTTAATCATCTCTTTAAAGTATGCTTTTTGAAGCTTTTTGGTGAGGGAGATATTTCTTGTTACAGATTTAGAGAATATTTTTCAATTACAGTACTGAAGAAAGAGGAGGATTTTAGTTTCTATAATAACTGTTCTCTACTGACAGCTAAACAATGAAAGGCCTCAAAAGGTTTGACACTTGATTAGATCTACACTGTAAAGTGCAGCAGGCAAAAAATATGGTAATTAAGGGCCTGATCAAGTAAGTCACTCAGGTATGTCTTTAACCTTAAGCACATGAGCAATCTAATTAATTAAAAAAGAACATAGATAATCATATTTGTAACAAATCCACATTTGGATCAATAGTCCTGTCATTTGCAAACATCTTCTATCAAAAGATGTGCTATGTGGCAACAAAATAATCCATTGACCCACATGAATTAACTTAATTATCTTAGACAATTTAAATTGTACCTACAATTACATCCTAATACGTTATTTTGGTATTGTCATTTGTTAGCATCGTGAGTTTAACAATATCTAAAAACACCTTATAAAAGTATCTTTGATCAATATACAGGCAATACCTAACGAGCTGAGATTGCTTACTTCTGTAGCCTACATACAACCAACCTTTAAGAGCAGCTTTTGTCCTAAACTCACCAGAAAATGAATCCTTTTCTGGACAGCTTTTCAGAGGAAATATGAGTCCTTTTACTCAGTTCCTTATTAAACCTTTTCCAGGGTAAGGAGGGTTAATATTTTGTCCCTGATTGAGTAAAGCACTGTAGAATTCCTGAGAGAATTCCACTTCTCCATTTGGGAAGGGAATGTTAAGGCCCACTCTTCAACCAGTTTTTTGTCCGCCCAAGAACCTGTCATTCACCTTTGCAGAAACTTGTCCTCCACATTAATTTTGGTGTGAGATCGTTTGGTGGGCTACACTGATTCTGGTTCATCTGCATACTTGCTGACACCAGCATTCACCTCTGGCAGATGGGTGATGCAGGATTTCCTGAGGGCTGAGACAGGCTGACTTTTGCGAAGAGATGCAGAATACGTATATTGAGGACCAAGCTCCTCAAATAAGAAGTACTGTCTTACCAGGGATCTGCGTATCTATCGTGTTTGAAAGATTTAATTTGGAAAGTGTATTGTTATTATAGACCAGTTCTAAAATTAACTTCAAGCTTGCAGAAGCACAGTGCACTTTCTCTTAACAAAAATAAGATCAGAAAAAAATCAGTTTAAGTGAGTATCTAGCAGAGGAGTTTCTACAGTAAATGGATTGTATTTCAGACAGGAGTGACTGATACTGGTTTGAAAGCCTGCTGCAAATGAAAGTTGTGTAAATGAGTTAGAAGCAGGAAACTGGTAAGGCAAAGAAGAGAGTCAGACTGTAGTTGCAGTATTTCTGGAGCATGATAAGGGTTGGATTTTTTTTTTTTTTTTCTCTTCTTGATTTAACAAGTTGAAAATCTGCTGAATAATTCATGAAGAGTAGAAGGGCTGAATCTTCCTGGAATGACATACAGTGTACGTACTGTGGCACAGGAGAAACTGCAAAGCTTTGTATCAGTTGCTGCCGTTTCTGCTGCTGATTGCAAGGTGCTGCTGCTTTTGGCATTTTCACAGCTACAGAATCCTCAGCTGTGCTCTGGTCTGCTAACAGCTCTCTGCTCCCTATGGACCCACCTTCTCTTGCTACAGGCTGTGGGATCTCTTGCTACCTACCTGCCTTGGACATTGCTGCTCTCTGGAAGGTTACTGCAAACTGCGTTTTCTGGACCTTAGAGCTCGTATGACTGAAACCTGCCTCGGAGTCTCTCAGTTGCACATCCTCCCTTGTGCTTGGTGGGAGACTCCTGCAGCAGGATCTTCTGACGCAGACAAGGATGGGATTTACAGGGAGAAGTCAAAACTGAGCTGCGTTCAGCGAGATGCCCAACGCCTCTTCCTGGAGTGCTAGCTCGCCTCTGCTGCTGCTCTGGGAGGACTCCTCCGGGACCCGCATCTTCCTGTCGCTGCTCTATGCAGTCTTAGCTATCTCAGGGACTTTATCCAATGTGATGGTCATCTACTTAGTCTTCTCCTTCAAGAAGCTGCAGACAACCAGCAATGCCTTCATCGTGAACGGCTGCGTGGCGGACCTAAGCGTGTGCGCCCTGTGGATGCCCCAGGAGGCTGTGCTGGGGCTGCTGCCCCCCAACTCCTCCTCCCTTCGTTCGGCGGAGTACCAGCTGCTCCGAGGCGGGCTCCTCGGCCTCGGCCTCACTGTCTCCCTGGCCTCTCACCTGCTGGTGGCCTTCAACAGGTACGTGCTCATCACCAAGCTGCCCAGCGTGTACCAGGCCCTCTACCAGCGGAGGCACACGGGCTGCATGATCGGGCTCTCCTGGGCCCTCGCCCTGCTCCTGGTCCCGCTGCTGCCCGGGCTCTGGACCCCGGGCTCTGGCCAGCAGCCGCCCCCGCGGCAGACGGACGGCAGCCCTCGCTACACCGCCCTGCTCCTCGCCCTGGCCGTGCTGGGCCAGACCGCGCTGCTGCTCCACTGCTACCTCGGCATCGTGCGGCGGGTGCGGGGCAGCGCCAAGCGGGTCAGCGTCCTCAACTTCCACCTCCNACCCCCCCCCCCAGCTGCCCTTCCCCGCCGCGCCGCCGCCGCCCCGCCGCGCCCAGCGCCGCCTCAGCAGCGTCTCCGTCCTGCTGCTCTGCTGCGTCTTCCTCCTGGGCACCCAGCCCCTGGTGTGGGTCAGCCTCCTGGGCTTCTTCCTGCGCCCGGCCCCGCCGGCGCTGCAGGCCGCCAGCTGGCTGCTCCTCTGCTCCCTCTCGGCCCGCCGGGTGGGCGGGAACAGCCGTGTCCCCTCAGGCCTCTGCCGCCCGACGTCCCCTTCCCAGCAGCCGACGTCGCACGGCCCGCTCCTCGCTCTGTTCGTTCTCCTGTTGCTCCTCTCTGACCCCACGCCGGCAGGCAGCCCTGGCGGCTTCTCTGGGGCAGCGGGACGGGCGTTGGCGTGGGGGGTCTCCTACCCGCCCGCAGCACGGCCCTCGCCGCCCCCTCAGCTCCGCTCCCCGCGACGGCAGCCGCCCGCCCCCGGGGTGCCGGCCAGGACTCCTGCCAAATCCAGAAATCTGGGATAACTGGTAAATATGGCAACGTAGGTAACTGTTGTTATGCTTTAAAGATTTCAATATGAGTCAGGCACCTAGGCAGCTCTTTTCGAGACTTAATACGAATTTGCTTTTAGAAAAATCTTTGTAATTCTTTCAGCATTTGAAGTAATTCTTTGAAGTAAGCTCACTGAATGCAAAGTTCCCTTTGAGAAGAACTGGCACTTGTCTCACACACACACACACACAGACACAGGTGCTCCTCCACCAGGAAAGCTCCCTTTCCTTCAGCTTTGCCCTGGCAAACCTCTGGACCTTGCTGTCTGTGGAGACTGTTGTTAAGAAAAACACATACACCTTTGTGGTGATCCGGCTTGGATATTTTGTTTTGAAAGCTCTTTATATAAGGCCTGTTTTGACAAAGGCTTCTGCCTGTAGTAGTGCACTTGATACAACACGATGCAATACGGAGACCAGTGTTGTCCATCTAACCTATCACCTGTTCGGTTACCAGTTTACCGTGTTTCTATTAAATACGTTATTGCTGAAGTGTGATTTCACAGCCTCTGCTAAATATAAAATGACAGGTTCTGTGTGGCATTTGGAACGGCAACAGCTCCTCGCACAGAGGATGGCAAGGGAAACAAGCTGTGGCGGTGGGTGCTGCAGCCTCATTCCTCAGGAATGGACTTAAAACACCTGTGTTTCCTTCTCTGTTGCTTGTCCACCTTCTTCCTCTTTTCACACATTGTTCCTGTTGTTCTGGTGGTGATGATACTTACTGCTCTGTTTGCCTTTTGGCACAAAGGACTGGAAGAAAGTAGTTGTTTTCTGAATCCATGGACATCCATGAGCAGTGTCACCTAAACTGTGCTGTCTTGAGAAGAAGAATGGGCACGTGGGAACATGGGAAAGTTCTTCACAACAAGAGTTTGTTGCCCTGGGTGACAGGTATTATTGTGAGCTTGGCAGCTCTCATGAGTGTATTTAAATGATGGGACAGTAACAAGGTAGAGACAAATATGATGGGTGTAATAATATAAAATGCCATAAATGGCCATGCTTGGTCATGTTCCACACTTTTCTTGCCTTTCCTGAAGGGGTTTGAGTTTCAACAGAAATTGCTGTAAGAGGAAAGGAAGAATTTAATTTTTTCCCAAGTCTAAGACCTGTTAGGAATCTGTGATGTATCTAAAATCCCCATACCAATCTTTTTTTCTTCCCAATAAAAAAAATCAGCATTGTCACAGCACAGATTCTTCTCGAGGTCAGGGCTTGTCAAAGACAAGGAACCAAGGCCTCAAAAGAAAAAAAATACATAAATTATCTTGACATCCTGAAAATGTATCAACATTTTGAAATCAGCATTGGCCACTCACAAGGACCTGTAGAAAAGTAAAAGAAGTTTCCTGGAGTCTGAGGCTTACAGAGAGCTTCTTCCTCCATCTTGGAGACAGTGGGAGAGACAGCGTGCCACTGAGCGACAGCATCAGAAAGATGGGGAGGGCTAGCAAGGAAAACATACAAGATATGCAAGATTTATTTTTATCAACACTGTGCACATATCTTGGAGAGTGGAGGAGCCGCTATATCCATGTTGTAATCTCTCATCATATCACAGTGACTGTGCTTTTGCTAGCTTCGGTAAGCAAATAGAGAAAGAAAACTATTCCAACCACACCAATACCAATTCTGGAAAATATTCTGTATGACTGTCAAAATAAAGGTAAACCAAGGGCCACCCAGGGGTAAGACCCTGTGTTACTATAAAGTAATCCTTAGGCTGGAACCCACAGAAGGGTGCACATCACCACTTCCCACCACGGCTAAAGGAACTGAAGATGCTTGGTAAAGCTCAGTACTGGGGCCATAAGCAAAAGAACAAAAACTTCAAAATGAAAAAAAAAAATGGAGTACACCCCCTCCTCTCATTTTGGCTATGGAATGTCTTAGTCTGGAATTAAAGCAATAACCTGTTTCAGAATTCAATGTCCAAATATCAGATACTGGAACTTCTGGGCTTCTTCCCTTCTAAAATAGCATGCAAGTTAAATATGAAATGCCTGTGTTTTATATAGACTACATTTTAAATGCAAACATGTATAAAAATGCTATCATGTACAAAACTCCAGTCAGCTATCCTTATGCTATGCATTAATTCCAGAGAAGAGCTGGAAATCCCTTGGAAAGTTTGATGTAATTACATCTGACTGTAAATCTTTGACTGTTTTAAGATACTCAGGTGACCTAAATAGCATTACACAGAAAATCATTTTAGTTTAAAGTAATTAAGAGTGATTGTCTCAACTTAAGATTAGTTTCTCTGAGAAATTACTGCTCAGAAAAGTTCTGTATGCCTTGTTCTACAGCCATATTCTTTGTATTTCCACATTGTAAATACTCCTTGTAAATTGCGATGGAAGCTCGGCTTAGCTCAGCTTCTGCTTTCTCTGTGGTACTGCTTCTTGGTTGAGAAAACTGATCTGACTCTCGGTTTTTGGCATCTGTGCTTTACAGCTGATCCAAATGTGTCCATTGCTACTTTAATGGTGACTTTTCTTCATGATGAATTTCTGTTGCGCCCAACTAGTTTCCAGATGCGAGGGATATGTTACCAATTGTCCTGTAATATGTCCCAACCAAGCAATCTTTCAAGAGCTGTAAATGAAGACAGTGGGGGATCCTGTCAGCAATTCAGGCGAGGTTCTCCTTTGCTCTGGTGTTGTGCCGAGCAAGTTGTCCGAGCGTGGGCCATGCTGGCTGGTCAGCTGGCTTCACGTGTATTAGATGAGGGGTGTGATCTCATTAAAGCATTGGATTTATTATACAGTAGTGCAGATCAGCCGTGTTGTTCATGTGCAATAGGTGCCTATTCCTTTGCTATTTTCTCAGGGCTTGCGGAAACAAGAGCATCTAGGAGTTAGTAACAGACTGCATGAATTGTGGCCCGTTACACTGGTGTGGCTTGAAAACAGCGCTAATGGCCCAAGTAAACCTGCCACTCAGTTTGTGGTTTGCCCAAGCTGAAACATGTGAGACCTGCTTTTTGAAGGTGAAATTGTGATGCCTTAGAATAAGACCCTAACATAAGGTTATTTGTGAAAATTGCTTGGAGAGGTGTTAATGAAATTGTAGTTTGTATTAAATCTTTTGAAGTTACCCTTAATTTAAGATAGTTGTAGAAAAACATTGAGCTGCTTTGTGGAGTCAGGTAGCTACAATAATATGAGCCTCCACGACTGGACAATCATTGCCCTAAACAAAGGTGCAGGCATTAAGCAGGGAGGGACTCTTTGTCAGGAAGTTTAGTGACAGGACGAGGGGTAATGGTTTTAAATTGGAAGAGGGGAGATTTAGATCAGATATTAGGAAGAAGTTCTTTCCTGTGAGGGTGTTGAGGCACTGGAACAGGTTGCCCAGGGAAGTTGTTGATGCCCCATCCCTGGAAGTGTTTAAGGCCAGGGTGGATGGGGCTTGGAGCAACCTGCTGTAGGGAGAGGAGTCCCTGCCCATGGCAGGGGGGTTGGAACTTGATGCATCTTTAAGGTCCCTTCCAACTCTAATCATTCTATGATTCTGTGAAAATATGACAAGAGGAGATAAAGGTAGCAGAGTGAGGGCATTAACAGTGTGATCCTGAGAAACAACACATAGAAGAGTCTAAAAGCCAAAAGAAGCCTGGGATTATGATGACATAAACCATCTCAAATTATTTGATTCTTTATACACGTGAAAAAAAAAATTCTATGCTTTTCTTAATAAATAAAGCCATGCAATTGTATTCTCAATTTCTTCTTTTAACAAAGCGTTCCACACTCCAACAAATTTTCTTTAACCTCTGGAACAAAAAAAGACTAAAGGTATATATTGCATCGGCATTCTTATGGAGAGTGCATTCAACAGCATGACTGGCCTTTCAGGCAGGGATCACATCTTAGCTGATCTCCAGATTCAGTCAGCCATAAGCACGCTGTGAACCTTTTTTTCTAACTACCAAATTGATGCTATTTTTAAAAAAACCCACATACAGATTATTTTCAAATGAAGACGTTTAAGTGTAGCATTTCATTAAAGAAAAAAGTGACAACATATACTTTAGCTTTCTATTTCATCTTAAATCACATAACTAGATTATTGCAGTATTCTTTAAATTCAGAAGTCCCTTTCCCAAATGGCAGCGAAAATAGCTTTTCTCGTGACTGTTTAACTTCTAAGAAAGCTACCTTTTTTTGCTCTTTTATGTCAATCCTTCCCATGCACTGTCATCATTTTACCAGGGTAATAGACTATTTTCTTTCTCTTTCTTTTTCTCCTTCTTTTTCTCCTTCTCTTTCTCTTTCTTTCTCTCTTTCCCTCTTTCTCTCTTGCTTTCCTTCTTTCTTTTTCCCTTTCTTCAGTATTTTCTGTAATTTCCTTCACCAAAGTAAAATCAATCCTGCTGATCAGGACATGGCTCCTTGAGCAGTGTAAGTTTTGAGAGACAGATATAAACTAAGACTGAAGAACTGGGGGACAAATCCCACACAGTTAAATTTCTGCTTAAGACTGAGTAGGTTTTGAAGGTGGATTTTTCCTGTGTAGAGTACTATGTCTGTATTTACAGATACTTGTATTTGATTAAGGCTATGTAGAAATCAGGGGTAATATAGAAAAAAATCACAGTTTGAAGGCTGAAGAAGACAACTTTGTAGCTGAAAAGCTCATTATGATTAACATCAACAGTGACCTCATTACAGACTACACACCCTAATACAGGTATTCAAGCCAAGCTGTTACCATACAGGGTGATCTAATGATCTCTTCTGGCTTGGAAAACATGACTTTAAAGGAAATAGCTCTGCTTTAAGACTGTGGGCCACCTTGTTTGTTTATCAGTGATGAGTTCAATATGGCAAAACTTCCTGTGCAGTTTTTGCCCTATGACCTGACTTGGCAGGTATTAATGCAGTTAAAGAACTGGAAACAAAATAATCCTGAAGAAGAAGCACTTGTGGCTGCTTTGTGGCCTGAAGCTTGTGTTTCTGCACATAAATGACCACCCCAGGAAGGTTAACTGTGTGATGTTTAGGGCAAGCTGTAGGATATCTAACCTGCAACCCCACACGAAGCCTTATCACAAGTATAGTCAAGCTTTTGATTTGTTCGGAGTTGGAGGGGGAGCTCAGGCTGAACAAGGGAGCCGTATAGCACCGCAGGCTTCAGCGTGCCTTTCTTCTCGCTATCCAGCATCTGACACTGACTTTGATCACTTATAAAACACTGTTTCTGTGATTGTTTGTAAACTTTGCATCTTTCATTCTAAGGCTCAGTGAAATGGCTGTAGCAGTGTTGTAGATGTGGAGACAGGAGCAGCAAGGTTTGAACAGAGGTAGTAACCAGAAATATGTGAAGATATGTGAATAGTACTTCTTTACGTCTATGTTTGAGTATTACTCCTTTGTCTTCTGTTACATTTCATCCATCGCTATCTGTTGGAATAGCTTCATTGCAGGAGAGTTCTTTTCCATAAAAAAAATCTCTTTCAATTAATACTTTTTAATAAATGTAGTGCTAAAAATCTTGCAGGATTTGAAATGTGCAGCCATTACAGCAGCAAATAGCTCCTCCAGTGAGCATCTTTGTCCCTCTTTCATTCAATACACCATCTTCCTTTACTCTACATCAGTGGTTTTTTTCAATTTGTGGCATTATTTCTCTCAGGCTGATTAAATGAGAGAGTTGGTAAGCTGCAACATGGGAAAACAAAAGAACAGCCTTGCTACTGTTTGCTTTCAAGGCAAAGGCATTTTTCATAGCTCTCACTGTGACTATCAGCTTTTTCTCTTTTTTTTTTGTATGGTATTAAAACAAGACAGTAGAATTCTCTCATGTTAAAAAAAAAAGCGATAAATAGGAACACAAAAATTACTCATTGTGTATGATGAGTAAATGTAAGCGCTCTGGATATCTTGCTTGGCTCTTTGCTTTTCATTCTAACTGTTATGTATGTGCTAACAGGATTAGGAAAGTCACACACAGATATAACCGATGATGGCTCTGAGCTGAATTAAAGGCATGAATTAATTTTCTTCTATCTCATGCATCATTAAATATTGCTATTGTACTGTCTACTGATTATCTATATTATATCTGTCACCTGATAGCAACCATGGTTGTTATGGTAATGTCAAGATTATAATTATAGTCCCTTCTGCAATGTAGTCATACTATGCTAAAAAATGTATCTTTGAGCTGGTAGTGTCCCATGCTTGGTCTCAGCCCAAACACAAATACTTCTTGAAATTTTTGAGGGGAAAAATATTTTGCTTCTGAGTTAGTAACATCTAAGGAAAATGACGTACTTATATGTACATATATGCACATATAATTTAAAAATACCCAGCCCTTTGAGCTATGGCTTTACTTCACTTGAGAGAAACAAAAGTTGTCAGAACTTCTTATGCCTTGCCAAACATCCCTTCAGATGGATTTGGGAATTTAAGACCTTGCAGTTATTATTAGTCAGAGACCAAAGAAAGAAGGTGACAGCTTGTTTGGCACCATGTGTTGATGCAGCAGATGAGCCACATACCTTTTGCAGTTCCACACATGATGCTCCAGGTGTTCCGGCTTCTCCTCCCACGGTCTCTGGTGGCAGAGGATGGTGACCTCTACTGCCCAGAAGCTGATCCAGGAACCACAGCCGGGACTCCTGGGATATGCATGTTTACAAGACTGCAGATTATGGGTGGCAGGTAGAGGGTGATTTCCTAGAAAATAAAATACATGCTTTTAGGGAATGCTGGGATTTCTGTAGAATGTAAGGGCTCTGAGAACAGATTTTAAGTCATTGTCTGGTATCTTCTTCAGATTTTGTTACTATCCTTGGTCTACTTTATTTTGGATCTGGGAGAAAATTGTTCATTTAATTCTAAAAAAAAAAAAAAAGCATTTGTCTCATAAACATACAAATGTATAGAACAATTTTCTTCCCAAATGTAAAAACGTTCTAGGGAAGCCATATTGAGGAATCTGTGTGCGTGCAACTTGGGGAGATAATAGCTTGAAATAAAAACCCACTACATGTAAAACTAAGGATCTTGTAACTATTAGCTCATTTAGTAACATCTAACACTATAAATATTATATTAACCTAAGGAATAAAATAGTTTATTGTATGTTAATCTTATCTGTAATATGAAAATAATTTTGATCATCATAATCAGGGTAGAATAGCACATACAAGCTTTTATCTTTAAATGAGATAACTGTATTTAAATGAAATACTGTGGTGTTGTTTTGTTTCTTATTCTCATCACTTACACAGTCCTATATTGAAATACCACTTTTTATGAATTGATTTTGAGAACAAAGTTGATGAGTTGTTGCAATAGATTTTTCTTAGTATTTTGACATCAATATTTGGTTTCGAGCATGAGTGTACAAAGCTGTTCATGTGTCAGCCACTCTGAGGTTGGCATTCTCATAAAAAAAATTCTATTGCTATTCTCATAAAAAAAGCCCTTGTTACTAAAGGAAGAAGATACAACTCCCCCCCCACCATATGAATGAAAAGTATCTTCCTCTAGCATATTTCCTTTCTTATCACCTCAGAGAATCTTCGGAGCCTTTTCAAATATCCCTCCTTTGAGAGCAGGGATTTATCATTAGGAGACAAATGCCTTCAGCCACTTGACAATATTCAGGTATGTTGCCCTTGATGCCCTGTGAAGTATGTGTTAGTACTGGTGTGGCGCCAGAGCTTTTGCAAAAGCACAGGTAATTTGCCTAGAGTATTGGTATGGATCTTGATTTTCCATTTTGGAGGCAAGCCATGAGACAGATCCCAAAGGAAAATTAACACTTTTGTCTCCCATTTTGGAAGGGATGATCAAAGAGGAGTTTATTGAGAAACTCATTGAGGAATTTCTTCCCCTTATTCAGCTGTCCCTCTAGATAAATTGTCAAGACTATCTCAACAATTATATTAACAATAGCTCCCTGGGCCTCCTTTTGCTACACCAGACGATTGTGTTCAGCACAGAATTACTGAGGTCAGGAAAAGAGAAGCTAGGTGGCACTATGGTCCAAAGAGACCATGTGCTGCTGGTAAACAGGAGGAAGCTGTGCAAGTTATCTGTCTAAAAAGTCTCTAGAATGTAATAGATAGCAGCAAAACCAGCATCAGAATCCCTGAAGTGGAATTGCGGAGAGAACAGTGTTTCCACTGATGTAATTATTTAGCGTTTTGGTTTTTTGACATTAACAGATTTAAGCATATAGACATGAAAGAGATTTCAGTTGTAAAATGGCTTTAAGATTGCCTACACAGACAAAACTGTAAGAAGTAGGTTGTGCATCATTGCCTCAACGTAACTTAAACGTATTTGTGTTTTTTAAACATACATCAAAATACTTCTGCTCAAATATGATAATATGTATGGAAGTAGATAAGCAATGCACCACATCTGTGCAGTTAAAGAAAACTCATGCTTTCATTTTATTTGGTCCAGGAAGCCAGAGGGGAAAAAGTTCCACTAAAAGATCCACTAATGCAACTTTGCTTATTTTTAAGGATAGAAATAAAGGGACCTGTGCTGCCAAAGTATACATTTTGTACAAGCAAATATATGGGGGAGTTAGTGCACTCATGAAGATATCTTTATATGAATATATTTCAACTTTCTTATGTCAGTTTTCCTAATTTTTATTTTTAGAACATTTTTTTTCCACTCAATTATACTGGGTTTCAGTTAACTAATACATGCAATTCATGCATTCTTAATTTTGGCAGAAAATAATATATTATTATAGTTTTTATTAAAATTAAACAGTCAGCTGAAGCCTTTACCTCACCTATAATTAGTATTTAAGAGTACAAGTAGGCAATTTAAGCTTGAGAATTCATTAGAAGAATGTCAAAGTTATGCAAAACAAATAAACAAAAAGATCCCTAAGCTTTGGAAATCTAGGGGGGTCTTATTTAATAACAAGTTTAAAGAAGGTCTCAGCATTTGAAAGTAAATAAAATCCAGGCAGCCAAACAACTGGATGTCTCTAGTGAAGCCAGCCTCTAGGCTTTTTAATTGGTATATTTTGCTCATGCAATGAAGGGGCCTACATGGAGTCACGCTGTGTTTGAACCACAGTCTTTTGCCAAAGGAAATGTCCTTTTTTTCAGCGAAGTTCAACAGTTTGTGGTTTAGAGATGAGGTGTTGCTATACAAACTGGTAAGTTATAGAAACATGCACCTGTCACAAAACAGGTGCAATAAATGACTGATTTTGTAGTATTTTATCATGGCAGAAGGTAGCCATGGGATACCATACTGTTCTTCCAGGGTTCGGTATGTCATTACTGTGACAGTAAGGATTATGGGTGGGCATGTAACTAATCTGGAAATGCTAGAAAAGCTTCAGGGTTAGTGGCTGGTAGGGAGGTGCTTGAGGAACTTCCAGGGAACCTGCAAAAATGGGCTAGAGAGATGAAATGGAAAGCTTAGTATAATTACAAAATGTTGATGCTTGCAAAATTGCGTTTGAAGAAGGTGAGTGAGGCAGATTCATAGAACTGCAGTCCTGCAAGGACAGTGCCAAGGGACTAGGAGCTGGAAAAGAAATAGAGCTGATGAGTAGGAATGAAGTTGAGATAATCGGGTTGGAAGGAATAAGAGAACAAGAGATTTCCTTGGAAATTATAATAAAATAATGGACATAACCAAGAAATACTGGCAAGGAACTAGGAAGTTTACCAAAGATGCTCCAAGAGAGCCTAGGAGAAAGGGAACCTGTAGACAGAAGGCATAGTGGAAGAAAAAGGTCAAAAGTTTTGTAGAAAATCTGCAGGGAAGCAGATTAATGGGCAGCAGGATTGGAGATTTGAAGAATCAGGCTGTTAGAACAACCATGCACTGCAGCAGCAAAACAGATTTCCCTTGGGCTAGCAAAGAGCAAAAAATCAATTACTTTTAGCGTGGCACTTTGTTTAAAAATAAGAAAAAAATGAAATTAATTTCACAGCAATAATTTTTGAGATCTTCCCCCATTTAAAGATACACTGAATTTGTCAGCTCCTGTTTTATTGTGTATTTGATGACTCAGGAGTCCTTTTTACCTCCTGCCAGGAGTATATCAAGTTTAAATGGGAAAAATTGTGCTTCTTAAGAGATGGAAAACATAAAAGCCCTCCATGACCATAATGGCGATCTGGAGGGATTTAGGAAGAAAATTAAAAATAAATTATAACAAATTACAAAATATTTTCCTTCTATCAACATGTGAAAAACTCTAGTTCCTGTTAACACCTTTCATAAACACCACCTAATTGCTGATCTACCCGCTCATTTGCATTGAAACCACAGCTGCCATTGATTACCCAGAAAAATAAGCATCATCCAGTAAGTAGTGTCATTTTCCAATTTACATTAAGACCTGGCAGATCATGAGCTTTGTCCTTCATTAACTATGGATTACTGCTCCTTTATTAAACACCAGTCTTTAGTTTTTAATTGATTTTTCACCTGGTGGGAATCGCATACAGTTTTTTCCTCTGTGGGGATGGCTCTGGACTTCTGAGAACTCACTGCAGGTTTCAACCTTCAAAAGCCCTAAAAAGTACCGTAGTGCTGATTGATAGAGTACTTGTATAGCTGTGATTTTTGCTTTGTGCTGCCACAGTGACAAAGTTTAGGACTGTCCACAGACCACTGTCTGACCTAACAATGTTTCTATGCTTTTTTTTTTTCTTTTTCTTTTGCTATTCAAGTACTTTCTCCACTAGAATTCATGGAAACTCACATTTTCTCCTTTTTCTGATGATGTGTCAAATCCTTTTAAAGTAGTGTGGATGTTGGCTGAACCTTCTGCAGGTTCGGTCTATAATGGCTAAACAGAATGAAAGCCAAGAAGTTCCTCTCATGTCTAAGTCAAGGGTCATGTTGTATGTGGAGCAAAATACATGTATAGTGACAGGAAGCAGACTTTTCCCTATGTTTTAAGTAAACAATAGCAGCTCCAATTTATAGTTATTGGTGATAGGAAGATCTCCTTGTTCTATCAGATTTCTGTTTCCTGGTACATCTCCTTCATTTTGGCTTGCATTATTTGTGTTTTACAAATGTGTGATGCAGCAAATTCTTAAAAATAACCGTCAACTTTGTATTGGATTTCAAGAAAGTGCTGATGCTAAATGAAGTACTAATTCTGGATTGCAGCAACTACCCTAAAACAAGCACACTCAGCAAGAAATACAACATGACTATTTTTTGGATTTAGTGTCATAGGTGAACTTAAGGAAGCACGAGTCGATAAATTTGATATACTTTAAATCTGTGAGAATGTTTAAAACTAATTGTTCTACTTATTTTTTCAATTCCTTACCATACATTAAACCCGCTTATTTTACTTCACTGTCCTTGGATGAATTTTATCCACATGATGGTTCATCATTAGATTTTAAGGGAAAACTGCGACGTATTTGTAAAATACTGGAAATACCAACATAATTAAATTTTGGCTGGTGACTCTTCACAGGAAGCCCAAACAGGGCCTATGAAGCAGGCCTAGGGCATCATGAGTCTTCTAGCAGAAGATGCAGACACCACATGAAAATATTAATATTTCTTAAAGGTGTCAATGGCTCTAAATTGATGCTCAGTTATTTCTTACAATGAAAATAGCTTCTGAACAATACTAGGAATGCACTAGAAATATATGGCATTTTAATGGGGTGTTGAATAATTTCTTCATTGACATTGCATTTTTCAAAGAACTGATTTGAAGAGCAGACTAGAATTTCAGATAATTATTATAAATGCATTTCTACTGCAATACTTCTGCTTAAAAAAACGTATCTGGTAAATTAATAGGTTTACCATTCTTGGAAGGTGCCTCATTAGTTATGTTTGTTTATTTCAGTCGTCTGTGAATATTTGCTGCAATAGTCCATTGCAAATTATATGACAAATTCCCAACCTTGCCCCGGTATTTCCAGAGATTACCTGACTTAGTTGCAGCAATTCAGCTACAACATGTTTTCCAGGCTACCTGCTGAAGGCGGCAGGCTGGAAAACAGAACAGAGTAAGAGCCGAGGTCTTCAATGGTCTTTCAGGCTGTTTGTCTGCTTGCCCCAGTTTGGGATGCAAACCCCAAGCCTGCTGCTGCATTTGCAGATAAAGGGACAGCTTGTGGAAAGCAACACAATCTTTCTTTTCATCTCCCTTTAAGGCTTAATTGTGCTGGCTCTGGTAATAGCTTATATGCAAGTGATTCCAGTCTGTCTGCGTCTCTTTCCTTTACAGCTTTGAAACTGGCTGCAGCTTCTACAGTTGCTTCTCACCCAGAAGACACCTTCCTGGGAGCAGGAGTTTTTCTGCCAGGACCTGCTGCATGGGGAAAGAAGAGCGATTCTTGCTTGCTTCTCGCTTGTGCATCACTCTTTTTTTGCTTCTTTCTTTGCCTTCTCTCTGGGTGTAAGCTTTGAGCAGTTATGTGACTCTAAGCTACAGTATTTGCATTAGGAGCAGGAACGTCTAAAAGCAACTGCTCCAGTGCACCTGAGTTCTAAAGAAAAAAAAGACTAAAGAAAAAAAAGTTCATAACCCGTGGAACAAGGCCGAGAAAAGAGGCTACCCTCCATGCATCTGCTCAGCTGTCTGCAGCACTGGGGTGAAGCAGGTGTTAGCTTGACCATGTCCATTCCTTTTCTTTCCCTTTCTGTTCCAGTCTAGTCTTGCAAAATACAAGAGTGATTCCAAAAAACCATAAAGCAACCAATATATAACGGAGATGAGGTTTTTACTGGGAAAGAATAATTATGATCAGGAGACTTTTTGGAACAACACAGGTCCCTGTACATCTCCACAAAATACCGGGAATGCGGGAAGATTTTTCCGTATTCCTAAACATTTAACTTCATTCATCACTTTGATATGAATTTTATATAAATAAATTTCTGAAGTAATAATGGAATGTGGAGGGATTTCCATTTCCTCTCTTTTACAAGGGTATTTCCACAGCTTTCAAACCCTTATTAAACAGCTGTCTGCGCTTAGTGCATGTGTACAAAACACGTGCTCAGAGCTATTAAGATGTGATTGCTGTAGTAAAAGCTCATTAAAATTTTCTTACACAAAGCCTGTGAGCCTCTGAGTTCGTTGGTTAATGCTCTACCAAGTAAGGGGAGTATAGTGAAGCATTTTTATGCCTTCATTTGCACTTCTTATTTAATGATAGGAAGGGCCCTTGCAGCAAAATTCTGAAGTGTATATGAGACTTTAGTTACACAGTTAGTTGGAACTTGTGCCTTCACTGATGTTATGTATATATTTCAGTATTTTGGAGCACTAATAATGAAAACTACTTACCTGCAGAGTAATATCTAAATATTATCTTTTTCGATTTTGACAGCCTACAGTCTACTGAAAGCTTACATGGAACTTAATGTGAAGATTATTAAGAGAATATTTTAAAACCCTCTTCTGTTTTGTTTTGTTTCACAACTAAGAGGAATTTTAATCCATTTTTTCCTTCCTTATTTTTCCTTTTATTTTCTTCTGTAGGAGGTTTCAGTTATGATATCTCAGAATTATTTTTTTCCCCCCAAATTTCAAAGTGGATGGGACATCTCCAAAAGAAAGAATAGTAGGAAATTGTAATCAGTTTAATTCTACTATTTTTGTACAAATAAACTAGCTGGAATGGCAGAACAGGAACTAGGTGGGAAAAGAACAATAGCATGTTTACACAATACTAGCAAATGGTATCAGGCCTCGATTTGGGAAGGATTTGGAAGCAAGAAATATGAGAATTCAACTAGTATTGGAACATATAAGAAATGTAGGAGGTTAAATGCCTGCAAATATAATGCTACAGAATATCTTACAGTCCTGATAGTTCCAGCTATTAGAGCAGTTGCAGGCTACCTTCAATAGCTACTCGAACCATTAATGGCTTGTGAGTAGTAGTCAGCTGAGTGATCTTGCTAACTTTTTTCAGGTGCAGGTGAGGAAATCTTTACAAAGGAGGTAAGAGAGGTTCAGCATGCCAAGGAAGAGATTAGCTGTAATTAAAAATTTTAGGAATTGACTTTTGGTAAAGCATATCACAACAGGATCAAGAACATTTAGCCTGTGATCATGACAGGACTGGAAAAAGGCACAAGAACACTGATGGTGATAAAAAATGTGAGAACTGTCAGTGTAGAAGATCATCTTTAAATAAAAGAACAGCAGGTTTTTGAAGTTACCCTGTGCAGAATTGAGAAAATAAAATAAATATGCAAAGGGAAAATGAATATGCTGAAACTAGTTTATAAAGCTGCAAATGATTTCATCATTAAGGAGAAATACAATAAAACCGAAGTCCTGAAAATAATAATAAAATTAATTACCAGCAAGAAGAATTTAAAAATAACTCTTAATGTACTGATAACTGCAAGGAAATTGAAGGAGGAGAGCCCAGGTACTTAAAGAGACACGTCTGCAAGAAAGGTTCAAAATTTTCATATGCCTGATGTGAATTGAAATGCTAGCACTTGCAACTGTTGTATGACAAGAGAATAGCTAAGGTTTAGTATTGTACAGACTTGGAAGGATAGAATAACAGAGCAAGTTACCTTTGGCAGCAGATTGTCTCTATCATTATAGGTTATTGCTGTTTGTTTGGGGAGAAGTGCTGAACAGTTACAGGGAACCAGAGTCTGCTAAATAAGGCATGTGGTAATCAAGAAGGAAATTTAGGCATGTGATAGTGAAGAAGGAAATATTTAAAGTTCCTTTGGGTTTGAGAACAATTTTGCATATATGGAAAACTATATGTTTCTGGGAAGTAGATCTTCCATTTCCAACGGTGTTTCAGGTGGCTCAGTGCTTTGCACAGTGGGGCTTCCCCAGTCTTGAACTCACCAAAATAACTTGGGGCATTTGCTATTGCAGTACCACAAAACTGCTTGGCATAGGGGCAGCTTTCTCCCCTAGGATTCATTTCTCTTTGTAGCTATCTTTTTATAAAATATTGGGTTTTTACATGTTTGTGCTCATTAGATTTTTATGTCATGACTTCCTATTCCCTACTGCATGAAGCTATCAGCATACTTGGAAGCAATTTGCACGACTTCTGACTGTCCAAAAGGAAAAGAAGAAAGAGGAAATTACTGTGAGAACATGACCTGCAGCTCTCTGTATGACTGAATAAGAAAAACTATGTACTTCTTTACACAATGACAAAGAAGTCGTTGGGCATCAGCCATTGGTATTTTTATCAGGAAGGAGCTCTATTAATGTACATCAGTTTATCAACAAGTTAGTAAATGTGGTACTGTCAGCTATTTTACATTTTCTAGATGTAATTAGAGTACTTAAGGAAAAAGGAAGTTTAGAAACTTCTGTACACTATTGACAAAATATGCTGTTACGCAGAAAAATTAGAAAGAGCAGAAAATTGTGTATGTTGTGAACACATTAAAAGATAGACTGACATTTTTTCCGTTGTATAGTGTAGGCTGTGGTGCATGGGACATCTGGTTGGGAATGATTTGTACCATAGCACCATAGTTGAAGCATAAGATTTTAAAACTTGCAGCACAGACCCATCCACATTTGAAAACAGGGGTGATAATAGTAATGTTCTGAAGCTTTTGAGACCTCCCGAGCATATACTTTTGTACGTTTTTTATAAATAGATCTTTTAATGTTACAAATAATATAAAGTTATCTGATGTTAAACAAGCTCAATTCTGCTCATTTTTTTCCATTTATACTCCCTACTGAAAATGTTATGTCACACAAAATCTCCCAATGTTAGGAATCGGTGTTGGATCTAAATTCTGCATGAGGTCTTTCTCTCCATAGTCTGAATGTTGCTCTTTGGTTGATGGGCTCTCTGGACAGATTCTTCATGGTCACCTTGAAGACTTTCTTCTAGGAGCCATGGGGAGCCTCTGCTGTGGAGGGGCTTGCAGCAGACACCTCTGGCTGCTTGGGATCAGGCGCCTGGGTTCTCTACAAGTGCTGAACTGTTACCTGTGAGTTGCTCCTAGTTTCACTAATCTGATATATCATTTTGTTTTGTAAGACAGGCTTTCACAGAGCAAGTTCTTTTTCAGGCCCATTTCTAAAAAAGAAGTGTTCTGCTCTTGTAACTGAAGGACTGAATCTGTCTGACTCCATGAACTAAAATCTTAGTCTCTGCTGGGAGATATTATTTCCCTCAAGTACTCTGGAATGTAGGTGCACTTAGTACAGAAAAAAACCTGTGAACTTCTCGTAAGAGAAACTGCTGTGAGGATCTGGATCTTGCTTGGTGTTCTTTCCTCGTAGAGGTGGATGTGTTTGTAGGAAATGGAACAAATGGGTGTCACTTCCCATGTAAAAACTGTCTAGAAGCTGGATATAGCCTAAAGCTGTTTTTTTCACTTGCTCAGTTGTCATGCCTCCTCGTTTTCATCTGTAATCTCAAAGCATTTCCTCGTAATCATGAGGATATTACGGCAATTCCCATTAGTAACAGGATTTAAAAGCTTTCCCTTCCCTTGGAGCTTATTCGGAGGGTAGCAGATGTACTGAGTGGAACACATGTGTTTTTATTGTACCTGTGCCCACATAGTTGATGTAGGTTGCCAAAACATGGAAGATAACTGCCACTGATTAATTTACTGGTTTTTTTTTCCCCACCCCATTCTCTGGAGCTCCTCAACTCCATTAACTTTGAATGCCTAATTTAAGCACCTGAGTTTTCAGTGTAATAAACATTCCCTGCTACTTAATTAGGCAAAAGTTAGTTCTCACTAACTTTAATAGTGGCTAAATGAGACAAAGTTCTGGTATAAAGAGTCTCCCTTATGCTCCAGCTCCTCATTCATTCCCACAGTTAATCTGTCTTCTACAGTAAAGAAACTGAAGGTTTCCTGGCCAAAAAAAAAGGTGTATGAGCATGTAAGTAAACTTAATTTTCTTCTTTCGCATGTTATAGCATGTGGATTTGCAATCTTAATAGCATTTTTAAACATAATATCTTATTGCAGAAATTCCTTCATACTGCCTCATACTGACAGAGACCGTGGGGAATGCCTTAAATTTACAGCTCCACCAGATCAACCGTGCTGTTGGGCTATGAGGTACGTGCGTTTAGGACTATCTTGGGTGTATGCAAGCAAGAATTGGAACATGTCTATTTGCTCTGAAGGGATGGTCTGCATATGGTGTGTTCATACACAATAATTATGAGGGGTTGGTATCTCCATTTGGAAATAACTGAACTTCTTGGTCAAATTTTTTTTTTTCCAAGAAGTTAGTATTTTCGCAGAGTTTTAAGTGTTGTAAGGAACAGCTTAAAATAAGTAATGTGACAAACTATATGTTTTAGAGTGTAGGATATTAAAAATTGTATCATAAGAGCAGCAGATATATCATGAAATCTGCTGGAGATTTGGCTATGACCAGTCTGTTTTATATGAGAGTTGCTAAACTACTGGTGATGTGTTTCAAACTCTAACGTGGTTGAATGAGCAAGAGTCTGAAGATGTATTTTCTACCGTATTTGTAAAATATGTATGTACAAATGTCAAAGCTGAACAGATTGAGAAATTTTATAAAAGGTCAAAAGTGATGTTGGGAACTTTGAGATTTTACCTAGGATATGAATCTGTAGTGATTTTTGAGGATGTTGGCAGTAGGGAAAATTTGCACAATTCAATGGATGTTGTGAGGGGTGCAGACATCTTCAAAATAGTCTTAATGGCTGGGCAATATTTCAAAGCCAAAAAGCCGTTAGAAAAAATACAGTCATTGCCATCAACCTGCTTTAACTCGTGTACTGTAAAGACAATGAGTGGGGACTGATGAGACTTTGTGTGTCCAGATCAAATTTAATTTTTTTTTTAAATTGTTTTTTGGCTTGTCATTGAAGTCTGAGAATTAGATCAGTGCAGTAAAGCAGCACAGGTTTAATCAGATTTAATGCTGTTGTAGCCTGGACTTTGGAAACCATTGCTTGAGATATCAGCACCAAAAAAAAAACCCCAATACAGTGATCAAATTGAGAGATTCTAGAGCAGTTCTCTTAAGCAGTATTCATACTTTACCAGAACAAATTTATGAGATCATGAAAAAGTACCTTAAGACTTAGACACAACTTGGGAAGTGTAGCACTTCCTCAATACTTTGGAAAAGTGTCTGCCCTCCAGGCTCCTTAAAACTGTGTCTCATTCACTTTTTATCAAAGAGAGAAAGTGGACTGAAACAGGAGAGGAGCCCTGAGTCGGATTTTGATTTATCAAGTGAAGTCAATACAGAATTTGACTTTTTTTTTTTCTTTTTTTCTTTTTTTTTTTTGTTTCTACATATAGCTGTTCATGTGGGAGTTTCTAAGAAAGTGTTTTGATCAATAGTCATCTTCACTAGAACAAGTTTGGAAGTACAAAGCACTTCCATTTTATTAACAGTATTTGATCCATGACTAATTGCTTTTATCCTGTGAAGGTGTGTTTATGTAAATGTATCTTTATGGTTTTAATGAGTGTTTTTAAATTCTAAAGCTAACCCTCTAGCTGAATGAACAAACTCATCAAGAACTGGGAAATTAGTTCGGTTCAACTGTTCAATTTTCTTCTTGTTTTTCTGTTTGTTGTATATTGAGAAGATTTACCAATAGGGCATAGGGCCTGTAATGAGAAGAACTGCATTAAGGTGCATTTCTTAGCATTTAGCATCGGTAGCTGAGGTTTTGAAAAAAAAAACAGGAAACTGTTTTAGAGCGGGGAATCCTAAAGCACCTACTGTTCTTTAACGTAATTGTGTGAAATGCTTATGTTTCTGTAACTGCTACATGGGCATCTGGGATTTTTTATTTTTCTTCTCTTTGCTTCCTCAATACTTCTTCTGCTGATGCTAGCAACTGCTTGCTTCTTATCATCTTTCAAATATACACCAAAATTAAACAAAAGCTTGGAAATTACCTTTGGCAACATATTTGGAAAAAAATGTACCCGTAGCAGAGGGAGGAATTTTTTCATGCTCCCATCACGGGGTCAATTCTCTGTACAGCAAAGACTGACAAAGCAAGACTGACTTAAGAAATTAAAAAAATGATTGGTCCTAAAAGCTGTACTGAAAACCAAGATTAAAAATGTTCTGCACCTGGGAACTGGCTGTATGTTAGCTTAATGTTGTATCCATGCCTAGTCACAACAAGTAATGCAAACCCAACCTAATTGCAGAAGTAGAATTACAGCAGGTTGACCTGCCACTAAACCTAACAGTCTTCTAACTAAAAAATTTTTAGAAACTGCTCTGTTCCACATATGCCATGGCATAGCGTGATGTATGCTGGAAGCCATACGGTCTTGCAATGTGGGCAGATGTTACCATACATTTTGTTAAAGTGTTAAAGAGTTTCGTACCTGTTACCTCATGCTATATATTTTACCAAAACCATCTGTTCTGCTTGTATTTCATATGGAACAGCTCAACCTGAATTGTTTGGAGCTCATCCAGGGGCATGGCACAAGCCCCAGCACAGGCACTTACAGCTGCCCCAAATAGTGCCCTCAGTGATGGAATCAAAAAAGATTCTTTGCTACTGTGGTTCCAGTTGTGTTAGTCCTTGAAGATTTTTGTTCAATTAAGGACACACAGCAGGGTTGATTAGAGTAACATTGTCTGTGAATTAGGAGAACAGACTGTAGCAGCCCAGTGCTACATAACATTAGTTAGTTTCTAAGTGTCCTAAGAGATGTTCTCATTTTAAAAGATACTTCAAATCTTAGTCAGTTTAGCTTTATTGATTCAAATGAAAGACCCTACCTCCCTCTGCTCCACAATCGGTCATGTATAAAAAAATTTAGAGGAAAACTTCCAGTGACCTATTGCATTGTTTTAACATTAGTTTTCCTAGCAAAGGCTGCTTGTCTTGGCAGTCATTCATAATTTTGAAGTCTTTCCAAAGGAAGAAAAGTCTCCATTCTCTTTGAAATGGTCTAAAAAAATCAAAATCCAATGGCTAGTGTCAATTCTTGCCAATAGCTTTCTGAAGTTATTTCAAATAAAGAACTTGCAATGCCCCATTAGAGGCTAGATTTGCAGGGCTCACATGAAGAAAATCCCATGAGTGTTGTATGGCCTAATCACTCTGGTCACTCATTTCTCTTTAGTGGAGCAAACAAAAAAATATTAGTGTCTCTCAATTACCTTATTTTTTTTTCCCAAAGGAATATTATCTCTATTACCATTTGTAACAACAATGGTAATATTAATAACTGATGATTTCCTACATAACAATGTTGGTGGACACTTATAAAAATATGACTAGAATGTCAAATCAAAAAATCTATAATAATACAATAAGGAATAGAATGTATCACACAGAGGGGAAAAAAGGAGGGGAAAAAAGAGGAAAGGCAGTCAAGATATTGAAACCAATTATGGGTGAACTATTATTATTTTCTGTAACGGAAAATGTTTTTCAACCATTTTTAAAAGAAAAGTAAAGTTAAGATTGAATTACCTATTTGCACATGGACTTCATGTGCTCTGTAGACAATATAGTACTTCTGAAGATTGATAGTAATTCAGCATGTAGATACATTGGTTCAACATTTGAGTTGTCTAGAAGGATTCCAACAGAGCTTGGAATGTTGCATTGTTTTCTTTCCCTTTAATACTCCAGTTAGGTCTTTAACTTTCCTGTGTAGTTCATTCACGGTAGGTATTTTCTATCCCAGCTTGAATAACAGCACACATTTCCTGTGAGCTTGTTAGACAAAGTCAAATAGTGGTTTCCATCAAAAACAGTAGTCCATGGTCTCCACTTGTACAAATACAAATAACTTAGTGATAATGTCATTCACCAGCAAAATGAGAATTTTTTTTTATAAATGATCCTAAATGTAAACAAATCTGAGATAATTTCAACTATAAATTCCTTGTCTTACATAGAATGGGACTAATAAATTCAGTGTTGAAATTACTTGAGTTTCTCTTTTTGGTATGAAGTTTCTTAATGCTCAAAAAATAGACACAAATGTAGCACTCCTTTTGGCACCAGGGAACAATTTGTTTTATGTAGCTTTACTAAAAGATGGGTTATAGGAGGCATTTTCAGTAGTAATCTACAGTATATACATAACTCACTAAGTAAAAACTTACCATTTCACTTAGAATATGGAGAAACAGATGTGTATTTTCTCATTTGCATAAAACCATTTAGTGTATGTGCCACTTAGACATTAATAACATATTATATTGATATATCTGCATATGCTTCACATAAAATGTTTATAGTATCAGTATGGGCCATAAAGATTTGTGTTGTATGGAATTTTAAACTAACTGGGAAAAAATAGCTTTTCAAAGGGATGGAACAGGATGGGATTAAACACTTATATATAGTTTATCTGTGGGATATATGTAGATGTTCACACGTCAACTCGCACAGTTACTGGAGTTCAATAAAACTGGTCTAAGTCTTACGGCTAGGTGGAAAGTATGAAACATTAAAATAAAAAATCCATTTTTGCATGGCAATGATTTTAACTTCTAGACCATCATTAAGTTCTTTTTTAAAACAAACAAACAAAAAAAAACCAACAACATTTTTTCTTCTGTATTTCTAGAAAGTATTTTGATTAAAAGTGAAATATTAAACTCATGTACACAATTCCAATGTTCAAATAGCATAGCATAGATGCAATGCAGAAGATTACTTTTCTTATGTGAAGAACAGCAAACACTGTGCTTTGGTAAGTGAGAATTCCTCTCATTTCCAGTGAAATGTTTCACATTTCCTTGAATTAAGTAGTTTTTTATTTCAGATAATGATGTTGTGTGATTATATGAAACCTTTTTTTCTTGGGAAACTTTCAGGAAGTTTCTTGCAGTTTTCAAATATAAAATGCTGGAGTTTTATACAAATTTGTACTCTCCAGTATTTACAACTATTTGTATATAGTGTTCATTGTGCATTTTAAAAAATAAATTTTGGTTTTTCACTGTTGGATGAATAATATTTGCAGTGAAGTAAGCCAGGCTAAAGAAGGAAGTCATACCTCAAGTAAGGGGACACAATATTCTGTGCAAATGAGGAAATTATTTAAAGCACTGCATGATGAACTTGGCCTCTTATGTGCAGTCTTCATCTTCCGCTGAAGCACCCGCTGTTGACTATCACTGTAAGTTAGACAGTGGACCAGCAGTGGATGCTGCTGATGTGGCAAATAATCTGTTCCTCAGGCAGATTTTGCTAAAGTATGTGATAGTCTTGCACTTCTGGCCTGAGAACGATGAGTCTCTCAGTCCAGGTGGCCAACTTTGTCAGGACAATAAATCGATGTTCTTTCTTCTTGGTCCCGGAGGAAGTGCGGAGGAGGGAAGATGGTCTTCCTTCCAAAGGATATTTGCCTTTGCCATAGTGATAGAAAAAGCTGATGAATAAATCAACCAGAAAAGCAAAACAGGCAGGTCAGAAAACTTAGGGCAAAGGAAAAAACAGGGAGAATATTGTATATGTCAGGACCCTAGTTGCCATTTCATAAACAAACTTCTTCCTATTTTTGTATATTTTACTTGGATATCCTGTTGCTTTCTTTATCCCCTGACTGAAGCTATGGAAAGGTTTCATCTGTGGTGTATTTGGAGAAGGATCTTTCTGCTAAAATGGAGAAACTTTTAAAGAGTGATAATAGATGCTACTAAAATGCTAAATGCAAATTTTCTTCTAAGAGGAGAGTGGAAAGGAACACATAAAATAATAAATTTATTTTTACTATATGCAGTAGTGATTTACTATTTTCTGTTTCCTTTGGAACTTTGTATTTTTAAATCAATTTTGACCTATATTTTCGAGTTGTGTTGCAAAGCCAACTTTCACCCTTTAGTTAAAGATATTTATTCTTTTTGATTAAATTTGACAGCTTTTGTACTATGGGAAAAACAACCTTCTGAACTGTAGACATGCTTTGTGCTTGAGCCTCGGGCTGAGTGGCCCCTCATAGCAGGAGGTGGCCTGTAAAGTACTTAAGAATCTTATTGCTTATGACTTCAGTTACACAGATCCTTGGCATCAAAGCAGCTCTTTAGTTTTTCAGTTATTACAGTTTCTATTGGTAGCAAATGTGATGCTTTCAATTTAAAGAAATCAATTTGTAAGTCATTACACAGCTGAAGGGGACAGTGCAGTCTATTAGCATCTCTGAAAGATTGTCTATTAGAGTCCATTGGTGTTCAGAATAAGCCAGAATGAAGACTGAAGTAAAAAGCTGACATGCTTAACATATGGAAAACATACCTTTAGAGGTGGATGCCGACAGGCAGCTTTGTAACAGCGTGTAGTGCGCAAGTCAGTGGATGGAGAAGCTGCTACACAGTAGAGGCAGCCAAAAGATGATAACAGGACAGTGAGATGGCCCCGGGGGGTAATACATTAGCAGCAGCTGGTAGACAGCAACAGCTGTTCTGAGATGCAGAATTTTGGTAGAGCCTCTTTGCAAAACTGGGATGCTCAGAAGAACTTGTTTGACGAAGTCCACTGGCATTCTGGATTCAGGAGTGATTGAGATTGATTTGCAGTTGCATGAACAAAAAGATTTTGTAGTAGTAGGGCAGAGGAGGACTGTATAAAGCAGCAGAGTTGGTTTTAGAGTGGCAGAACAGAGCAGGTGATTCCTGAGTTCCAAAGGAACTCATGTTAATTAGTACTATTAATTGCGATTTTTCTGCATTGTTTAGGATAAGATTTTCAAAGGCCACAGGCTTTAGGAATATGTCAGTAGGCTTGTATTTCCAATTCTCCAAATTTCTCTATTTCCTTTCCATATACTTATAGGATTTTTCTTGATTGAATTCTGCTCTCAAAAACAGACTAAATGCATAGAAGCCGTCTCAGATCTCCAAGTCTCTGTAAGCAAATCTAACACTTGTGCTTCCCCCATTGTGAAGCTTTTATCTCTTCACCTGCTTTTGGCCAGGTGATGCAAAGTCAAAAGATGGGATTCTGCCTTGATAAATTCTGACTGATCCACTGCAGATGTTTATATATTCTGTTAAAAATCTGGGTTTGGTAAACCAAGACCTCAATGGTGTGTCAAAGTCTGGATAATGCCATCTCTGTCTCCTTATTAAAACTATGCTGGTGAGCACAGGATCTGAATTCAGAAATATTGTGAATGGCAGAGGAGTGAGATCTGGGGTGCTACCTGGCCTACTTTCTATGATTCTTAAAAAGATTCAGAGGAATACTGTATTAACTAAAACAAAAACAAAACAAAACAAAAAAAAAAACCAAAAAAAACCCAAACAAAACAACCAAAAAACGAATCCTCTCTTTTAGAAAAGCAGATGTTTATGTCAAGTTTTGGTGGAGAATTACATTTCTATTAAAATATTATGGAGAAGATCACAAACGTGTAGTTCTAAATGTAATGAAGAAACAGCAACAGAATTCATGGATGAAAAAGAGTCCTTTTGGTGTAAGGATATGAAAAGTATAACCCAAAATAGGTCATATGTTTTATAATACATGAAGAATATTCTCTATAATATTTTCTTTTATTTGAACTGTATGTGGTAGCACCATTTGTCCTTCTGTTTTAACTCCTCGAGAAGACAAAACGTTTTTCCTGAGATGTGTCAGGTACTGAGGGCTTAAGAATATTTAATAATGTTTTCAGAAAAGCTTTTTCCTTAATATTTGTTTCAACCATTTCCGGGGGAGGGAGTTATGTTTTGTTGTTTGGGTATTTTTTTCCCCTAGCTATTTACATTATTTATTGTGTTTTGTGAGTCATTCATGAGCAGAAAGCTGTGGTTCATCAGGAAAGATTTTAAGTTTTAGAGTAAGAAGAACTTATGGTGTTTGTAAGCATTTGTTTCACTACTTTTTCAAACAGCCTTCCATTATGTAGATCCTGGAAATTTTTTAAGTGTCTGGCATTCATGCATATGTTGAGTAGCGAATTTCTCAGCTGAGCAGTAAATTTCTCAGAAAAGAACCTGTGAGGTTTATCTCTGTGGAAAACACTATTACATTGGCAGGAAGAGTAGATTTCATTCCTCTTTAACAACAAGATTTTAAAGCTGCCTTGGGCTCCTGGGAACTGACTCCATATTCATTTGGGAAGCACAAAACTGCCCTCGCTGTTACTGAACACTTCTGTGTATCGTAAACCCAGATGTGACAATGCAGGCTATACTTGCTTTCACTCCAGGCTCTTGAAATTCCATGTGCTTGAGAGCACTCTCTGAATAATGTAGACATGTCTCTTTTGAGAGACAGCAAGCAATTACAGCCGAGATAAAACTGGAAGTTCTCTGTCACATATCTAGTTAGGCTTCCATAGCTTTTCACCTTCAGTGACCTTAAACAGCTATGAAATTGTAACAACCGATATAACTTGGTTATTATGAGGTTACCAAGAAATTACAGATGACTTCTTGCTTGTTTTTACGTCCTATTTCTTCTAATTAGATCCTGCCAGGATTTCCAGTTATTCACAATGGTTTGCTTTATAGCTGTGTGCCAGAAAAATGCTGTTCCCAGTCAAGTCCAGCAGAGAACTGTATCTGTCAGTAAAAGCACTGAACTTGGTTGCCTGAGTTTTGGCCTTCAAAAAAAATATCAGAAAGATAAAGTGAATCTTAGATGCTGTAACGTACAATACAAATCCTGACAAAAATAAACAAATACCGTAGTATGAAGTGCATTCATTAAACCATTAAATTTTATAAATAAGAGTAAAAAAAAATAAAAGATCAAGGTAAGTTTACAGATAATTCACCAAAATGAAACTAACTTTACAAAGAATGTTATGCAAAAATGTCAACTCATCATTTATTCATCTTTATAATAATTTGCTGCTTTAGTCTAATGGTCTTTTACAATAGTATTCTCCAATTCTTTTGATAATTCAGAGAGCGGTGTTGTCACTCATTAAAATAGTAAAATGGTGTTCTAATAGGCACTAGTAAATAGTGCAGATTATTTTAGTAATTGCTTTCCCTCTGGAAATGGATTTTTAAACATACTGCTTACTTTTCAACCTCATGATAGGTTTCTGTTCGTTGTGGTACTATAGAAGTTCGTTCTTGTACTCCACCTGAAAATTTGTCCTCCTTTATGTTAAATGTGAAAACCTAACTATGTTTTAAAATAAATTTAATTTATTAATTTTCCAATTAATAAATTTCATACAAAACTAAATTCAAAATAAGCATTCAAATTAATAAAGCCAATTTGCAGGATAATGGGAAACAATGTTTTCTTAAACTGTCTGAGATCCTAAAATGTTAATAGAATGGATTTGCTGTGTACAAATACATTTTCTGGAGGCATAAGCTACAGTCAGATCCTTAAGCTAAGGTAGACATAGAATGAACACGTCTTCATTCCGTGAAATTCAATACAGTCATGCCACAAGACACCTGAAAGTACGAGAAAAGCAAAGTCAGCAATTGGCACTGTAGCAGGTGAATCGGCTTAATAAAGTGTAATAATAAGTCATTTAAAGGCTGGTAGTTTTATATCATACACTTCAGATAAAGAATACAGAATTACTAGAGAGGATTTCTTTTCGGTGTGAGGTAATTGTATTGTATTTATTCAAATAATCTGGGAAACTGAGTGTAAGATAATTTCCTCGAAATCTTAATGAATTCATCCTTGAACATGTCTCTGGAAATTCCTGTGTCTTGGTCCGGGTGGTCTTGCGGATACTGAGTTGCCACACTTATTGATATCCTGAATACAGAAAGACATTACAGAGGTAAAACTAATCTCAAGCTCATGAGCCTCTCAGAACTTGACTGACTTTGGTCCTCAGTCCACAAAATGATTCAATATGGCATATACAGCATTTTCATGTCTTCTTTATCTTTCAGAAACTGTGGGCTGCACAGAGATGTTTTGTTTCCCATTAGGGTACCCCAGCTTCCAGGTGAAAGCCCTAGCAGTAGCTGCATGGTCGTCTGACCCAGTCAGTAGAGATTTCACTCAGCAGGGAGAAAACCTCAGCCAGCAAACCATATAGGTAGAGCATTTCTCTGGGGCTAAGACGTTGGAAAAGAGGTACTATCACCTGTTCCTCATTCTGTTGAGTTAACTATAGACAGAAATGAAGTCAGTAGAGGCAAAGTTTATCTGACCAAAAGGGTCACTAAACCCTTATGAATTGCTATTCACATATAATTTGGGGAAATTTTGTGAGGGATCCTTGGTTAAGAAGCATGTTACTGTTCAAAGTCAGACATTTCTCAGGCTAATTCAGCACGGACCTTTATCCTGCCTGACAGCAATTTCAAACACGCGTCACATTTCTCAAGTTGTCTCTCTTATCACTAGGGTAGCGTGGTCTATGATAGAGAGTGACACAACTATGAAAGTCATTCTTTCTCAGTTGTCTATAGCAGACAACAAGGACTGGGGCTTTGATGCCTAGCCAAGAAATTGTCTTGAAAGGAGAAATAAATCCCAGCAACGCGCATCATTCTTACCCTTGCTTGTCTAGAAAAACTCAGCTGCCTGTGGTTTTTATCACTTAACTACTCCTACAATAGCATATTCCTTCCATGAAAGTGTTAAAAAAATCAAGTAGTTAGGATGGTGTTTAACTCCGTGGGGAAAAAAATGAAAGAGAAATAGTCTTAAGTAACAGAACAGCCTGTGGTTGATATAGGGTAGAGGACATTCAAGAGATAAAGGAAAGGTGCCAGATCCTTAACAGACTTGCAGCTGGTTTGAAGTGTCACTCAGTTTTTTTAATATATGTACGCACACAAAACCACACATACTTTGCTACTGCAAAATGCGTTCTCTTGTGTACTTGTCATTTTGGCTTGATGGAAGTAGAAGTCAGTTCATTCCTTCTTGTTTCTGTTTGGGGGGTCATTTTCTTTAGAACTTTCAGTCTATTTCCACAGAGGGAGAAGTGACAATATCTAGATAAAAGAAAGGTTTCCTTATGTGTCTTTTTTTTCTTCTTCTTTTTTTTTTTTTTAAATATTTTAGAAACTGAGCAGTCCCTGTAATCCTCACTCACTTGAAAGACTTAAAAATTATGATTCTTGAGTCATGCAATGTTAAGTCATTTAATTCCTTTCTGATATCCGTATAATATTTCTGCCTGTTAGTGAGCCAGTCCACTCTGAGACTACAAAGATAACATTTATATAACACAGTGCAGCAAAAATAACATCTATACAGCTGAACACAGATTTTCAGAAAATGAATCATTGTAAGAGAATGAAGAATACAGTCAGTGATAGACAAGTTGAAGGATAATCAATTAGTAGCAGCACAATTATCAGTAGCCTGTCTAGAAGAATCCGAGTTCTGCATTTGTTCCAGCTGGAATGGTCTGTTACAGAGCTTGCTCTCATTGTTCCGCTTTGTCTTTCTGGGTCCATAGGGACATACATGTACCTCATGACTGAAGAGCAGGAAGGAGGTGGGAAATAGGGAAGTGACTGATCTGCATTTCCCCGTAGTCAAGGATCGACAAGGGCCTTGGGGACCAGCTGCTAGTGAGCAATAACAAAGCTCAGTCAGAAAGTTCTCCACCCTTTTCTTGATCTGATCATGCAAAATGCTGGCCTTAATGAGGTATGCGACGATATTTAGTGGTATTGGAATTTCATGTAGCGTGTTGGGGGAATAAAGTGGCTTGTTCATATTCCTTGTTAAATGTTTTCGGTTGACTTTATCTTGCCAGGTCCTAGCCAGCATCTGTGCTTCGACCCAAATCACTCTTTATTCTTTAACCTCTAACCATTTTGAATGAGCTTTATCTGAAAAGCTGTAATTCCAGTGAGAACAAAAGACTTTGGCGTGTCTCAGTATATTTGGCTCAAAGTAAAAGTAGAACTGAGTTCTCCCTTCAAAATTCCCAAAGAGATTTTGAACACTCCAAGGCACATATTTTTATTTGACTCTTGATATACACTGGAGAATATTTCAAAAGGGAAGCTTTTTATTACATATGTCACTATGAAAACAATAGAAGCTCAGGTACCCAAAGTGACAAAGTTTGACTTACGGTACAGTACTTGGCACTCTAAGTAGGTGGATTTAAAGGCTACTCAACAGTTGCAGTTTTAGACCCAATGTAACTGAAATCTTACTTTCTTTTCTTTAGAAATAAATTTTGGAATTTCCACAGCTTGTTTCTTGACAAAATGAGAGACTAATATTAAAAAGTAGGGACTTTTTTCTGTAGTGACTTCTATTTATTTTTTTTTTTTTAGGTGAACTTCTTTTTCCTTCTGTGAAGTGAAATAGACAATGCCTTTGAATAGAATAAAATAAGAATTTTGCTATTTAGTAGTCTATGCAATTTATTGTACTTCTGTATTATCTTATCTGGCAAGTTTTGTGGATTCTGGATGCTTTTTGGCTAACCAAACAGGAAGTGTCATAGCTGGGGAGCTAGTGTCTGAGAAGAATAATGAAGGAAGTAGATGCATTTATTTTTATATACAGTATTTCAGAAATTCCAGAAAAGGGAAAGAAGCAGATGATAAAAGTTTCTTAAGTTGTTTCTTTTTTTCCTTCTTTCAATAGATGACAAGCTAGATGTGGAGTACAATTGTAAGGTGTGATGTGGGTTACAGGGTAAGGCGTTGGTGTTCTTTTTGTAGCTAGGAACAAAGTTACAATTCCTGAAACAGACACAACCCTTTAAATAGATCTGCAGGGTAGATCTCATCCTTCCCATCCAGAAATGAAAATTATAGGGAGTCAGTGATGCTCTCCTCCCCCTCTTGGGCACTATACAGAGGTTGTATTATTGTCAGGTAATAAGAAAGCAGGTAGAGGGAGTTAGGGAAAGCACAGGGACGGGAAGGCTCTGGGAACCAAAAAGCCAGTAGGCACCGAGGAAGGAAAGACAGTGTATAACTCCAATAGCAAGCTATTGAGTTTGCTGAAAACTGAAAATTTTGAGGCTGGCAGATCATTATCTACTATATGAGCCATATAGTCAGTAGGATTCCTACATGTCTTCCAGTTCATGTATTTTCAGTTACTTGGTCAAGTATGACCATACTAAAGGTGTTACCCTGGATGTGGTGCCTGAAGGGCATTGCTTCTTTTTTGGCGCAGATGTGTTTTCCCTCCAGTAATAGTTCTCATTTGAGTTACAGCATGTTCCTCTTGGTTTTATTCTTTCAGCATGATCATACTGTGGAGGTATCAGAAAATCTTTGCATAGGATGAAAGCTCTTCATCCCAGCTGCTTCCATAAAGCATCAGAAACTCTGTAAGAGGCTTTCTTATACTCAGTCATTCAGTGCACATCCCAAGGAGATCTTTCACGATATGGGTGAGGGCTGCAGTATGAACAGGGGACCTAAGTATGAACCTGCTCTAATACCTCTGTGATCTGAGGCCGAAGAATTGTTGAGTCAGACTTAGCTACATCTTCTCACCTGAATGCCATGTCTTCCACAGAAGGATTCTGCCCTCTCAAGCTCATGCTACACAAAGATGCTTAGTAATAAACCTGTTGCATATGTTTCTGTGTTTGGGACCCTGTATAGGAGTTATTATTCCAGCACTGGTATTTTTAGCAGAAATCCCAAACGGTGACTCTAGATGCAGATATTGGGGTGAAATTCCATGAAACATTTTATTACTGGCACAAGAAACAGAATGTCAAATTAGATGAGTTTCCTTCTACCTTTTTTTTTTTTTTTTTTAAATAATCTCTGCCAAAAGAGAACTATTACCCTTTTCTCCGTTAGTCCTTGACCATAAATCACAAACCCAGTGGCGAAGGTTTTAGGAGACCAAATTCTGCATGAGATTTAGCCTTTCAGCTTTCCTCTAATAGCCTCCACGAGGCAGTGCAGTACATTAAAAATGCAGGAAGAGTGTTAGAAATGTTGGATAACTAACATGTTGCATAATGTGTATTTTGTTCAAATAATCCTTAGGGTATCAAGAACTTGTGATCTCTTTTGTCTAGAGAAAATTAATTGAAGTTCATAACATGAGTATTTAGCAGAGTTGTAGAAGTATGAGTTAAAGCAAATGCTTTGCATAGTTCTGAAGTGGTTTTCTTTTCTTCTATTCCAGAAAAGTCTGAAGTAAGTTTCGGTTTCCTGAAGGACGTTTGTATTTTCTGATGCCAGGCCAAAGATGATGTGTTCGGTATTTCCAAACTCCCTTCTGAAACACGTAATTGTTTTGTCTTTGTCATCAAAGCCCAAGAAAAGTCTCTTTTGATTACTAGATGTGTTGGAAAACATAATTTACATCCCAGTACTTAGTACTTTTAATCTCTTTTGCCTTTAGTAATATTTTTGTAATATTTGTTACATTCCAGTCTTCATTATCCTCTGCATGTGTCAGAATTTCTTCCAGTTGATCCTATAATACTTGATTCCACTAGCAATCTGGATGCATCCTCTATTTTTATCCCCAGCACCCTCCTCTGTGCCATTTAAATAAAAAGCTTGATTGTCGGAATTCTTGAGGTCAACTGCTAAAACTTGTCGGCTGATCTCTGTTTTCAGACAGAACAGCCAGTTCTGAAAATAAGCAAACTCAATACCCAGTTTACTATTTGCAGGATAGTAGGACCAAGGGTAAAGGATGCGTTCTTTTTAAAATACATAGAAGGCTCACATTTAAAGTCAGATGAAAAGCAAGTTGTAAGAAATTTTTAAATTTTTTGGCAGATCTGTATTTCCTTTAGTAATATTTGTTGGCTAACCCTGCTCTTACCTATACTGTCTGAGTTAAATTTGTCTGGTTGCTACTGTAAGTAGTTTCTCTGGTAAGGATCCAACTCCAGTAAAGTTAATGGCAGCTGTCCAGTTTAATTTACTGAGCACAGGATCAGAGTTATTTCCTATTTCATGTTATCTGATGAAGGACTTGATTACGGTTTCTCCAGCATGAGGATATGGCCTCCTATGTTTATATCTTTTTGTGTCTAGAATCTGATTTCCCAGAAAAGGGAAATTTTCTCTTTTCTTCTTCAGCTTTGTGTATGATTATTTAAGCAGTCAAAGCAGAAGAGTTTTGTTTCTCACTGCCTTGGATTAAAAAGTATTTATTTACAACTTAACTAAGAGAGTACACTTTTGTTCAACAAAACCCTTTCCTGTGAAGTAAAATCACTTTCTGTAGATGTTGTTACCTACTCTAAGGATAGCTTTTGGGTTTCTGAATTTGGTAACAGTATTTACAGAATAATACTCTTAAGTCCTGAGACAAGACAAGAATTTTTTTTTTCTTCTTCCTCCTCCTCTAATAAAAACAATGATGATGATATCAAAAAGAATATGTTACAGGAGAATCCATTGTGGCAGTGTTAGTGAATTTCAGCCTTAGTGAGTTTTGGTTAGGCGTTGCTAGGTGCTTCAGATTTCCCTGTTTTATTGTCTTCTGGGTGATTCTTGGGTTGTCTGGTTTAGTTTTTCCAGATTTCTGAATATTGTTATTATTATTTTTAAGACATACTTTCTGCCTGAGATCTCAATTTTATCTTCCCACAGTCATTTTATATTTATGAATTTATGATAAGTGTATGAAAAAAGTAGTTGGTGCTTCTTATTTTGCCTGGTGTAAGGTCTTTGACAGAGTCATAAGTGTATTTATTACAAAGTGCTTTGGTGTTTCTGTAGCAGCTTGTACTGTCCAGCTGTCTTTTGATGAGGTTGCAAATGTATGGGCAGCTGCAGTCAGCAAAAAGCAGAACAACACAGTGCCTGAAGAAGATACACTACCCGTAGACCAGTGGGAGCCTTATGTCCTCTGATACTACTCTAACCTGAATGTGGTATTTTGGAGCTAGCATTAGGTTATTATCTGTAAAATCTGCTTGACTCAAAAAGTGTTAGGTTAATGCAGTGCCAGCTTTTCAGCAATTGAATTTCTTTAGCATTTCAGCATTGTTACTTCAGCTTTTATTTTTCTGAGTTGTTACTCATTTACTAGATATTTGAATCTGTGCTGTTTATAAAATATACTATATGATAATATCTTATAGACATCAAATGACCAAACTATTACATACCAAATGATTTGACAGAAACTTTTTAAAAACATGTATGGTTTTTTTAATTCCTTGCTGCTTTTATTTGGTGATTCATAATTGACCAATATGAACTACTCAAGTAGTTGAATAAATAAACAACTGAAATTTGAAATCCTTTATCCAGTCTTTGCATTCATAGCATTACCAATTGAAAATGTGATTTTACTTTTTTCATAACATTGTCACTATATTAGCCAGTAATAGTTATCCTCAGAAATATTCCAAACTGGATTCATATACCTGCTGGAAACCAAACACTGAAAATAAACCCAGAGTTGTATTATCACCTGCTATACTTCAGTTATACATAAGTGGGACATAAGAGTTCTGAGAAGCGTGTCAGTAATGCAATGCATGCTGGTAACATCTTGAACAAGGACATTGTAGAGTACTTTTAAAAGTGGAATTGGGAAAATTACCTCCTTCAGTTAATCTGAGCATCAGGATGAGCTGGATTCAAGCTGGTCAAGTCAGATCTCCAGACCTCTGTTTCGTGACTTATTTCTTCATTTTTAGGGATCAAAGATACTTAGGAAGTGAGTAACATCACATCTTAAACTGATAGCACAGTTTTCAAAGGAAATACTGACATAAGTTATATACAGAAATTAGTGTTGTTAAAAGTACTCTCAAGACTCAGCCCTACAAAAGAAAATTACAAACTTGGGTAGCTTTTCCATTTGAGATATAGTGCCATTCAGTTTCTTGGAATTACCCACATTCTTTCAATTTATCAGGTTATTTTGCAGGATGAAGTCTTGACTTCATCTTTTTAAGTCTAGCAGACAATGTTTTATAAAAGCGTTAATATTTTTGTGTTTTCCTGGGCTTTAAATTCTGTAGTTCAGAAGGCAGCAGAGGGCGCTGAGGCCACCGGCACAGCTCGGTATGGATCTCTTCCTCCCTACTCTGGATTTCCCCGTCCAGGGATTTCCCACTCCACCTCGAGAAGAGCCTTTATAAAGAGCACGCTGGAGCTATTCTGATAAGCTGTTGCAGAGCAGCGGGATCTCACTGTGCTGCTTCACAGAAAATAGCAAGCAAGGCTTTTGAATTTACTTTCTTTACCTAGTATCAGCGATTACAAATGTTAAAAAAGATGGGAAGAACAAGCCAAGCTGTGCTAATAATTTTGTATAAGTTAATGACTGGTAAGTTGGGGGGGATTGTTTGCCTTTTTTTTTTTTTTTTTTTTATTAAGTGTAGACTGACCTACAATTGACTGTCTGATCTTTATTTTCTTTTGTTCCAGTTGCTTTTACTTTTCAGTTAATACAACTGTTGATTAAGTAGTTCTGTCAAAATCTCAGGAAAGTTTTTTTTTTGACAACTTTTCTGTGCTCTGCAATGACACAGTCATTTTCTCATTGAGTTTGCTAAAAGACAGTCTAGGAGACAACTGCAGTGTATCCCTGCATGTTTGATTTTTACTGTCATCCCTGACAGTATCAGTCAAGTTTGGTACTAAATGTCCTGTTGAAAGTGATTCTGCAATTGTTCTTGCTATCTTACTTAGCACCCCTCCCCTTAAATGTAACAAAGTTTTAGAACTAGATCCACCTGACAAAAAATAATTATATCGTGCCAATGCTTTTATTTTCACTGACAGCATTGGCTTTATGCCATTTTATACATGAGAACTGTCTGTTGGAGTCATCTGAGTCTGTATTATCTTTGACAAAAGTAGCGATTTGTGGGGTATTTTGGAGATGTAAGCCACCGTATGAGCTTTATTAGTTTCACCTCTGCACAACTGTAAACTTGGAAAGTATTGACCTTGTGTCACAGTAGAACATGAGAAGAAATGGGAAAATAAATGTTGAGAATGCTATTGAGTGTGTGTATGTTCTCCCTATTGTAGTTAAAGCTTTTGAAATGGAGATTATACCTGCTAACAGAATTGTTGCACAGATTGGAGAAACACTCATACTCACATGCAATACTACGGGCTGTGCATCACCGAGTTTTTCCTGGAGAACCCAGATGGACAACCCCCTTGGAGGAACAGTGAACAACCATGGGACATACTCTACCTTGACTATGAATCCAGTTAGTATTGTGAATTCTCATGATTATCTGTGTACTGTCTTCTGTGGCAAGCAAGAGAAAAAAGAGAAGAGTATCAAAGTTGAACTTTACTGTAAGTAAATGTTTGATATGCTCTTTAAGTAGTACACATTTGTAAAAACCAATTGTTTTTAGCTATCGTGGTTGGTAGTTAACCAATAATGCTGGGATAATGAGTCTGCTGTAGCTCAACATATATTTCCTTGTAAGATTCCCTTGTCTGTTTGGGACTCTTTCTCACCTCCTTTCTGCTTAGCTTTCTGCACTGAAGATAGTACTTACTGGTCTTGTTTGTTCTTAGTCTTGGTAATACTTGAAAGCCAAGACGCAGACTCCCCCAGACATTCGTAGAACTCGAAAAAAACCCCAGCCAATGTGGTTGAGATGAATGTATTTGGGAAACCTCCAAGTGTAGAGCACCAGAGCACCTGCCCTTGCAGTTTGCAAGGGAATGATTCGGATGTCTAAACTTACCAGTACAGAAAACAGGATAACACCAGTGTATGGTTTGCTCTGCATACCTATATTCAGGCAGCTGTATCACTTACCAGGTGCCTTTTTGGAGCTTATTAGATCATTTGTGATCATATTCTAACAATTGTACAAATACAATTCTTTTTAGTGTATGAGTTCCTTGATATCAAGATATGTATTGTAATAAAGTTGATATAAGGCCGTGTTCTGAACACCTCTGAACTCAAGGTGTTTGATGTCTGGATCTTATGTTGACCCTAGAGTTCATCTCTGCTAAACTAAAGGAATGGATATTATTATTTTAGCTTTCCCCAGTGACCCTGTCATTGAGATCAGCCCATCATCCTCTGATGGAAAACAAGTCACCATCAACTGTAAAATTCCTGATGTATATCCTTCTGCTTACCTGGAAGTACTCTTAAAGAAAGGTGGAAGTATTCTTCATGAGGAAAATTTTTATGAAGATGACAGCACAAATGCAGAGACTAAAACTGTGAAATATTCATTTAATTCCACGGCTGAAGATATGGGGAAAGAGATTACCTGTGTTGCCAAGTTACCAATTGCTAATATGGACTTTGAACCCAAAGAAAGAGTAACTTCTCAGAAACTGAACGCAAACTGTAAGTATTTTTATTCTAGTGCTTTCCCACTGTTTAATGTTAAGTTTCATGTAATGGGTTTACAAAGCACTTACTGTAAATCACTTATAATCTGCACTTCTTATCTATGTTATTTATGTAGCTTTTGGTCGAATTTTATTGTATTCAATAACAGTCACTGAGTCCTGTCTCAGAGTTACGAACTCTCACCTCTAGAGATCCTAGAAAATCTAGTGTTAAAGATATGCATGTCGTTCTTCATTAACTTACTGACCTTACCTCTCTTTTGCTCTCTTCTAGTTGGTCCACAAAATACTATCATTACTGTATCTCCAGACAACCTGCTAATGGAAGGAAACCCTCTAAGCCTCACTTGTGTGACTGAGAGTAATCCGCCATCAAAAATAGTTTGGAGAAAACATCTGGCTGATGAAAGCATTGAGCATCTGATAGAAAATAATGTCCTTTCTATTCCCCATGCCAATTTCAATGATTCAGGACTGTACATCTGTGAAGTAATTAATCTGGTAACTAATAAAACAGAGAAAGCAACTGTGGACATTATTATAAAAGGTGCAAGTCTACATGAATTTAACTCGTATTATCCAGTACCAAATTGGCAGCTGCCTGTTAGGTTGTAGGATGCAGAAACACTGACAATTAAGAAGTGATGAGGCCTTCCTTGTTGTGTATTCAGGATTTAACTTCCAATTTAGTGCTGCACTTCATGGGCTGTGCTTCTTTCTTCTACGCTTAATTTTCGGCTAATTCACTGTGTACTTCTGTTGTACATACATACCTCTATATTTTTGCTGCAATGAAACACTTGAAGTGATAAAAGAACCTGAGAAAGTGGCGGTGTGGGGGACACACTTATTTCTTTGAAATGCTAATGTGCATAATAACTTTGTAGGGACATCACAGTGATCTTCTTTGAACTAGTAAGTTTAGTCTTTAGCAGTAAATTTAGTAGTAATTTAATAGTAGAGGTATTTGGTGTGTTGTTGTTGTTGTTATGATGATGATGATTATTATTTTTACTACTACTAGTACTGTTTCAGTAGAGCCAAAAGTCTCGGAGCCTGGGACCAAAACCAAAATGAAAATATCCTTGGGCGAGCAATTGCAGCTTTCTTAAACCCCTCTCCATCTTCAGTAGCTTTGCATTAGTGTAACAGCCTTTTCTTCTGTCACGCAGGTGCTCCAAACGTTCCAGAACTCTTCATTGAGCCTTCTGCAACAGTTCAAGAAGGAGAAAATGTTTCCATACAATGTTTTGCTGAGAGTAACCCTCCTCCCAAGATTACTGTAAGGAGAAAAGCTGACAGCACAGACATGGGGCCATACAGTGAAGGGAGAATTCTCCTTCTTCCATCTGTGACATTCCTAAATGGAGGAGACTATGAATGTGTAGCACAAAATAGATTTGGGGAAAGGAAAAGGGATATAACACTTAATGTGGAATGTAAGTATGTGTAATGTTTTCCTAATCACTTAAAAACAGTTAGTTAATTCTCCACTTACTTCAGTAATAAATATAACCATCAAACTAAACAGAACCCTTTGAGTACAAAAAATCGGTGTAGTACTCTGCTCTTCCCCAGAGAAAGGAGCAATGCTGATGAGCAAAACAAAGACGTGAAATCTTTAATGTGATGACAGTCTTAAGTCAGGATCTGAATGAGTGAGAAACCGGTCTGCCTTCTTAACATTCTTGGTTAGAAATATCTTGTTAGTACGTTTAGGCTCCAGAGAATTTGTATGGAAGCTCTGATACAGTGTGCTTTACTTATTCTGGGAATGAAGAAGAAATTAACTTTGGGAAGCCGACAACCTGCTATCTAGTAGGACATGTTGGATCCACCTCAAATAATCCAGCAGTGATTTAACTACAAGATTCTTCTTTTCAGATGGACCGAAGAATACAATGATCTCTGTTATCCCTGCTACTGCTGTTAAAGAAGGAGAAACTGTGACCATGAAATGTTCTAGTTCTGGTAATCCAACTCCAGTAATCTATTGGAAGAAAAAGAAGGCCACTGGGGAGTATGAGAAAATTTTTAAAGAAGCAACTTTAACTATACAGAGTGTAAAAATTCAAGATCTTGGGCTTTATGAATGTGAAGCTCACAACCAATTTGGCAAAGAAGAAAAAGCTGTGAAATTACTTGTTCAAGGTTAGTGGAAGAAGACAGCACAAGTTTTTTGGTTTATGTATTTTAGGTCCAGATCTCATTCTGTGAAGGACAGGGGAATTATCTCTGATGTCAATGGAGTTAAAAGGTGACTGTAATGTCATTAAGTCATTTAGGAATCTTTAAGCAATGAAGGGTGAAATCTACCTTCATACAGATAGCTTATGCAAAGTTCTCATGTCGGTTGAGCTTTCATCGCTTCCTCCAATTGGCAGATGTATGCATGAGGCAAAGCAGCTACGCAGTGCCTATATTTTCTTCCAAATAGGTCTCAGTTTCTATCCAGATACCTGCTTAGAGAGATTCAGAGAATGTACATGCTGAAACTTTTCTGTGGAGGAACTGTGTTACAGTGCCTTGGCTTTTCTTTAGGTTACAACTCTGCATCCTGTTTTCACAAGCTGCATTTAAGCTATACTAAATGCTGATTCCTCAGCCTACATACAATGATAGTGAACTTTTTCAGCAGTAAGTGGACTTCTCTCCTTTAGCCTTGCTGCTTCTCTGTTCCTATTTTTGTAGCTGCACCAAAAAATATGCTTTCAGTTTTCCCTTCAAGTGCAGTGATGCAAGAAGAAAGTGTTAACATCTGTTGCACATCTGCGGACGTTGCATCTGTTCAGGGTACTCTGACAGAAAACAAGTGAGGAGATCACAATCCTTGAAACAATAGGTGGCAAATATGCCACATACCACAGACAGGGCTCAGCTAAAGGATGCAGGAACATATGAATGCATATCATTAATGAACTAGGAGAGTAGTCTCAGCACATAGTCCTTTATGTCAAAGGTTAATTAAATTGGCTGCTGTAGAAAGTTAATATTAGTATTTGTTTTACACAGACACCTTCAATTCCATTAAGAATGAGCTGTCTTTAAAGAAACAGAGATGAGTTGTACACATTCTTATCAAGACTGGGAGGATCTTAGTGCTAATGAAAACTTCTGTCCAAAACAGCAGATGTACCAAAGAATTACTGCTTCAAAATTTTTCATAGTTCCCCTTCCAGCTTGAAAAAAGGATGTACAATTGTGGAACCTAGTTAAAAAAAATTACTATTCTAGGCCTCCTTCCTTTGCCTTTTCTATTTCTTTTCTGTTGAAAGAGGACATTAACCTCTGGGCCTGTTGATCTGTGCCCTTTTGTGAACTCAAATGAGTAGACAGTGGACTTAAAATAAGGAATTAAGAAAAGACTTCATATAATGTAAAACGTATGCAACGTTCTCCATCAACTGATAAAATATTTTTTCTGTCAGCTGCTGTTGACTGCAGTGTGTGACAGATAGCTGGTGACAGAGTAGTGTCTAAGGCTGTGTGCTTGAATATTACAGCAAATCCATTAACTGGATCAGTACTTCGTGTACACACACTGCTGGTGCCTCATAAATTTTTGCTTCTGATTTTTGCTAAATCCTACCTTGCTTTACTTTTCTTTTCAGTTCCTCCCCGAAATATTACTGTGTTAGTATATCCATCAGAAAATGTTAAAGAAGGAGAAAATGTCACTATTACATGTAGCACATACAGTAACCCACCATCACAGATGGTCCTGAAAAAAGTCCATCAGGAGAAAGAAATTATTCTGCCATCAGTGAATGGAACCTTTATACTCTACAATGTCACCAAAAATGATGCAGGCAAATATTTGCTTGATGTTTTCAATGAGGTTGGAAACAACATCAAAGTGATTGAGATTGCTGTTGTAGGTAGGTAGATCTGTGGCCTTGAATTTATTTTGCTTGTACTTTCTAACCAATTTTTTGTCAAGGTGAGCACAACTAGTTCATGGCTGATCCTTGCACAGCAATACTGCAGTTAACGAAAAGAAAGCCCCAGATCAAACCAAATAATAAAACAGCTGGTGATAATAAGCTGTATTTATCCTTCTTTCGTTGTGAATATTATTCTCTCTGTTACCTGAGTTTGTGCAGAAGGTTTAAAGGATAGGGCCAGAAGAAGTGGATCCTGGCTGCACTTCTGTCCACGTGTATGGACATTGAGACTAATCCAGAGAAAGTTCTGTTTCACAGAAATATCTGAAGATTGGGCTTTTTAAACATGATCTTCTCCTGAAATGTTGTTTCCAGGAGGTAGAAATGTCCCCAGATAGGTAAAATACGTGATATCCTTCTTGTATTCTGTGGTTCTTCAGGAGCTTAGTTGTAGATGGTATCAGATGGGTTTGAATTTGCACAGCAAATTCAAGACCCAAGACAGTGACTACAAGTTAAAGTGTGTAATATGGAGTTACTAAAGAAAAAAGCATAGGGAAAACGTATTCAAACGCACTTTGTGCACGAAAACAGAAATAGTGTTCCAAATTAAAGTAATTAATAACACTGCTTTTACAGTAACAAATATATCTGTTTCAAATGGTTTTTACACAGTGTTTTTCTCCTTTTGTTTACATTTTCAGGAAGATTGGAAAAACCAGATCAAATGATACCACTGATTGTTGCATTCTCCAGTGTAGCAGCCTTAGCAGTACCTGTAGTTGCAATTTTGATCTACGTGTCAAGAAAAGCAAAAATAAATGGATCCTACAGTCTTGTAAAAGCACTCAGGCTTAAAGTGTGATCATATGAATTTAAGTCTAAATTCATAATGAGCAATGTTATTTATTGTTGTGACTGGTTCTGCTCTTCTATAATACATGGTAACAAATAAGTAACAAGAATACCACCATGTGATAGCAAATTGATATTTTTTTTCCTATTTTGAGAAGGATTTCAGTATTTAAATTAAAGGGAAAGCTAGCCTCCTGTCCCAGAAATTGGTAAATCACTTCTGTGTTGAAGCATGCTGAATGAAGAATTTCTTGGAGAACTAGGTTTGTACATAGTGTAAAGTTTATATTATAAATATGCTCAACTGAATATCAGTTTGTAAAATTGCAGTTTCACTGCAACTGTACAGAGAAATGTTATTAATTCAAAGATATAAATCACCATTACTTGAGGTGATCAGATGATAATATTTTATTTTGTATTACTCTATAGAGTGAGTGTTTTTAATATAATTTTTCTGCTTGTGGTAATGTTTAGAAATGTTATCTTCATTCATATTGCTATAAACTCTGTACCTTCAATGAAGTTTCACAATCACTGGGCTATGCTTTTCTAATTATTTTACATTACTTTAAGAGCTCAAGGCTCATTTGTGAAACACTTTATTTTAAATATTAATCAGAAAGTGTTTGGAATTATAGTCTAGTTACTTTTAGGACAGCTGAGGCGTTTTTGTAGGGTTTAATCATTCTCAAATCAATCTCACACATCTTATTTTGTGATGAGCCACATCAGACCCTTTTTTTAGAAAATAAGCTGCTAATAAATATGTTTTACTGTGTATGTGCTTTTCTGCTGTTCTACTGCTGAATAGAACTACCAGTAGGTTTCTTTGACTAGATCCCCCTAGTTGATTCTTAGAATTGTGGAACGGTTAGAGTTGGAAGGGACCTTAAAGATCATCAAGTTCCAACCCCCCTGCCATGGGCAGGGATACCTTCCACTAGACCAGGTTGCTCAAAGCCCCATCCAGCCTGGCCTTGAACACTTCCGGGCATGGTGCATCCACAACTTCCCTGGGCAACCTGTTCTGGTGTCTCACCACCCTCACAGCAAAGAATATCTTTCATAGTACCTAATCTAAATCTCCCCTCTTTCAGTTTAAAACCATTACCCCTCGTCGTATCGCTACACTCCCTGTCAATAAGTCCCTCCCCAGCTCTCCTGTAGGCTCCCTTCAGATACTGGAAGGCTGCTATCAGGTCTCCCTGGAGCCTTCTGTTCTCCAGGCTGAATAACACCAGCTCTCTCAGTCTCTCTTTACAGGAGAGGTGCTCCAGCCCTGTGATCATTTTAGTGGCCCTCTGCTGAACGTGTTCCAAGAGGTCCATGTCCTTCTGTGTTGAATTGCTTGCTTAAAATTATATGAGAATATACATTCATATGGAAGGAACCCGTGAAAACTATTATCCTCTAGCAACAGCGGTATCACAGAATGGTAGGGGTTGGAAGGGACCTTTGGGGATCATCTAGATCTCCAAAAGATCCAGATGCCAGAGTGGGTTCACCTAGAGGAGGTTACACAGGATTGCATCCAGGCAGATTTTGAATGTCTCTGGAGATGGAGACTCCACAACCTTGCTGGGTAGCCTGTTCCAGTGCTCTGCCACCCTCAAATTTCAGTGTCGTGGGAAGCCCGAGCTGTAAAGGCACAAGCAAGGCAGTCAGTGACCTAAAGGTATAGGCAAGGGGGAGAGGCAAAATCTATGCAGCCTCAGAAATAGTGGTTGAGTCGTTTCCTGAAAAAATGCCCTGCCCAAGTTACCAACTCTGGAAAACTAAACCACTTACCTGACAGCTTTCTTTTTAATAGACAACTGCTACCTGGACGCTTCACCCCAGTTGGTGCCTATTTTTCACTGAATGCTCCCTCCAGTGTTGGCAAAATGGCTGTGAAAATGGTGGGCTTTCTGTGCAGAGGAAAAGATGAGGGGGAAGGAGAGGTGGAGGTTGATGGTATTCTCTCTTATATCCCTCCTCCTGGCTAGCGGTGGTGCTTTGACTTGTCTGCTTGGTGATGTTCAGCACTGAGGGCAGGGCTGTGGTGAGATGCAGGCACTGTGGCTGGGATGCTGAAGAGCATCTAGTCTCAGCAGCCCTGAGCCACTGTGTTAGGCACAGGAAGTGGGCTTGGCTCCCCCAAACCTACACACACAAGGTCAAGTAGAGGTATGTGAAAAGAGTTTCTTTACATTGTACAAGTGGTAACAACTGCCCCAGCAGCAGTACAAATCCAGATGTCTCTTGATAGCTAGCTGCAGTATAAGGCAGTGGTGCAGATCTCCCATATCTTTCTTATAGTGTGCTCAGGGTGTTTTATGCATGGTAAATCGGTGTCTGCAGGATCCTGTGCTTATCTACAGTTGGAAAGGGAGGTTTGAAAAGTGGAGGTGTAGCAGAAAAATGGGAGAGCAGTATGGACTTGGCTTGGAGGAATGTGAGCATGCAGTAGGAGGGTGAAGAAAAGATTGAAGGCAGAGGAGGAGGAGAGCTTTGACAGGCCCATGACAAATTTCTTGGAGGTGGCGCTAGGCAGATTTATTCAGAATAATGTCAGGCTTGTCTCAATGCTGTTTTGTGAACAAACCAGAAAGCATGATTTTTCCACTGTGCAGAACTTTGGTGCACATGCATTTTGCCTAGTAGGTATGGTTCTGGTATCTGTATTGCAAGAAGGATAGTTAGAAAAGATACAGAGGAGGAGAACTGGAAAACAGGAAAAATGAGAATGCCTGGGACTTTCCAGTTTGGAAAGAAAATTCTGAAAGAGGAGGGTATGTGACTGACATTTTCCAAACTGTGAAGGCAGTCAATAGCAAACAACAGATGCAGAACTGCTCTTTGCAAAATCATGCGATGCCAGAACTGCAGGTCACACAAACTTAGGAGAGAGTGGTTTAGTGGAAATAATAGAAAGTGCTTATTTACCCAGTCAATGGTAAACTACTGGAAACTGATGCAGAAGGTTGTGAAGAATAACAGTAGCAATTGGCTCAAAAGGGGAATGGAAAAAATAATGGTGCATAAACATACCAAAGGGAATAGGCAGAAATGTACTATATAACATCCCTAATCCAATGGCATAGATGCAGAGCAATCCCCAGGGAATATACTGCACCAAGTGGCCAGGATTGCAAGTTCTCCTGAATTAGTGTCTCCCAATGCTGGAGACATACTGGGGTAGCTGGATCACTGATGAGACTCAGTAGGGTATGTCTTGCCTTCTTCTCTGAGTGGTCTTGGATCAGATCTAGTTGGAAAAGAGGCTTAGCAGTTCCAGTGCTGTTTTTCCTTCTCCCGTAGTCCCTAAGAAGGAATAAAAAGAAGAAAGATGAGTGGGAGAGAAATGGGAGTAATACTGCGACAGCACTTTAGTGCTTGTCTAGTCTTTCCTCAAAATTGCTCCATGTGTGCTCTCCCCTGTTGGTTTCCCCAGTATTTGTGATACAGACACAGGCCTTAATGTCTATCTTTGTCTGCCTTCTCAAAGTCTCCATTAAATATTAAGTCATTTAAGTCAATAGGAGTTGGTCTGTGATTTCAACATGGCCAGTTTTTCACCTAGAAACACTGAGTGGAAAGATAGAACTAGTAGTGCTCATTTTAGGAGAGGCTGCTCTTGTGTGTGCAGCAAGATTCCTCTCAAGTGAAATGACAAGGCAGGACCTTGACAGGGGATCTCCTCCCCTACTGCCTGATTCTCGGTATTTTCCAGGACACTTAATAATTTGAGCAGAAGCTTGTCCTACAGAGGTTAAAAGTTCACAGTCAAATTGCTTCTCTTTTTATAGAAAATTATGGAAGAAATACTGTTTCTCCTTGTACGCTTTCTCATCAAGCAAAATGCAGAGCCTCTTCCCTGGCAAAAAGGCGTGAACAGCAGCTCTAGCCCAGCAGGGACTTTCAGAAGGGGTCAGAGCCACCTGGAGGTCTAGGTAAGAGTCCCTGCCACAGGTCCTGTCTTTATGACCAAGAAAGTGGTCTGTAGAGCAAAGGGCTGTTAGAGGTCCACTCAGGTTTTCTCTACAAAGTCAGCTTGCAGTTCCATTTCCCTTTGCATGGGCCTGTACTCAAGCACATCAGTTGCCCTTGTGTCCTCAGAGCAGGGTTTTATCCCAGCAATACCATGGGGCAATGCTAAATCTTAATGATAAAACGAGCCTGGATTTTAAAAGGTGGTTGCAAAATCTCACTCCAAACAGCTAGCTCAGCATGAGGTCTTCCTTAAAATGTGAAGCTCAAACAGAAGAACATATGCTTTATAAACTTCTCCAAGAACGCTTTCGAGTTATTTCGTGGGTATACTGAAGGGAACGGTTAATATATGCCATGACAGAGGTGCTGTTATCTGCTGGAGATAACACAGGAGGCCCTGTGTTTGCAGGGACAGGCTCCCCTGGTTTCAGGGACTAGCAGGGCCTGATCATGGTGTTTAAGGCTGAATGATGGCCTGGTGGCAGACCATTCAGCTTCATCGACTTGCTGCTGTGCTGGGCCAAGTAACTTCTCTGAACAGAGCGTGTGCTCCTGTAAGGAATCTGATTTTGACTGGAAATTTCTCACAAATGGATAGTGGATCATTGTCCTTGATAATTAACTGTGCCCTTTCTGTTGTATATCTGTGGCCTAATTCCTAGTCTAATTGGTCTAGCCTTTCAGGCCTTTCTCCCCACAAGGTAATTATATCCTGCAATCAAGCCATAGAATCACAGAATGATATGGGGTTGGAAGGGACCTCTGGAGATCTTCTAGTGCAACCCCACCGCCAAAGCAGGTCCACCTAGAACAGGTTGTACAGAAACATGTCCAAGAGGGTTTTAAATGTCTCCAGAGACGGAGACACCACCACCTTGCCGGGCGACCTGTTCCAGTGCTGTGCCACCCTCAAAGTAAAGAAGTTCCTCCTCATGTCTAGATGGAACTTCTTATGTACAAGTTTTTGCACATTTCCTCCAGTCCTCTCACTCAGCACCACTGAAAAAAGACTGGCACCTTCCTCTTGACACCCACGCTTTAAGTATTTATAGCTGTTGATCGGATCCGCCCCCCCTCAGCCTTCTCTTCTTCAGACTGAAAAGACCCAAGTCCCTCAACCTTTTCTCATAAGAGAGATCATAGAATCACAGAATCATAGAATGGTTAGACTTGGAAGGGACCTTAAAGATCATCAAGTTCTAACCCCCCTGCCATGGGCAGGGACACCTCCCACTAGACCAGGTTGCTCAAAGCCCCATCCAGCCTGGCCTTGAACACTTCCAGGGATGGGACAGCCACGGCTTCTCTGGACAATCTGTTCCAGTGTCTCACCACCCTCACACTAAAGAATTTCTTCCTAATATCTCATCTAAATCTCCCCTCTTCCAATTCAAAACCATTACCCCTCATCCTATCGCTACACTCGCTGACGAAGAGTCCCTCTCCAGTTCTCCTGCAGGCTCCCTTCAGATACTGGAAGGCTCCTATAAGGTCTCCCCGGATTCTTCTGTTCTCCGGGCTGAATAGCCCTAGCTCTCTCAGCCTTTCTTCATAGCAGAAGTGCTCCATCCCTCTAAACATCTTCATGGCCCTCCCTTCCACTGGACCCGTTCCAACACTTCCATGTCCTTCCTCTGTTGAGGACTCCAGAGCAGGACACAGTACTCCAGGTGAGGTCTCACAAGCACGGAGTAGAGGGGGAGAATCACCTCCCGCAACCTGCTGGTCACACTTCTTTTGATGCAGCCCAGGATACGGTTGGCTTTCTGGGCTGCCAGCGCGCACTGCTGGCTCATGTTGAGCTTCTCATCCATGAGCACTCCCAAGTCCTTCTCCTCAGGGCTGCTCTCCAGCCATTCTCTGCCCAACCTGTATTTGTGCCTGGGATTGCCATGTCCCAAGTGCAGGACCCTGCACTTGGCTTGGTTGAACATGATTCAATTTGCACCAGCCCACCTCTCAAGCCTGTCCAGGTCCCTCTGGATGGCATCCCTTCCCTCCAGTGTGTCGACCGTGCCACTGAGCTTGGGTGTCATCAGCAAACTTGCTGAGGGTGCACCCTATCCCACTGTCCATGTCTCTGACAAAGATTTTACATAGTATTGGTCCCAGCACTGACCCATGAGGGACACCACTCGTCACCAGCTACCAGCTGGACATTGAGCTGTTGATCACAACCCTTTGAATGCGGCCATCCAGCCAGTTCCTTATCCACTGAGTGTTCCATCCATCAAACCCATGACATCAAACCCATTTGACAGTGTCAAATGCTTTGCTTAAGTCCAGGTAAATGATGTCCGTTGCTCTGCCTTTGTCCACCAAGTTTGTGGCAGTATCATAGAAGGCCATCAAGTTTGTCAGGCAGGATTTGCCCTTGGTGAAGCCATGTTGACTGTCTCCTATCACCTCCTTGTTTTCCATGTGCCTTAGCAGAGATTCCAGGAGGATCTACTCCATGATCTTGCCAGGCGCAGAGGTGAGACTGATGCTCCAGGTCCCTAAACATCTTTGTAGCCCTTTGCTATACCCTCTCCAGTAGTTCCCTATCCTTCTTGAACTGGGGAGCCATCTCATTTCTTTGGGAAACTAAACAGATTGAGTTGTTTTAAGCCTACCATTCTCTATAAGGCATTTTCTATAGCAGTAAACCATCATTGTGGTCTTTTCTAAATCCCTTCCAACACTTCAACATATCCTTCACCATGTGGCAAAAGATCTGTATATGATCCTCCAGTGCCATTTCTGCCAGTGACGGAGGTAATTTTGCTTCTTTACTCTTTTTTTTGCAGCTTGGCTTCCATAAAATGTCTTTTTCACATTTACCATTTTTTTTTTAGTAAGAGAATCTACCTAAAAATGCTGTACAACCAACAAGTATTTTAATATATTCTCCACTCCCAGCCTCCAACAATCTTGAAGCTCAGGAGTTTTCTGAGTCAGAGTTTGTTTCGCTGCATTTAATAACTTGCGGTGGATTTGTTTTCTGTTTGTTTTGTCACTTGAAATTATGTAAATTCATAGCACGCACAACATCTTTGTTTGCAAGGGATGACATACTGCTTTGCTGAGTTTGATATCTTGTGGTGGTACATCTGGGAGCTTTTGAAGTTTCTGTTTTATACCCTTTTGGTTTGTGTTCTTTTCGAAATGGAAGAAAGTGGGAGAAAGTTTGAGCAATCTGTCAACGCTGAGCTATCTAGATTTCTAGATAATGTCTGGGACACAAGGGAATGTAGCGTGAAGAACTCTGCACAGCATTGCCACAAGCTGTCAGCAGCACAAGGGAAGGATTTGGCAGTGATCCCACAAACTAGAGCTGGAGGGCTGAATGCGTAAAATCTATTAAGGAGTAATTCTGCATACAATCTGCTTCGCTAATTACTGTATTTTACATGGTACAATTGAGTAATCACCTACTTTCACATCTGAAGAACTGTCACTTAGATATTTAACATTAAAATTATTATTTTTTATGTAGGCATAAAGCATTTTTAAATGTAATCAGATTGGATAACTACTTTAAAAATTAGGTCAGTAGTTTTCTGTAGAATTAGGATTGGCAGAAAAACTGATTTTTTATTTTTGAGGAGTGTAGCCATAGTACTGATGAAATACTATTTTTTTAAGAGATTATATTTAAAACAGTATAATGTTAAAAACTTTTAAAACAGTGTTTTCACTCTGTATCGCTTTGAAATAAAAACTAGTTATTTCATAGGAAGAGTGGTGCTGATTGCATTATTATTGCTGATTGCATCATTAAATGGACACTTATCTTTAAAACCCTAGCTTGGTCACTTTTTGTACTGATTAGGATGTTAAGTCAGAATACAAAATTGCTCTGCACCTAGCAAAATTAAAAAGATTTCTTATAGAATATTGCTCCATTGTGAGACACAGGACCTTCTGAGGAACTGAAATTAAAGTAAAGAAGGATGGTTTTGAAGTAGGGGAATGGTTTTTTTTGATTCATTGAAGGACTGTAGAAGAGTCCCCGTGGGGCTGTTGCAGAGGGATTGTTTGACTTTTTTTTCCTCTGTTACTGTTAGCTGTGCTACCCTGTTCCTTTTGTGGAGTATACGATGAATCAGAGGATGGCTATGCCAGTCAGGTTCAGGGAGGAGCAAGACTTGGCACCACACCTCTTGTTCATTGCAAACAAAATGAAAGCCTTCACTATGCTTTCCACAAAACCCCTGGGAAAAATTTTGAGATAGGTTTTTTGGATTCTAAGAGAGTGTAATGTTTTTGATATATAGAAATCTTGACCAGAAAGTGTTAAAGAAGAATGACTGAGACATTGTTAAATGCCCTGAATTGTAAAATAAACATGATAATAAAATAGGGTGGAGGGTAGCAGTAAAATAGGTGTGAGGTAACTATTGGGAACCTAACTGAATTGGTAGAATGTTTTTAAAATATCATAAAACTTTATAAAAGATTGTTTACATAGGTATTGTTTCCACTGTTAATGACAAAAACTTAATTTCAAGGGAGCATTTTGTATGGTTTATCGAAATGAATATGTAAAACAATAGACCAACAGCATGAAGCACAGATGAGACAAGAGCTTCTTTTGTTGGAGCCTGTGAAGAGTGTGTAATCAGAGCTCAAATCTATGACACTTGAAAAGAAGAACTGTCAGTTCTGAACCACAAGTTTAACATCCCTGCCTGTACTTAAAAGAGTATCTTTCCTGCAGTTGAACTGTCAAGCACAGGCATTTTGAAAGCATGTTTTTTGAGTATCTTAAGAGAGCCATCCTTAGATTACTGGTTTTTATGGAAAGAGACAGAAGTCTGCAGGCTAGCTAAAGGAATGTAGTACAGCGCATCTTTTAGGTCACCCTAAGATTATGGTCTGTATTCAAGTTGTACGAAGAAACACCTTAAATATCATATAATATGCTTGATCGATTTAATTCTTGATAATTTGATTTCTTAACTTTAAAGAGGTTACAATTAGATTGAATTAAAAGCACAGACTTTTTTTTTAAATGTACTGATGACAGGTTTAAAAGCCAAAGTATGAAAAACTTTGTGGCGAATGTAGGCCTAATTTTCCATTTTATTAAATCTGTTTTGCAATTCGAAGTTTGTAATCTGCAGATATGCCTAAATGTGGTTACCAGGTAAGAACTGCATCTTAGAAGGGCAAAGTGTATTTCTGGATGGATTGTAGTCTTTCAATATCCCTCCACTCAACCGGGGCTAGAGGGAACACGGAGCCAGTATTTTCTCAGAGGTGTGCAATAATAAGACAAGGGGATACAGTCAAAAGATATGACAAGGGAAATTCCAATTGTATGTGAAAACATACAAAAACATATTGAGGGCAATTCATCACTCAAAACTGTTTGCTCAGCAGCTGCAGAACTTCTATCCTTGAGGCTTTTTTCAATTCAGCTGGAAAAAACTCTCCTCAATGTAGTCTAACTGTGAAGCTAGCCTTGCTTTGAGTTGGACATTGGACTTGATCATGTCGTATGGTAACCCCACCTAAATCTTTCTGTAACTATGTATGACAGAGGCTTCCACAAGATACCATTTCTTGTGTTGTAGGAGTGATGTAATTCTCATACAAGATGAAGTGAAAAATATTCAAACAGTTCAGTACACTGGTCTTTGATAACAAGCAGCAACCAAAGTTTTGCAGGAGGATGTAAGAAAGATTTAGGAACTACTGCTTCTGCATCTTTTTTTTTGGTATCTGATATAGATTGCTTAAATGTAAGTCTTCAGGCATGCGACTTAATCTCTTTTCCTAACCAATGGTATTAGTCCTAAGTCTAAATGTCCAGTCATTTCTGTTTAAAATGCTGTCCCAAATTACTTCCTGTGGGAAAGAGTTGCATAGTCTAATTAGATGCTTTGTAAAAAGTATTTCCTTTGATTGGTTTAAAATACTTCTCCTTTTTGTCCTCTTGTTTTTGAATTATGATGCAGGAAGTCTAAAAGTTTGTCATCTACCATTTTTCTACTAATCATTAATGTGCGCAATTCTGTCTTACTCTTATCTTTTGTAAATAATAATTAAAAAAAACCAAAATATCACTTTTTAAAGTGTTTAGATTTAGAAATACTTTTTAAATGTTAATAATCTCTGTCATCCTCTCCAAAACTTCTAGTGCAACATCACTTTTCATAAGCAGTGATGAGACTGGTACTTTCTATCCCGAATGAAGCTCCATCGTTTAGTTAACTTAAAGGAATTTTAATGTTTCTTGTACTATTCTCCATCTCATACTTTGTGGATTCTTATATTTTGGGATATTGCTGTCTTAAACCAACAAAGTCTGGCTGATACTGAAAGAAGGTATTTCATAATTTCTAATCCCAATTGCCCACAGTAGGCCAAAAGGAGTGCCTGCTCCTTACTGAAAACTAATTTATCACAGCCCACCCTTTCATTTTTCTTTCTGTTGGGTTAATTTTTCTCTGGACCTAGTCCTGCATCTAAATTGCTGTAGGGTCTTACTAATATTTAGGCTAGCGCAACCAAGGTAGCAGTGGTGATCATCATCATGACGACAGAACCATCTCTCCCACACTTGCACCAATTGAAAGTGTCTGTGAAACCAGTTACTTCTGATAGCTGACCTTTTTTTAACCGTAGATGCATACTCAGCAGAGACCTTTATGGAATATAGAACAGTGATTTTTAATTGCCTGCTTAGTTACATGCACAGCAAACTTATAGTTCATTTAATAACTTCATCTAAATGGGCATTATTCAGGATGTCACCCAGCAAAAATTTCCTGTAGGAAGTGGAAAGCAGTTAGCTTCTCTCTGGACGTCACTGATATTTATAAAACCTGACCTGGATTTTCCAAATACTGAAAAATACTTTCCATTTCCCTGAACTTTTGAAGTGTATTTGATAACCATATTTAGGACTTCCTTTAAAGTATCCTTGATGGAAAAGTGTATTCAAGTAAATCTTTATTCCCAGAAAACATTTAAGGTAGTCTCAACATTCATTTAAATGTGAAGACCAGCACTGGAGAAATAAATGAGACTTGTCAGAGATTTTCACAGGATACAGGATTCAGCCCTTACAAAGAAAAATGTGTTGATGGGCTATATCTCTCCTACCATGGCCCTGCAGTGCTTTGCAGCCGTATCCCTTTCCTTTTCAGATTGTTGCAAGTAGCAGTTAGGATCAACAATCCATAAATGACCAATATCATCAGAAGAATATACAGATTTGCTCACTATGGAAAATTTTAAGAACTTCCTTCCAAGGTCAGCATATTCTGTTTTTAATGAATAAGCATTGAGTGAAAGAGAGAAGTTTTCACTTCTTGTTAGTATTAGTTACAGAGACCAGCTCTTCCTCTCCTCTTCTCTTTGAAAGTGCTCACTTGTACGTCTGTTCTGGATTATTTGTTTTATGATCACCTCAGCCTCATTCCAAGTGCATCCATGAACTCCAGTGTGTGCTTCCCTATGTTACTGAGGTAACACCTCTCCAGTGTCTTCCACATTAGCGATGGCATTAATCAAGAGCCATGCTGGATGGAATGGTGGGACAGCTGGTGCACTGGCAAACCCAGGGCTGTGAGCTGCTTCAGGATTGTTCAGTGTTTGGTGCCCCTGGAGAAAACCTGCAGTTGGGAGCCAGGTGTTTTCCCTAAGGAACATGGTGAGCAGATCTAAAGCTGTAGATGAATGTGCACTCTCAGTTACTTTCAGCAGTTTTCCCATGAAAGTGATACATATTGGTATGTCAGCAGCTTCCCAGTATTGTTTTGAAACAGCAAGTTGGTTAGAAGCACACACTGTTCCTGTCATCTTTTATTATCACCCGCTTGCTCAACAGCAAAACCAAAAAAAACCTCCAAAACTTTGTGTCAAAATCCATGAGTCAAGAACATGTTTTTACAAATTGCTGCCATTTGTCTTTCTATTGTCTTCTCATAAAGAAATTGCTTAGGAAATAATTTTTTTGTGATAATCTAGAATTAGCTGGTTTAGACACAAATCTGTGTAACATCAAAATTCATGTCAACCAACAGCTTTACCTTTCTAGAGAAGTATAACTATAGAGTGAATTGACAGCAGTCCTCACAGCTATTTAATCCCCTGATCTAAAGTTGGGTGTCTGTCATTACCAACAACATTACTACTATTTGCTTCTAAAATTAGAGGGAAATAATGTCTCCATCTGCATGCAGCTGTAAAGCTGTGCAAGCGTAGGTTTTACTCCTTTAATTACTAAAATCCATAAACTGTTTAAGTAAAAGCTGGTGCTGTTTATGATGGCTTTTTTGGATAGTAGAAGAGATTATTTTAAATGTTACTAGTAGCTGCAACTTCATTTGATAGACCTTTAATTTAACTTTGTTAACAAATTTGTCTCCTTTCTGAGCAGTTGAGTTGCAATAATATTGACAAGATAAATAACTAGGTGAGTTGATCCTTCGTCTTTTTGGGAAGACACCGGTCATCCCAAGGGCTAAGATCCATTGTGTTAGTCTTTAAAAATTACTGTGATGCGCACATAAAGTAACAATCTGAGTCAGAAAATTGTGGATAATTTTTAAATTGGTAAGTAAATTTCGTGCACTTCATCGAGACTTCAGTCTTTTCAGGACCGTGACCCAACCGAATGCCACATGCAAGATGTGTGACCGTCGAGCTGTGGGGTTGTAATTGCAGAAATAGTGTGGAGACAGGACAGGGTAGCAGCTTATGAGACAGTGGAAGGCAAGAGTCGTGAAGTGCAGTGACCTAGGTTCTCAAAAAAGCATTCTAGACACAACAGTTTACCTGCACAGGTTTTCCTCTTGATTTTGTGTATAAAATCCTAAAAATTGCCACAAAATTGCACTTGATCCTGAGCTGAGATCCATTAGACTCATAAATGAAAGTTGTTTCTGAATTACTCTTGTCCTGTTTTCATGCTGCATTCTTATTTGTAAAGAGGCATTAAATATGTTCTGTGTGCTTGGGAGTGTTCATGCTTTACTGAAACAGCTGCACTACAGCACACAAGCTGGGTGCTAGGTTTTGTTCCAGAGAAGAAAATTCTGCTAAATTTGAAGAGTATATGAGGCACTTTTGGAATTCTGAGAGATTGGAAAATAAAAAGGTAATTTTTTTTAGCCCTGTAAAGAGATTTAAAATAGTATTACTATCAGTGATGTGCAGAAATCTTCAAAATAGTTATAAGTTTCACAGTTTTTAAAAATTAGTAAGAGCAGTCAGACAGCATAACTAGAACTGAGAACCAGAGATCCTCTTCGGCTCAGTCCTTTCTAGTAGGCCTTTTAGCAATTGATTTTACTTGTCTATCCTGTATCTTGCCTTGTTACACTGTTTTATCTTACAGGCATATAGTGAAGCTTAATTCATGTAAATCAGTTTGTAATGAGTAGCAGAAAGACACTGGGGCAAAAGAGTGTTCTTCCTCATATGGTGGTAGTTTAAGTGCAGGGTAGATAAAGCATATGTAGAAGTAAGATGCCAGGAAAGAGACTTTTCTAAAATTTGATCAAGTTTTCTTTAATCTGCTTTGTTTCTGGACTTTTTGTGGATTTTGCATATCTTGGTTTAATTGAATGTCAGTCTTATATTTATGTGGGAAAAGTCAGTCTTGTTCTTTTCCTGGATGAAGCTGGGAAACCCCAGGAATCTCATGCAAGTAATTTTTTGAAGTTTCCATCACAGCTTCCCAGCAGTTTGGATGCAGCCTTAGGCATTCTCTGAACAATACTCTGTCACGTAAACAAAGAGAACTAAAAGAAAAACATCCTTCTTTCAAAGATGTTTGTTGTCTTTGGGTCAATAACTGTTATTTTGCTAAGTACAGGGTTGTAGCTGTGAGCCTTCACAAATCTCCACATATACAACGGGGAATCTATTTCTGCTAGAGTGGTATTTTACTTCACATTCATCTAGACTTTATTTTTCAGCTTAATTGAGCCAGAATATGGAGATAATCTATGCTGCCTACACATTAAGTCTCACTTTGTCTAAGTTTATTGAGACGAGGTCTCCCTGAGAGGAGTGACTCAGGCATGGGGATAGCCAGGTTCATGAGAAAGTCCTACCCCCCGCGCTCTGAGGGTGCAGCTGGCTCCAGGAATTTAAGCATAAACTCAAGCACAGCTACAGCATTATATATGTGAGCTTAATTTACTTCAGTTTCATGTGGTTTAAAGCACAAATTTTTTATGCAAAAAAATCTCCAACCTATACATGCAGAGACAAGGTGAATCTCCTATTCCTTCTATTTCATAAGATATCATGGACCACCATTGACTGTACCTGTCTCTGCAGGCAGAGGCTAGTGCTGCACTCATGGGAACCCAGCCTCTGCCCAGTTAAACCATAGGAGGGACTTGCAGGGATGTCCTTGAATGCTTTCTGTATCTTCAATTGTTGTAGTTTACAGGAAGTAAAATGATTTTGCAAGGACCAAGGTTAGCTGGAGCCAGACTGTACCATTAATTCTGTAGTTTAACAATACTGTGATATTTTAATGCTGCTGTAAGTAGATGTGAATGTGAGAGAAAGAAGTAGAAGGGAAATAACTGTAAATTTGGAGGGAAGGTGAGGGAAACACATATAAAGCAGGAAAGAAATTAACTTGAAAGCAGAGCACAAAGTAAAAATAGAAGCAGAAAAGGAAGTAAAAAAACTAATAAGAAGTAAAAAAGACGATTTATTTTCATTTGATCCCGTTTGTCAGAAGTTCTTGGTTCTGCTGTAACAAAATCTGCAAGCTGGAGATGCTGATAGTCTGCAGTGGAGAAAATGGGCATTTGCTTACTTGCTTCACAGATTCACGTGCTATGGCCAGTGACAGAAAGAAAGTGAATAGTGACTAGAGAAAGAGAAAGAAGGCATAAGGAAGGCTTAGATCAATAGGGTGACACTGCAATTTAAACCTGCAGTGAGCCAGAGATTTTATCTTCTGTCATGAGATCATATGGAAAATTCTGGTTTTGCTGAGATTTCCTCCTTCTGCTGAATTTTGGCCTTATTTATCTTACCCATGCTACTGATGTGTGCAGGGGAGTAGTGGCTCCTGGAAACAGCCTGACTAGGATTTACTGGAAACTTGAGTTTCATACAGTCACGTGGCAGGAGAAGCAGCTGTAAGGAAAAATGATTAGGTTGCGGTGGCTGGCTCTAAGACTCAAATTCCTGGACAGTGGGAGCCTGGGTTTGCCCCAGAGGCTCACTGTACAACCATGAGGAGTGGAGCAGGGAACCATCCAATTTCTTGGTGATTGCTGCTGAGACCTAAGTGGTATGTGTGCATGTTTGAAACCCAGTTCTTCCTGCCAAGACATCTTCCCATTCTTTTGTGACCTTGTGGTGTGAGAGACCAGCAATCTTTTCATCAGAAAGGCAGCATGAGTCATTGAAAAGTCAGGACAAAAGGTGGTAGGTTTTCCTTCTTTTCACAATGTGTGAGTTAAAGCATCGTCCAGGAGGTGGGAGATCCAGTTTAACTTCTTCCTCTGCCAGAAAAATTTAAATAGATTTCCCTCCAAATTGCAGGAATCACAAGTTACCCAACTTCCGTGGTAGGGAGGCTCACCTCTTTTGCTGAGTGGTAACCAGGGTGGCTGGGGCATTCGTATGGAAGAAGTTTTCATTTGCTCTGTTTCAAGATAATTAAATAATCATTGGATAAAACACCTATCTAAATTCTATCTAAATGTGGGCTTGGGCTTGACTCTTGATTGAGTGGCAAAGCATTTGAATTGTGCTCATTTTACAGAGCACTTATTAAATAATAAACAGGATACAGGAATCTGGCTTGCAGCCAGAGGACATAAATCTTGCGGTCCTGGAGGTCACCATCTTCTAAGACGGAAGCAAGCAAATTTGTCTAAAAGCACAGTTTCAAAATTATTTGTGCTGACAGACCAAAATCTGTTCAAAGCAACTTGGTTAACTTCACATCAACCTTTTCTCTCTGATGATGTTATCATTGATTCGGTCACGTTAATTCCTTTCCTTAAGTATAAAAGGTTAATATATCAATTATTTTTATTTAGTATATGGCTTTTGGACTATATTAAGACATTCTAAATAATCTATTTCATTATTACTAATGAATTCTGTCTTCAGCTGTGCAGGTTTTACAACTGATAAAAAAAAAAGAAAGGAAAGAAATTTAAATATATCCTCAGCTTCAGAGGAACTGGGTACACGGCAACAGCTGTAAACCTCAGTGATGTGCACGTAACCACTTCTGGGAACAAAACTTTGTATACATAGCTAAGTATTCTTTAGTTGGCCCGGGAGCAGGCCCTGTCCTGTTGAAAGACACAAACTTCTAAATCAGTCATTGCTTTTAAAATTTTGCTCCAGCAGTCCATCAAGTTTGAAATTTTTGTTCCACTTGTAATTAATAAGGTGAAGGAAACACCACATTTGAATGTTTTGGTCAATTAGTTGCATAGGTCTTTCCTTAGCAGCGGTTTAGGCTGATTTTTGAGGGGGGTTTGAAATTGTTCCTTTTTTAGCACTGAAAATACAGAAATAAAAGATACAGAATTCAAAAATCTTTTGAGACAAGAGACTTTTACGTTTTTGGAATGGAAGGAGAAAAAACAGTGGTGCTATTAAGAATGTTTCACTGAGAAGTTAATTGTGTGTAGCAAAATCACTGTTAAAGCTGAAGAGCTGAAGTTTAAAGTCCAGAGCTATGATGTGGAGGTAATAAAAAGATGAAATATTTGAATGGATAGAAGGCTCAAGATTTGCTGGGCTTTATGGAATGTAATTAATTTTAAGCCCTATTTTGAACGCATACAGTTCAGCTTAATTTGCAGAGCCTTCCTTTACAGCTTTTCATCTGATGATTTGATTATGAAAAGGAACTCTCCCACATAGAAGAGAATGCTAGCAATCTTGTTCTGATAAGAGATATTTATACAGCACCACTGAAACACTTAAACGTAAGGGGGCCATGTGCTTATCCTCATTTTTGATGATAAGCCCACTGTAGCTATCTAAGATTTGTCAGCATGTGTTGATGTTCCCTGCTCAGTTGGGGCCTGTGCTTTCCAGTGCTACAAAGAGTAATTTCTTTGATTTACTTGCGTATTCTGTGAATTTAATCACCATAAACTGAGAATCTTTCTTAGCACCTGCATTTTAAAATGGTACTGATAGAGGACCTAACTTTTAACCTATACTTGATCAGGGAGAAAAGAAAAATCCAAGGAATCTTGGAAAATGGAGCTGGGGAAGAGAGGACTAACTTTTGTAAAAAGCAATATAGTTGGTGAATTTGCACAGCTGAAAGGTAAGTGAACAAGCATAGTTCATTTGCTGTTGAATACTCACTAGCAGGCTATTATAGCAAGGTATAATCAAAATCAGAGATTAAGTTGGGGGCTGGAGGGGGGGTGATGGTAGAATAAAAGTGATGGAAATGCTGTTTAGAGTCACTGCTTACTCTCATTTCCTTTCTTTGCCAAATGTTATAATCATCTGATATACTTTTTTTCTTCATGTATATAGCCCAAATTCCACCTTCAGTTATACAAATGTAGATTCCTTTAGTCATGATTTCATCATATTATAAGCAAAGGTTTGTTGTTGTATCGTAACAGCAAAACCTTGACCACTGTTTTGTGGGGGTTATTTTAATGGATGTAATGCCCGTATAGGAAAGGAGTCTAGGATTAAAACAAGTCTGACTTTGTTCAGAAGCTACAAACATTAATGCCTCAGAAAATGTATGATCTACTAGCACATTCCTGGATTACAAGAGTTACATAAACTTCAGGTCAGCTGGAGCTGTATAAACTGGAATAGTCCAGTGCGTGTAGAATTCTTTGTTCATAGAGAGGTTTCCATGTGGAAAAATCATTAAACCCTTTCACAAATTTTCTTTTTACACAGGAATCATTCATCTGGTAGTGGAAATCCTAAGTGGCTAGACAAATGTATGGAAGGAGAGAAGTAGAAATAATTTTAGATGTTTTCGGAGCTAAAAAATGTGTTCTTTTTATGGATCTTTGAAAACTTGCATGATGTGGCAGAAAATCTGCTTAAAATTTTGTCTTAAAATATTGGAATGTGAAGAAAAAGATGCAGTTATCTGGAAGTGGGATTTTCATATCAGGTTTCCATGTTCTAGCAGATGTTCTGTCATTATGGGATTATGGTGTTGGATTTGGAAAGCACTGGTCAGAAAGATTCCTGGGCAGAGCAGAGACTGTGAAACACCTAAGAGGCAGCTGGGAGGTACAAAAACCTCAAAATCACGCAGTTTGTAGTGACCTTCTCCATATGTGTACTTTGTAAGAGCTTTCAGCTTTTAAGTGGACTTATCAATAGGTTTCCTAAGCCTTGAACCTTGATCTTCAATGCACTAGTAAATCTGGGATTAAAGGAAAAATTCTGGTTCTGCCTAAGTTTATACAGGATTGTTACACAGGATCTTCTACCTCAGCCTTTACAGAATTTTCTGCAGTCAAATACAAGGAAGCACTTTCCAGTTGACCTAGCTTACTTGTTTTTTAGATACTAATTCCCAGTTCTCTCCAGTCACCAACAATTTGAATCTCTCTGTTTGCATTCACTTGTTTTTAATTCAGAAGTAGGTAGCCCTAATTCTAAAAAGCCTTTTCCATTGTTCTTATTGTAAAGAATTTAATTTGGCATTTTTCCCCCTATATGAACCTTTATTTGGTCTATTGTTTTATTTAATCGATGGCTCTTTTCAATAGTGTCAGTTATAAATAACCTGTGCTGGAATATTGTAGAGAGTTCTTCTGCACTATGTTCAGATGATCATGAGTTGCCAGATAGGGCAGTCAGGGTGACAGGATAACTGAGGTGGGAAGGGACCATGGGAGGGCTCTGGTCCAAACTCCTGCTCGTTGCAGAGTCTGCCATGAGCTCAGGCGAGGCTGGTCAGGGCTTTGTCCAGCCTGAGCATCTCTTTTCTCAGTTTGTCCCTGCTACCTCTCATCCTCCCGCCATGCACCAGCATGAAGGACCTGGCTCCATCTCCTCTGTAACGTCCTCTTGGGCACTGACTGGTAGCTGGTAGGTGCCCCTGCAGCCAGCCCCTCCCCAGGCTGAGCAAGCCCCCTTCCTTCAGCCTCTCCTCACAGGGCTCCAGCCCCAGACCAACCTGACCATTGGTGTCTTTCTTGTATGGAGGGGCCCAAAACTGGCTGCAGTATACTCAACACGGTCTAGGAAACAGTAAATGTTTTAGCAATGTTTTATTGACCGGAATGAGAGGCATGGGCTCAGAAGAGAGACAGTTCCCAGATGAGGTAGATTTAAGGGCACAAGAGTTTTCAGTAACCAGAGTGCAGTATTTCCTGGGGAGCTTTCTGTAACTGGCTGCATAGAATGCCCTTATTTGTCTCGGGACTTCAGTGCCTGCATATCTCAGTGCAGTGCCTTTCTCTGATCATCGTATTCATCCAAACACAACTCTCTCATGGAAGTACACTAGGGACACGTGGTTTGAGAGGATTAAACCCATTTCCTTGGTATATCGAACTTGGGAGTCATCGCCACTACTTGTTTGAGCAGTATTAAGTGTAAGCATCTTAGTTGTATCTATACACCCACCCTGAAGTTTTTATATAAGATTCAAATGTGCCTGATTAACATAAGAAAACCCAGTGCATATTTGTAGAGCAGGTGCAGGCAATGTCTCATCTCTTCCCCAACAAAAGGTTAATACATTCCCACAAGTGACTTAATCCAACCTTCTCGCTAAAAATGATAGGATTGTAAATGGATATAAATGAAAGTTAAAAAGCTTCAAGTAATGCACTGTAATTATTAGTTGATACTCAAAAAGGGCAGGAAGTTTTAAGAAAGAAATGTTACACCACTAACTACCAGTAACTAATTTGCACACACTGCATTAATTTTAATAATTAATTATGCTGTAAAATTTAAGCATCATGTGCAATGTAGGAGTGTGATGTAAGATCTGCAGCTCATGTTTTGACTTGTAGATTTAAAATCTAAGTGAATTGAAAGTAAATGTAAACCCAGAGGATTTAAATTTTATGACGCCGAACCCCATTGAAATGGGAAAACAGCAACCTGGTAGAATATGAATGATACTCATAGTTCCAAATTCGTTTTATGAATTTTATTACCTCAGTTAAAATTTGTTCAGGTATTTATGCAGTGGTGGCCCCAGTGGTCACATCACAAGAGAAGGCTGGATGGGCCTGCGAGGAAGCTATGAAGGACCACCAATAACTCATCACTAGCTGCACTTTGTAGAGCAGAGAGCTTGTAGAGAGCAGGGAGGTGCAGTGATAATTGTTGGTACTGCTAAGCTGCTATTTATGGTACATCTACTAAGATAAGGTTGAAGAAACTTTCTGGTAATCTGGGTTTTGTTAACCTTTGTTAAGCATGTTGGCTGAGCATTTATATGCTTTCGTATGTTGATGTAGAAGACAGGAATTGCATTTCAGTCTTTTAATGAGAATTTTTTTGTTCAGCTGAATTTTGCTCTGTTTTGTTGATTTATTTATTTTTTTAATCTATTCTCCTTGGAAACAAAGTCTGCACGTTTTAAAATTCTTTCCAAATGAAATTTTTAGTTAAATAGACCTGATTTCAGGAAGTGTTGGAATAGGGCTAGAAGTTTTAACATGAGATAGTTCTCTTGAGGTTTCGCTAGCTCTTCTTTTTTGTTGCAATTGCTCTGAAACAGTTTTGGGCATTTGTGAATGTGGGAAAAATTTTGGTAGCACTACAGACTGCACAGTTTTTCAGACGCAAAGAGAAGCTACAAAAAAGCTATGAGAAGGCACTCCAGCCAGGCTTTGGGCAGATATAAAATCATTCTGAAGCTTATCCTGCTTTTCATGCATAATGCAGTATATGTATGTGCACAAATATGTAAAACCCTGCCTCATCTAAAAGATTTAATTTAGCTGTGCTTTTATTCATAAGGTTTTTCTTAATATGACAGGAAATAGTTCTGCTGATTCATTTAGTCTTTAAACCATCTAGGTATTAACATCTAAGTACACTTAGAGTCCACAAAGAATCTATTAGGCAAGAAAGTGGGTCATTTTTACTTGATTGCTGAAGTGAAGCAGTGATTACAGGGCCAGAAGGCCAAGTGAGTAAGGCACTGGCTAGAGTTTAAAACTTAACGGGTTTTAAACCCTGAATGAGTTAGTTGCTGAATTGTAATTTATAAAGATGTGCAAAACGTTGGCTTACCTTGAACGACAGTCTCTCAATTAGCATAATTTCTACAAAGGTTTGAATTGCATAATAAAATATAAATGTAATTGCCTGTACTCGTGGAAGCTGTTTGATTGGATATTGATAAAAATATACTAAATCAGAGAGAATCCAATGACTGAATTAAAAAGTAATAAAAAGAAACATTTTGCTAGTCACAAACTGTATTCTATATGCTTTTCTGTACGAATATGCTTTCTGTACTAATTTTAGGTACTTAATTCTTAGTTTTATCATTTTAGTTCTAGGGCTTACTGAAGATTCCTTGTTCTCAGCTGCCAGAGGAATCTGAGGGTTCCCCATGTACCAGAAATCTTCCAGGTAAGATGAAATTAATTATCTTATTTCCTTCTGCTGTGTTTTCTTCTGAAGAAATAGTGAAGAACTGGTACACTGCTAAGCTTGCCTCATGGTACGTTTCCTGTAGCAGAAAGCAACTTCCATTTAAGCAGCATTCCCTCAGCGTAAGAAACAAACAACTCCACAAAAACTAAGCAAACATACAACAGAACCGTTTTGCCTGTTCACATTAAATGCCAGCTCTGGGAGTGGTTGAGCTCTGGTAAATTGCACACAATTGTAAAACCTCCATCTTTGAAAACTTTCAGAACTTGATCGGACAAGGCCTTGAGTGACATGATAGAACTTTTTTTTAGGGGTGCTTTGATCAGGAGATTGAATTAAATTACATCCAGCCATCCCTTCAGCATCCCTTCTCTCCATTAGAAGTAAAATAAATCAAGTATATTTTTTTTTTGAATTGTGGAAATAGGTAAAGATCTGTTGAAACGTTGCTTGGAAGAGCTTGTTTTCTTAAACACAGGTAACAGCTTGTTGGGGGTTTCATTTCAAGATCTGGGTGGTTTTTTGTTGTTGTTGTTTGTTTGGGGTTTTTTTGTGTTTTGGTTTGGTTTGGTTTGGTTTTTGAAAATATATTCTTGAGTTCTTCCAGAAACAATCACTGAAAGTCATTAGCAGCACCGACTGATAATTCAGAGAGGTGCTCGCCAACAGCACCCAGGTAAAACATCCTTCAGCGGGAATCTGCTGCCCCCCTCAGACCATCCCCAGCGTGACAGAAAAATAATCACCATTTAGTCAGATGTTAACGGCATCCCACTCTTTCGCACTAGTTTTTGGGTGGGGAAAGGGGAAGAACCCTAAGAGGAAGATACTGTTCAATAGATAGTTGGTGAACGTTTCTGTAAATCAGCAAAGGATTTCTGTCGTGTTTGAAATGCACAGTAATGCAATTATCTTAGTAAGACAAACCATACTTCAAAGTTACATCTTTGGGTGTCAGATTCAATAGTCTCACCTGAGGAAAAAAGAGATCTTAAAGCAAGGACAGAACGTTAGGCTGTGGAAAACTTGAAAATCAATTCAAGTGTTCAGAGAGCATTTATACAGTTTTGGTTAAGTGATTCCAACTTGGTGATTGAGTTCTTCACACACAGAATAAGTTACAGCCTCTTCCTCCTTTTATTTTCCTTTTACAACAGGAAAAGCTTTTGTAGCACCATCATGGCCAGACCGGGAGGTCTTCTGTACTTCAGCCATAAATGGGGAATGATGCAACAGGTTTTTATATGCCTAAATACACCTGTGTCTATAGGCAGTGTGGTATATACACGTGTATGTATCTGTGTATATGTATGTGTGTTCAACAGCTCCCTGTCTCAGCTAAAATTAAGTACTCCCTTTAAAAAGAACAAACAAGAACAGCTTGGTGAAAACATAGACCCAGGTCGTACGGTAACAAGGACAACTATAGCTAGAAAATCCCATCATCTCATGAAGTTAATATTTTGTGTTTCAGATGTAATGAGGTACATTTTTTTTTAGCTTGCCTGAGAAGGTTTTTTTAAAACAGACGAAAAGATTTAAAAGCAGATTATCTTATGCATTGAGCGTCCCTTCTGTAAGGAGAGAAAAAAATGATGCTTCTGAGAAGTTACATTGCATCCATCTCCCACTAACGAAACCTGCTCAGATAACAGTAAACGTAAGTAACAGGCTTTCATATTGTGGTACTGCTTTATTATTTCCTCACGCACAATTTAAGCAAAATGGTTCAAGAACAGCAATACAGATTTGATGGTGCACTTCATTCCATGTACCTCATAACAAAGAACAAAACTTACATTTTCATTTTTTTTAAAAGCAGAGAGACTGTATCAGTATTTTTTCAAAACTGAAATAGTTGTTTCCTACTTTGGTGAATCTGAATTTTCAATGCTTCTAACTGAAGCTCTCAAATACATATACTGTATTCTATTGGCTGTCCTGTCTGTTACTCATTTTGCTGCTAACAGTTTTTTGGTTGTTTTTTTTTTAAAAAAAAAAAAAAAAAAGAAAACAAAATTTTCCATTTTCCTCACCACAGATTCTCAGCACACCAAGGAGAAACTCAACATCATCCTTGGAGTTAAATCACTCAGATGTGACATGTGTGCATTGACATCCATTAAAATGTAGTGCAGTTCATCACTGAGGTATGCTGAGGTTTGCTTTTGCCAGCTTGCTGCTTTTTTGTGTGTGGTTTTCTTTTTTGTAACCCTATAAATTTGGGTTTATCATCCCCATTCCTTGGCACTCAATGATGTAGGTATCTTTATTGGGATCTTCCTCTTCTGATTTTGTCACAGTAAATTTGGCCTAGAACAAGATTAGAAATACATCACTAATTAAGTTATAACATACATAAGTTTAAATATTCAATATCTGATATCCAAAAATCATATTGCCATGTGTTTATGTATATTACAGATTTGACTGATTTAATAAAAAAGCATTTGAATAAGGTGGTATAAGTATCTAACCGTTCTAAAAGCATTTAATTCTAAAGTACTTGCACTTTCTACAGGTAAACTCCCTTATAAATATTGTAGTAATTATTTTGTCAGTGCTTGTCCTCCATCATCAAATTCAGTTCACAATGTCTGCTAAACCGCACATTTCTCAGTTACCAGATGACAACTGACAGATAAAACTTCCTGAAGTTTTGAACTCACCTTTGTTAGCTGCTCTGCAAAGTGTATAGCTGTTTGAGTATGAAGAGTAATTGGTCCACTTTTCACTCTAGACACCCCCTTTGCTAGTGCCATAAAAATGATCAGCTTAAAGGGAGGGAAAGGCAATTATTAAGTAACTCTACAGATGCTAGTAACTTATTTATTTAAAAACAAACAAACAAAACAAAACAACAAAGGAAAAACATTCAAAATATCTGTAGATGTAAAAATATGGTCTGCCAGGTTTCATAAAAGCTCATGGTCCTGAGTGGTAGGAGTGATCCAAGGCTGAAGGAGCTTGGAAATGACCACTATAATGCCAGTTATACAAGTGCTGCTACTTCTCCACAATGGCGTTCGGCACAGAATTACTGTCACTACACTTAACTTTGCTCTCCTTCACCCTCCTGCCCTGAAATTCCCGAGTCGTGTCAGACTCCAGATTGCTAGATTACTTCTGTGTGGAGAGAAAAGCTCAGAAAGGGGTTTAATTATAACACTTTCTGATCACATATTTACCCAACAGATATTTCAAAAATCTGGTCTGACTTACAAACATCACCATGATGAATACTCTGTAAAGCACCACGTAACTCTGAGTGGTTCCCATAAACACTGAATCCAGCTGTGACACGTTTCCACCAATCGCACTGTGCATACTTTGGAAAAAGTAGGATGAGTCCAAGACCTAAATACTTCCTTTTAATAGTAAGAGTAATGTATGGGCAGGTGTTTACAGCTAAGAGGTAATTCATCCTATCTACAGTAGCCCCAGATTCTTATCAGGCTGTTATTGAAAATAAGATATTGGATGGTGGAAGGTCTTAATTCACAAATGAAATTAAGTATGCAAGGCAACCAGGAACACGTCCTAGATATTGTGTTCTCTAGTAGCTTCACTTAGTATAATTCTTAGTATGTAACCAGGGACCTGGTTTTAGAGCACTACATGAAATGCCAAACAGAAGCAAATTCCTACCTCTTTCTTCCATACCTATTAAGATTTGCTGGAAGGGAAAATTTAAGAATGTTGATGCAAAGTCAGGAGCACCTGGGGTTCCCAAGAACATACGTAATTTGCTAATCCTAGTGATGTTGTGACCACACCCAGAAACCTCCAAAGACTTCTAGTTATCAGCTAATTAGGTAAAGCTGTGCCTACCTGTGAAAATGAAATCTGTATCTCATTCATTTCCTTGTACAGATTTATATTCTTTACAAGTAATATATAGATGCATGTTCTTGCCACTTCAACTTCATGTAAACCCATAAAGGAACCTTACTTGGTCTTGCAGAGAATCATCCACAGTTCCACCATGTTTAAGATTCCTAAGCAGTATCTCAGCTGCTTCAATGCCAACCTTATCAGAATTCTTTCCTAATAGAGAAATCCAGGAGATTAGGGTGCTGCTAATTATTATTTAACATTTTAAAATTCAGAAGTAAAGAAAATAAAAAAATCAATACATGATCAACTTTTAAAACCTTATTTCCACGTTCTTGCCTCAAACGTCTGCCTAAAAAAATCCTCCCATCTTATGATGACATATAGTTCATATTTCCTAAGTAGTGGGAAGCAAGTACATTCACTTACATTCAGAGAAATATTTCATTCAAACCATTTAAAACTCAAATCACTTGTATGCCTCTTAATCCAGACACACATCTAGATTAAGTGCTGAACAAAAACTTCACAGGTAAACCACCAAGACTGTATGTTTTTAAGTCCAGAAACACTTTCAACTCAGTGATCATTAACAATCCATTCTGACAAAAGGCAAGTTTAATAATTTTGTAACTTTTGTCATTATGTAGAAGTAGCTTAGAAGTAAAGTATAAGATTCAATTCACTACATTTAAAATCTGCTTATTTCCACTGTCCTTTATTACTAAACAATATACATTTAAAATTGCAACACTCAAAGCATCAAGTCTCTGAATAATTTAAACTTCAGATTCCTATTTGTTAGTAGTGCATGAAGTTAAATTTGAAAGAGGTATACTTTATACAATTCTTACCTCTCTTGCCAAGTGATGACCCAGCTAACAAACAACCTGTTGAAGTCTCTGCAACAATGCTAAACAGAAAAACCAGACTGATACATTAAAAACAAAATCACTCACATTAAACTTTCCTTATCAAATATGTAATCAAGATGTCTCTAACCAACCAGCCAGGTTACAGGTATCAAGAGAAAGTTTGGGCTTGTCTTACATTATTCCACTTCCAGTCCCAAAGGCTTGATCATCAGGTTCTCGAACAGCCTGAATGTTAATGTAAAGATCCCTGATTTCTTTTCTGATGCATCTCACTGCTGCTGCTGACATGTCTTTTGCCAGCTGACAAGGTAAGAGGTAAAAAACAATAATTAACTAACTATAGTAATACTTTTTTCTCCTAAGTCTAATTATTACAGTGGGTCCCTGAATAAAGGGGCTACTTGATCAACTAGAGAAAGAAAAGATTGCCATAGAACTCCTGAACAAACACTGAACACCATCCCTTCTGAGAATTTCCCCACAAAATTAAGGCAACGTTAAATGCTGAACAAATGACAATTACAGTGATGTATGCAGAAGCTTCCATATCAACAGAAATTCAGGAACTTTTCTCCATTCATAGGGAGAAAGATTTAATTTTAGTCTTGATTATCTCACGAGATTAGATTGTAACTCCCCCCAATTATGTACAAGGTATACTCTATACTATATAAAATAACAATTTTAAATTGCAAACAGGTAGGGGCAGATGAATCTTATCCCATCCTTGTGATCCAGCCACAGTCAATATTCATGGATTTGGAGATTTTAAAACCAAAACCAGCAGTCCACAGCTCTTCAAAGAGTAGCTCAGTTTCTACTCTTTCTGCCTCTACTAATTCCTATCCTGTGTGTGAGAAGGAGCCTTGAGGAGATCCCACCACTCATTCTCTGTAAACACAGACAGGATAGGAATAATAGAAAGAAGGCGGTACAAAGGAACAAATTTCTCTGTTTTATCTTTGGCTAAACCTACCCATAACATGTTCTAATACCCTTGACAATGGTTGAGAAGTCTGATGAAGTCTGATCTTTGCCTATTACAGTGTACCACAGTTGACCCATAAGGGCCATGATTTCAGATTTATAATAATCCACATAAACACGAATAATACATAACTCAGATACAAGACACCCTCAATATATGCTAAAGACTTTTCAACAGCCACATGAGGGACATCAAGGATACCATTCCCATTTCCTGTTTCAGCTGCTACCACATTCCTGTGTCATAAATGCACTTCAGAAACATCCAAAATTCTATTCCACGGTCTGAATAATTGAAACCATTTAACAAGGCTACTTAGTTTGTATGTGAAAGACTGCAGAATACATGAATAGTAGAGGTATGTTAAGCAGATTACACAGAGATGTATGAAGTTGGATACTACTGCAGCTATTATCAGCACTTACTTTAATAGGCAGTGCACCAGCAACGAATGCTCTTCCATAGATCTTTGTCACTGTGCCACGTTCCGTTAAGTTTATTGGGCTCAACTCTTTGACTGGTGACATCTGGACTACAACTTCACCACCTCCCTGAGGATAGTAGCCCCTGTTTAGATACCGTAATTGGATATAATTAAATGCAAAAATTACAAGGAAAGCAAGAAAAGAACCAGAAGGTTCTGCATTTACGTCATTATATATTTTTCTGTTTTCTGTCACTGTGAACATATGAATTTTGTTGATGCGTGCCTCTGAAATCTGTATTACCTCATAGCACACATCTTATTAACTACCTAACACCAGTAGAACTGACACCTCAGAAAAAGCGCAGTAAGGCAGTGCCTGTCCAGTGTGCGGTTCTCTTGGAGGTAGCCCATGGGAAACATTCAACAGCAGGTGGAGACTCAGCAATGAATAAACAGACAGGAAAGAACGATATCACATTCACCATATGGTGACACTACATACAGAGGCAGCTCATACAGATCAGTTCATGTATTATGAATTTATCCCTCAGCCTGATCGAGGGCACCCTGTGTGTGTGCCTCTGTGCTCACACTACTGGTTCCAGAAGACCTGCCTCTGATACATGCCTCCATAACTCACCTTTTTTTTATGTCACAATTAAATGTGAAATTGAACTTTTCAACTATTGGCTTGAAAACCTGAAAAACAAGCACACATGAAAAAATAGTGATAGGGGGTGAATTTATTTTGCATTTATAATTTCCTACTATTTCATGCAGTCTTCCAAAAAAGAGAGTACAACACAAAAAAATTCAGTTACATTATTAAAAAAAAACCCAAGCAGATAGATGATCTCATCCATGCAACTTATCTAACGTTCCTCATACTTCATTCTAAATGACACTGTGCAAAAGGATTTTCTCATAGAAAGAGGGGAATTCTTAACAATTCGCAGCACTTCTTGAAGAATGAATGTATTTTAAGTGACATTTTCATTAGTAATTAAAAGCAAACAGATGAGTTGCTGTTTCAGGCAGTTCCACGAAACACTGGTTGCTCTCTACATACAGTATGCTAGTCATGTAATATGCGCATGCCTAATTCCATAATTACAAATAAACTTGCAGCAAGAGCAACAGAAATACAGTAGTTACATTGCATATATATGCATGAAAGATGCACCAAGCCAAAGGAATTTTTCCCTACCATGACTGTGTAGTCTATCTGAGGAGCCATCTCAGCATTAGTCCCACCTTTTAAACGAAGTTCTGATGGGGAAGCAGCAAACAGCACACAGGGCATTGCTACCTGCATCAGTAGACACACACTCCTAAAAGCAATTACAAGACACTCAAACGCTGTGCACTCGTAATCCATAGAATTCCACAGAATCATTACATATCAAAGGCTAAGTACTTTACATAGCATTTACATAAGTATTTAATTTTGAACATTACCTGTAAACTTATAAAAATTATTTTAAAATTACTAATTTAAGACTTCATGCCCTAAACATGAAGGTTTTTGTTTCACAATACTTGCATCTTTCATATTCCTGTTTAAACTAAAAGTAATGTAGCTTACTCAGTGTACTGATGGGACTGTGAAAACTGTAGGGTTAGGCAGCAGACACTAAAAGCTTAAAAAGCTTAGGAAGCAATCTTAACATTTTAATACTTATTTAATAAAAAAATACTTTGAAAACTACAAAATTGCTTAGAAGCTGGTCAGCATCACATACAAGAAAATTCAGGGGCACAGAAAATATGCTTTTACAGATAAGATCGTCCCTGCTATCGAATCTGTCCATATTTAATAAGTAACAAAAAAACCCCTTCCAAAATAAAATTTTCCAAAAGAAAGTTTGTCCAGCAAAACAGAAAACTTATCTCACAAGGGCTGCAAACATAATTTTGAGTTGTGAAAACAACAATTGCCACTGAAGAAAACATGGGTTTGTTTTCATAAATAGCTGCTAAATGTTTGTGAACCATGCTGTTTCACTTTTGGTTTTTTTTAGCTTGTCTTGATTACTAATTCTGCTGCATCGCTGCATACTTGAACATTTCTGTGTTAATGAAAAGACATCAGCTTGGTTGTTTATACTGTTGAAGCTCAGAAAAATATTTCTTTTAAATTAAAGGAAACTTATGCCTAACCTAGCCTATGCTTCCAAACAACTGTTCACACCAGCCTTCCAGAGCTAAATCCATGTACTCGATTTTGCAACAGATTACAAGAACAAAGGACCCAACACAGAAATACAGAATAGAAAAAACACAAGCACAAAGAACCATGGATTGAATATGTTCCACTTTCCAAAAGACTAGTATCCCATGTGGTACCGTTACATGCGTAAGTAAAATCTCAGAATTTATTTTATTATATGATGAAGATTATTTCAGATCTCATGGATTTGAGATGCTTAGCTAATTTGATGTATTTGACCTGACTTGTAACATACTAATGTGAAAAGATAGTGGATAAAGTTTTAAATACATGGGTAGCTGCTTTTTGCTTAACATTAATCAAGTGTTCAACTTATATATCAATGACAATTTAAAAACTATTACACTTGCATGTACTTTATTCATACATATCCTGTCTGCACTAAAGGTCCTATGATGACATATATCTGGCTCAGGAAGCACAGATTTTGTCTCATTACCCATGTATCAATGTTATTTTTTCTTACTGCTCTTTTGTGATTATTTTAAAGTTACTAAAACATCTTCTGTCATAATTAAGTTACCAAAAGCAGCTAAGAGCAGTTACTGGTCAGGCATTATCTGTGTACAAAGACATACCCTGCTGTTTTTGTATCTGCTATGTGGGTTCCACCTTTGATCTTCCCAGGAGTGAAGGTTATTTCTGTTGAGCCAATTTCTCCACCTTCCAGCTTCCCCTCACATAGATCCCGAATGACCTCCAATCCAGACAGGTGCTGAGGCCTTGGAGTGACAATACAAAGTTAAAGATATGTTCAAGCACACTACATACTCATGTTGCACTAAAAGAAATACTAAAACCCAACTAGTAAATACTACAGTTGCAAGTTTCAAATCAAACAAGGATCAAAAATTCAGTCTGGTTCCTTCTGAAGTGTGTCCAGAGCAACAAAACTGGTGAAAGGTCTAGAGCACAAGTCTTATGAGGAATAACTGAGGGAACTGGGGTTACTGAGTCCAGAGAACAGGAGGCTGAGCGGAGACCTTATCACTTCTGCAACTACCTGAAAGGACGTTGTAGTCAGGCGTGTATGGTGGTCTCCTCTCCTGAGTAACAGGACAAAAGGAAATGCCCTCAAGTTGTGCGAGGGGAGGCTTAGGTTGGATATTAGGAAAAATTTATTCACTGAAAGGGTTATCAAGCATTGGAACAGGCTGCGCAGGGAAGTGGGCAGCTATCCCTGGAGGTATTTAAAAGATGGGTAGATGTGGTGCTGAGGGACACGGCTTAGTCATGGTTCTGGCAGTGTTATGTTGATGGCTGGACTCAATGATCTCCCTCAACGATTCTATGATTCTACAGTACTTCTCCCAAGTTTGCAGGAGCCACAGGAGCAGCATTCAGGCCATTCTGGAATTTGCAGGATTCTGGTGCGATTTCTGTAACAAGGTAATGATGGCAATATGGAACTGGAGCCCAGCCAGTAGCTGGTTGCCAGAGGCACAAGAGAGCTAACAGGTTTGCTGTGCTTGCATTTCCACAGCTCTGGGAAATTTAAACAGGAAAGAAACGAACTGTTCTTAACACCATGCACTCAGTGAACCGCATTTTGCTGAGGCATTATATGACCTCAGCTGTACTTCATGTTTCATACCCTGCAATCTGCTTAGCACCTCAAAATACGTTTCAGAGATGCTCTGTAAGCCTGTGGGCCCTGACAGGACGCGACCGCGGCAGTACCCTGGCTCTCACGGGCAGCCGGCCAGGGCCGCCGCTCCCGGCGCTGAGGGGAGCGGGCGAAGGCTCCGAGCCGCCCCCGCCAGGAGCCTGCCCGCTTCACACCCTAGCTTTCAGCCACAGGCGGGATCTTCCAACAAAAATGCCCTCTTAAAGCAATGAAAATACACGGGGTTTGTTCTTGGAAGCCTTTCAGGGAAACGTAAGCCGAGGGGTCTGCACAGCTACTCCCGCCCGTGGGGGCCTCGCACACGCTATAACGCGACCCCCACCAGGCAGGGGCCAGTCCCCGGGCGAGCGGCCGCGGGGAGGCGGGAAGGTGCCGTTACCTGAGGCCGGGCTGGCTCCTCCCGGCGCGGATCCGGCACACCCGTATCGGCAGGCCCAGTAGGCAACTCAGGGCCGTGGACACTCGCAAGATCTGCCCTCCCTGTACGGAGAAATGGCGCTCGTCAGGCACTTCCCACCCGCCCGGCTGCTACCGGCCCGCCCGTCACCGCTGCCCGGGCCCGCCGCCGATGCTCACCCCCTCCATGATGCCGCCATCTATCTCCACCCTATCCCCGTCCATGACTGGCGGTGAACAGAGCTGCCTCTTACAGAGGCCCCCGCTGCGCCGACGGGATCCCAGCGGGGTCCTGCAGACGGTGACCCCCCGGCGAAGCAGCCCCACGGCGCTTAGCGAGGGCAGCGCGCCCAAAATGCGCTCCGGTGACGGCGGAGCCCCAGCTGCCGGTGCCGGTGCCTGGGCCGGGCGGCGGCACTGGAGCAGGCGCAGAGCGGAGCCGCCTCCCCAGCAGGGGCGGTTCCGCCGTACGGTGAGCAGCCGCCGGGTCCCAGCGCCCGGGCAGCCGGCTGGGACAGCTTCCTTCTCTCCGCGTTAACGGCCCGGCACAGGGCAGCGCTGCGGAGGCTTGGCGTCCCGGAGGCGGCAGCGCCGTTCCCCTTTCCCGAGTAAGGGCCGCGCTAGGTCAGAGCGCTGGCAAACGAGGCACACCGCGCCCAGGCGTCGGCTGGGTCGCCAGCCCCGCGGGCATGGCTCTGCCCCGCTGCGCCGCCGCCGAGGGCCGGCGGAGGGCGGCCAGACTCCTGCTTTTAATGACTCGATTACAAACGACTCGTTTTCCCCAGAAGCGAGATCGCTAAACGAAGCACGGCGAGGCGCGGGCGCGTTGGGCTGGCAGCCATGCTCAGGACTTTATTACAGGTGTACCGGGAAAGGCAGCTTCGCGCAGCTTCGGCCGAGGGATGTCGCGTTCTCCGCCGCCACTCCCAGCTCTGCTGCAGGAACCCCTGTGAGGTGCTCGGGACAGGTGACACCCTCCCGTTACTTCCCGTGGCCGTCTGTCGGCCCGGAGGCGCGGACCGCGACCAGCCGGCTGCTCCCGGCCGCCGCCCTCCCTGGCCCGAGCGCTGGTTGGCTGCGGTCGGCGTGGCTGCCCTCCGGTTGGCTGCTCGGTGGGAGGTGTGCGGGGGCCCCCGGGCTGCTTCTTCCCGGAGTAAGATGGCGGCCGTGACCGCTCTGAGGAGCAGCTGCCGGACTGCGGGGCGCTTGGTAAGGGGAGCAGGGGAACGCTGCGGGTGGCGGTGCGCCCGGTGAGGGGGTGGACAACGCGCGGCATCTTGAAGCCCCTTCTCTTCCTTCCAGCTGGGAGTGGGCGGCAGGCCCTCCGAGCAAACACGGCACGCTCGCAGACACGCCGTCTCCCCTCAGCCCTCCCGGCCGCCGTCTC
>VXBW01001854.1:100233-218302 GCA_013400375.1 Thinocorus orbignyianus
TGCCCCACAGGTGACGGCGGCCCGTCCAGCCGGCAGTGCCCGGCTCCGCCCGCAGCGTTGCCGTTCCCGGGGGTCAGGGTGCTCTCGCTCCCCAGGGACCCCCAGAACCCTTCCTCCGCCCCACGCTGCTGCCCCGCTCCCCATCCTTCGCGTGAAGGAAAGGTGTGCCTTCTGTCATAAGCCACCGCCATCCTTCTCTTCTGTCAGTCCCCCGTCATCCGATCCGTTGCCTTGCCTGTACCTTGCTGCCATCGCCGCGCCTCCGCCCCTGCCCCGGCCCCGTGGCTGCACAGAGGCGGCTGGTTGCACACCCACAGAGGAAACGGGTTTCTTTGGATCCCAGGAGCCGTGATATCTGTAGATTAAGTAGCTGCGATGCCACGCTCCAAGAAGCGAATCTACTTGATTGCCTTCTAGGATGCCTGTAATCTTGTGAGCATATACCGTCATGAAGATTTACCTCATGCTTTCTGCTGCCTTCGTGCTGTAGTGAAGAGCGTTGGTTTCCAGTTGTCACTGCTGTTTTGTGGAATGTCAGGAAAAAAATACCATTTTGGAAAATAATATAAGTGAAACAAAATTAAGGATCAGTTCTAGTTTCTATCATTAATTTTTTATCATAATAATTCATATTGTATTTTATAAGCCTAGCAGTGAGGAATTTTGCAGTGATACTTTTGTAATTATGTAGTTTTAGGGTACACATAAGTCATTTTACTAGTTAAGAATATTGACAGTGGCAGCTTCTTTTTGGTTTTCTAACTAAAGCATCTTAAATGGTTTAACTAAACTACTCTTGAATCCAGAGAGGGAGAGTGTGATATGATGAAAATGCTCATCTTCTCTATGTGCATGCTGAACTATAGAATTGGCTATTTGCAGTGTTTGTTTCCTGCAAGCACATTTTAAATTTTGCTAGATACCAATTCCTCTTGTGAATCACAGGATTCACACCATCTACTGTGAACCAGTTGTAAGATCTAAGAAATAATATGTGTATTGTAATATTAAAGAGCTTTTGTTTTTTTAATATTCTCAATGTTTTTGCAAACACTTTGGCTAGCATTGGGAAGCAGGGCACAGTAATGTTGGTTGTCTGTTGGGGCTCTAGGTTGTGAAGAAGAAAAGAGGAGCCTGGGGGTCTTTGTGTTAAGTGGTAAGGAAGTGACAGTTACCTGGACGCTGGGACATGGTGCCAGTTATTTAAGTGAGAAATAATGCCTAAAACGTGCTACCGAGGACACTGTTTTTGTTACACATACATACTCTGTATCTCCAAGCATATAGTTGCCGGTATATTAAACCAATGTAAGTAAACGTTCATTAAAATGACTCAACGGGACAGCAAGTCTGGAGTTCTGGAGTGGAGCATCCTTTAATTGAGTCTTTGTGCACAAACTACTTAATTTGACTTTGAAATTCAGTGTTACTTCATCAGGTGATCAGTTGCCTGCAGGCTGCAGAAAAACATTTTGTTCCACAGCCAGCAGTAGTTAGAGGGTCAGCAGTGATTCTGAAAATCACAGTGGCCTCCTTTTTAAGGAAACAACCCAAACTGAACAGGGGCAAGACAGTTCTTCCACAAATAGCATACAGCTCCCACGTTATCTTGGTTTGAACCACAAGCCTTAGTCAACCAGGTGTCAGTGGCCGACGTGTCCTCAGTATCAGAGAGAGAGGACACTTTCCTCACAGTAACTCCACACTTTGGAGACTTGTACAGGAAAGGTGTGACCTTACTGTGGCAATATTGCTTGAGATTGTCATATAGCGTCATCGTGGTGATGTAAGCATAGCAGGCGGTACTGGGCTTGTTGGTTTTTTTATTACTGTATTTCTCTAGACATCAAGGTACATAGATGGGTATGTCATGGATATTAGAACTAATTTTTATATGCTTTTGTTGTGTCGTTATTCAGCATTGCACAGAAAATAGTATTACGGTGATTAAATACTGAAATTAATAAGCGTAGCCTCTTTATTTCAAGGATTTTCTTTTTTCCCCTTGTTAGAAAGAAGCAGTGTTCTATGAAGAGATTGAGTGCTGTATTACTGCTTTAACATACTAGTACACCATTTTTTTATAGAGAATGTGGAAAACTGCAAACCCAAAAGATTCCATTTTAAAAGAAAAGCTGTAGTTTAGAATTATTCCTACAATTATAATTTGAAGCAGCTTTGAAACTCTTCTGTAACAAAATCAGTCTGTTTTTTTGGCAGTGACATTACTAATTCACAACCTGCATTGGTTACCAAATGTTAAAAACACATGGGAAGCATTGTGAAACTTCACATTTAGAAATAGTTCAGAGGCTTGATGTGCTCCTTGTGATCATCTTCACAGGTAAATATTGAATGTTTTCCATGTAGGGAAAGAGAAAAGAGCTTTATAGTAAGTTTGGGACAAAAAAAACCCTTAGACAAAAAAATGTAACTGTGGACTCGAGTGGGAAGAAAAAGAGAGTTAAAAATAGGAGAAAAGAGGCTCGTGAAGATGTATGTTATATACCAATTTTGTAATTGAATGAGAATTTTATATACTTTCGTAAAATAAGATTTGTCATTGCTTAAAATTACCGTCAACCTTACTTTTTACAAGGGCAGATTGTTTGGAAGACTGATAGGAAGTTTGCTTTTTATAGAAATGAGAAAAATACTTTTTCTATATCAGTAGATACAATCTACTGAAAAGATTGGCTGATTACAATCAGCTGAAAAGTACCTCAATATAACTTTGTTGTATCCTTTATGGCATGTTGTATTATATTAATATTTGTTCCTAAAAGAGAGGCCATATTTAGTATAACTTGCAATGCTAGGTTAAATAATATAGAAAATATGGACATTGTCCATTCAGAATTGTACATTTTTCTGAATAATCTACTTTTTCAAAGTGTAATATAAAATCAAATAGTTGAACAGTTTGCGGNAACTTTCCCATGCAGGTGTGCTGTTTTCTGGCTCCTCTAAGAAGATAATTTCTAAATTTTACAGTTTTGAGCTACTTGAGGTACATTGTAGCACCTGAATTTTTTTTTCACATCTCTAAATTAATTAGAGATAGTATCTACAGATAAATTGTTATTTTTATTAATTTTACAGCACTCTAAGACAACATAACACCAGAATTACATTAGATTTAAGAAATCTTACTAAATAAAAAAAGGGTCTGAACTAACTTCTGTTGAGATTAATGATAAAATGCCTGTTTATGTCAATGCAAGTGCTACTGGCTTTGCTTTTGACCAAAATCATGACTAATTACATGATGCTTTAGAACTTAAGGTTTTGTCTGAAGAAACTTTCAGAAAATTCCCTTGACCCTTGAAGTTGCTTTCTGGATAAATGTAATTGTAACCATGAAAGAAAACCACCTCACACTCAGTTCTTAAAATTGTCCTTAAAGTTGATGTGATACGATATTTACTCAAAGGTGATTGCCTCCTATATGTTAACAGAAATAAGGGGGCAACTGCCTGTGCCCCTTGGTGGTGAATTCCAATTAGTACTTCTGATCAACCTTTGACTGAAATAAGAACTGACAAAGAAAAATATGCTGATCTTTCCTGCACTCTAGAGGACCCTTCCAGCATCCATTCTGCATAAGAATATTTCAGATGGCTGATGTAGTTGATATTATGTATGCTTTTTGTGTGTGTGTCCTGATTAAACTAATTGCTTCGAGAAACAATAGCAAGTACGAATCTCTCACCAGATCTTGTAATGATTTTTGTTAATTGTTTATGTTATTGTGGCTTTGATCTCCCCATGTGTTGTGTTAGTGAAAGAAGTCAAAGACCTGGCAAAGCTTATGCTGATTTAATGGTTATTGTACATTTAGTATGTATTCAGTGTAACTGTTTCTGCAAGAACTTCTCTTATATAAACTAGAATTCAACTATTGTAGTATTACTGTTGAATCAGGAGTATTAAAAGAGCTCTACATTCCTTAGTCCGTTGTATTAACACTTGAGACTTTTCTCCTCCAGGTTTGCATTCACCGTGTTAGATCGTGCAGCGGCATTCGTTTTATAAAATCAAAATATGTGTGCGTGTTTGACAAATCTGCCCTCAAGTTTAGCCACCAACAGCGATTATTCAGAACATCTGCTGGTAATCTTTTTAATAATAAAATCATTTATTTTATTTTGCTATTTTATGAGTGGGATGTAGACTATTTTTGATGCATTCAGATTTTTCTCTCGGATACCTTGTATTTAGTATTAAACGTGCTGTGTTTCCTTATTGTCTGTTTTAAGTTTCATGTGGCCAAATTGTCCAGTTTAAGCTCTCTGACATTGGCGAAGGGATTACGGAGGTGACTGTAAAAGAATGGTAAGCTCTACTTTCTTAGAATTACACTAAAAAATTAGCATGCAGTTAACAGCTGCATTATCAGTTATTTATCTGAAAATAAGTTTTCTGGGTTTCTTTTGTTTTCCACATTGTAAAAACCTTGTATATACTGAGCTTTAAATTTTGTTTAATTGCAGTCTGGTTTCCTTGGGAGTGGAAAACATGAAAGGAATGGGATGCCCTAATTGCACCTGTATGTAGGCTTTCCTTCAGTGATTAATGTTTTTAGAGTGCAGAAGGCCTGTCTATTATTATACTTAGGCTGAACTTTAGAAACAAATGGCTGTTCTGCAGAATCTACATAATTTTATCCTATACTCCTCCTCTATTGACTTTAGTGAAAGATGTGAACGTTCAGATTGCTTGTAAAAAGCTAATGATGAATGGATTAAGCAAAATCAAAGTGTACAGTGAAGGAGGGCAATGCTGAAATCCCTTGTGCTTTGTACAAATAGGTGAAAATATTTCTCTCTGCATAGAAGACAGTGTTTCCCACTTTCGGCTCCCTTTCTGAAACCAATCCTGGCAATTTGAGACTAAGAGCTTCCTTAGGTTCAGACTAAGCTGGGCTGTTTCTTATTTTTAGGTGGTTTATAATCTGTCCAGAAAACTCTGCTTTACTAAAGTAATAGTAAAAATATATGTGTGATGATAATGTAAGTCATCCTGTCATTTCACACAACAAAGGGTTCTGGAGCAGTCAGGCAAGGTATATAGTAAATGCATCCATTATGTAGAATTTGTCTTATCTGGAATGTGTTTTTATGTTGTAGGGATGTACATAACTGAACTAATCAAAAAAATACACAGCATGGATTTTTACTCTTAATATGTTTTATACTAGCCTATGTCTTTTCTTTTAGGTATATAAAAGAAGGTGATAGTGTGTCTCAATTTGATAGCATCTGTGAAGTACAAAGTGATAAAGCTTCTGTTACTATCACCAGTCGTTATGATGGCATCATTAGAAAACTCCATTACAATTTAGATGAAATTGCTTATGTTGGAAAACCATTAGTGGACATTGAAATTGATGCTTCAAAAGGTATTCTAAGTCCTTTTTTGCCTTGCATATTTTGTTTGTTGCTATAAAACCATCAGTGACAGAGGACCTTACCTCTTCGTCTTGAAAATTTAAAAAATGTCTTTTTTCCCCATTTGTAAAGTCAAGAAAATTAAGTAGGGTGACATAAGACTGGAACAGGGAAGGTGTGGAGTCCCCTTCTCTGGTGATCTTCAAGACCCGCCTGGATGCAGTCCTGGTTGCTCTGGGCAATCCTGCTTTGGCAGGGGAGTTGGATTAGATGATCTCTAGAGGTCCCTTCCAACTCTGACAATTCCATGATTCTGTCAAGTAGGAAAAGCTGTGATATTTTATTAGGATATAAACTCTCAAAAGCCAGATGTTTCCTATGCCATTAGCATGGTAGGTTCCTTTCCACAGTAGCTCAAAGTAAATGTTAAAAACTTCAGCTGTCACAGAATCACAGAATGGTTGAGGTTGGAATTTAACAAATGCTTATAATGTAATAAAGTTAAAGTTTTTCTTTTTGTTTGCAGGTGTTTCCCCAGAAGAAGATGTTGTTGAAACACCTCCTATGTCTCATGAAGAGCACACTCACCAAGAGATAAAAGGTCACAAAACATTAGCAACCCCCGCAGTTCGTCGTCTGGCCATGGAGAACAATGTAAGTTTGCTGGGTCAGGTCCTGCTGCATTTTATTCATCTTTTCTCCAGCTGCTTCACTGACTAGGAGAAGAAACATTAACCTAGAGGAAAGTGCAGTGAGACGTGACTTCAGTACATTTAAAATGTGTAAAAACTGTTGTAAAGATGGAGAGCTTTGTGCTTTCTAATAATTATGGTGGTTATGGAAAGAATTACTGCGTTTAAAATGCAGTTAGGATTCTTTAGGCTGGAGATTAACAAAACCCTTTTAGAATAAAAATAATAAAATATTGGAGTAGATTGCTGGGATAGAAAAAGGAGGAGGGTAAAAAGGAATCTCAGCTTTAGCAACCTTGTTCTGTTTTACAGATTTATATTAAAGCAGAAGATGTACTAGGTGAGCTTTTAAGTGCTTTTCTGATTTTTTGTTTTTCCCTGTGAATATGCCATTGGTTTTGAAAGCTTGTAGTACGTTTTTAGGAGAAAAACAGAACAGTAAGTAAAGAACATTAAGTGATGAATAGCTTTCTTCAAATTAATATTTCACTATTGATCCTGTGAGGAAACTCAGAGGTAAGCAGTATTCATAGCGCCTCCTTAAAGTGTGCAGTCAGAGTCCTAGTGGGCCTTCTAGATGATTTGAACAATGTTGAGTACTTAATAAATCATAGAAAGGAAAAGAAGACTGTAGGTATATTAGATCAGTAGCTGAAATAATTTTTAACCATAGCTCACAGTACAGGATATTTTTATATTGCTGTAAACCAAAAGTGTCATAGCTTTTTATGTACCTTCCAGATTAAATTGAGTGAAGTTGTTGGAACAGGGAAAGATAACAGAATTCTTAAAGAAGACATACTCAATTATTTGGCCAAACAAACGGGAGCTATTTTACCTCCATCACCGAAGGCTGAAATTATTCCACCTTTGCCAAAATCAGAGACTGTGCCAGCTGTTCCAAAGGACAGAGCACGCAAAATTCCTGTGCCTGTTTCCAGACCCATTGTATTTTCAGGAAAAGATAAAACAGAACCTGTAACAGGTAAGTGATGAAATATAAAAGCTGGAGACCAAGTTCACAGTAGACTACCAGTACATATTACTCAGTGAACAGTTGATTCCTTTTGATGGGAGTGTGTTTCATGTTATTGTGATGCGAGTGAACAACAGGAAAACATGCTATGGAAGAAGGTGGTGTGTGAAAGTTATTATTTTATGAAATTGTTCATGTTTTGGTTGGATGGAGTTGGGCTGCAAGTTGCACTTGCTCATTTTTAATCCATGTTTCTTCAAATGTATGCTAGAACAGGTAGGAGTTCTGAAACGTGTGAATTTGTCACACTGTGAGTTATTATGCAATTAGTGGCAAAGTGCAGTGTATTTAAGGGTTTATCAGTGCTTAACAATAGTGTACTTCAGCATTCACACTTGGGCAAGAAGTGGGAGCAGTGCAATAAAAGACACTGAGGTAAGAAAAATCACATTAAGAGAGGAAGATAAGAGGTTTTGCTTGCCTTTGAGGCAACGTTTATTTGGAGAGGCTGAAAAGAGTAGTGCAGATTACTGTATTATGATTTCATATACACACGTACATAGGGGAGATAAGCAGTAATATAATCTGAAGCATTACAGTTGTAAAAATTGAGTTGCATGTGCTGAATAACTGTTGATCCTAAAGTGAAATTTACCATGTCCTTTTTTTGCTGTTGGCTTTTGTTTCAAGTTTTTTTTTTGTGTGTGTGTGTAATTTTTTAAATGGAAACAAATAATTGAAATTTCACCATTAATTCCCAGGAGCTCATTTTGCTGGTTTTAAGAAGTCAGTGAATGTTTTCTAGGTTTTCATAAGGCAATGGTAAAGACTATGAGTGCAGCCCTGAAGATACCCCACTTTGGTTATTGTGATGAGATCAATTTGACTCAGCTTGTCCAACTGCGAGAAGAGCTGAAACCTCTAGCCCAAGTTCGTGGAGTTAAGCTTTCCTTTATGCCTTTCTTCATAAAGGTGAGATGTGCAGCAGAGCACTGTATGGAGTACTTACGCAGAGTTTGCCAACATCTAATCAATGATTGTTGTAAATTTGGAACACCTCTCTATCAACTGAATAATTACAAGTCACAAGAAAAGTATCAGCTTTTCTTTTTTATTGCACCACTTATGAATTTATTATTGGAATTGTAGTTAGTGTTATTATGTAACCCAAACTACGATGTATGTCATGGAAAATGTTTGAAATACTATTGGGGAAGGACAGAGCATATAAAGCATTATTTGCTAAGCAGCATTGAGTGTTTAAATTACACAAAACAAATTTTTGAAATTCTCAGTGTTTTTTATGAGCTCTATTAAACTGAACATCACATGAAATGCATTATTGTTATTATTGTTGTAGTTGATTATTGTTGTTGTTATTATTTCTACTACTACTATTACTGTTACTATTATTATTTTGTTGGTAATGAACCCAATAAGTGAATGAGTATGTCTCTTCTGTTCAGAAGACCAGGCACTTGCACTCGTTTAGTTGCTATGGTTCCTTTTCCAACTGTTGGCATCAATGAAGGCTGATGCACTGCCTAAGCTACTCACTGAATGCATAGCTTAGTCTGAAACTTCTGGTAGTGCTATTTCAATTGGAGTGCTAAGTAAGCACTCCTTCTGCTCCCTCTCTTAAGGGGAAATTAGTATTACTTCCTTGAAATAATTGTCATCTAAGTGGAGAGCTGGGAATGACATTGATGCAGAATCTCATAAGTTTTGTCTTGGGATATTCGATTTGAATTGTGGAACAGAAATAAAAAATGCAGATTCAACTTCAGTTATACTTGGAAAGGGATTATAATTTTTTATATGTCTGTCTGATTTATATTTGGGACTTGTAAGTTGTCCTTTTCTCCCCCTAATAACAAGCTTAGGAGAGTTCAGGCCAAATTTTATTTCACTGAGGAAATCCATATTGTTTTTAATCTAAATTGTCTCCCACCGTTCCTTTCTTTCCATACAGCTCTCTGTCATAAAATGTAAAAATCTACCTTTTTTTTTCTCCCCCCCCCCTTTCTATTTAACAGGCAGCTTCTCTGGGGTTATTGCAGTATCCCATTCTTAATGCTTCTTTGGATGAAAGCTGTCAAAATGTCACATACAAGGTTTGTAAACTACTGATAAAACTTGTGAGCAGAAAACCTAAACTAACAGCTAACAAGGGCTTTTCAGAATGTCAGAGCTAATTGTAAGAACCAAAATTATGGTGGTGTGCTGGAAAATAATTTGTGTGTCCAGATTCTGAGACTGGATTTGATTTATTATTGATCTCATTTCAGTAGTTTGTTTGATGAGAGACACTTTGTTATTCAGGCTTGCCTCAAAAATGCATATGATTTCCTATTTTTTACCTGAAGATGAGCCAAGCATTTGAAATGAGAACACTTAATACAGTAATTTTTAGTAATGGCACAGTGGTCCCACTGTTCCAATGCTCAATGCTTATGTATTAAAGTCAATTTTTAAATTCAGTTTTGATCATCATTATTTAACTTTCATACAAGGTGCTGAATTGATGCTTGTACGCGGCAAGTGTCTGTTTTCCTAAGTGGTGTCCATACTTCTTGCAGCACAAACTTTTGTGCTGTTTTATCAATATCTTTCAGCTGACTCCTTATATATTCTTTGTAGCAAATGAAAGGCAACTCAGTTTCCTTTTTTTAAAGTCTGCCAGTCATGTCGTGTTACGCATATGATCATCCTAAAGTGAGATATTTTCAGTGTGAAATTGATCACGAGATTCTGTATTTCCTGGATATGAAACTGCCAAAATCAATTTGCATTTTGCAGACGTGGAAAGTTAATATTTAAAAATTTACACCGCCTTCTACCCTAAAAGTTGTATAGATGATTTGCTTACTGTAGACAGCACTTTCTATGTTAAAAAGATTTCACATAAAAAGCACTTTATGTGTATGTTTTGTGTTGACCGCTTAAGTTAATGGCCAGTTAATGAAATTTGTTGCAGGCTTCACACAACATTGGAGTTGCTATGGACACAGAGCAGGGTTTAATTGTCCCAAATGTGAAAAATGTTCAAGTCAGTAGCGTGTTTGAGATTGCTTCTGAATTGAATCGCCTACAGTCCTTGGGCTCTGCAGGCCAGCTGGGAACAAATGACCTCACTGGAGGAACATTCACACTTTCAAATATTGGCACAGTAAGTACAGAAAAAGTGGGAACTTACATCTGAAAACTGCTTCTGAAATGAATACCTCGGTAAAGTTTTATATGCAATGAGCAAAACCTGTAGTAGTTAATGAGAGACAGTCTGCTTTAAAAAAAATAAAAATTTCTGTTGACTATTATCCTCAGCTTTTTCTTTTCTAGATTGGTGGCACTTATGCCAAACCAGTGATACTACCTCCTGAAGTAGCCATTGGAGCGCTTGGAAAGATACAGGTATATTAACTTATCTCAGTGATGTGAGTGTTTAACTGCAGCTGACTAAGGTAATCTGTAATGAAAATGGAATGCGGAGTAGCCCCTTGTTTTGTTTTTCTTACGTAAACATTTCCTCTTTGTGTTACAGAAAGTGTACAGCTTGTGATTGAAAAGTTTTGTGATGTTTTTAAATGACTGTGAAGAGACACCGAATGTTTAAATAGAAGTCTATTCTGCCCAAGGTTCAGATTTGCTTTCTAGAATCCTGTTATATTTCACTCAGATCTACAGTTAGCCTTCTAGTTATTAGGAAACAATGTAAATACATTTTTACAAGTTTGTTGACATGGCAATAGCATTTTTGTTTTCATTAATGGGAAAACTTGAGACTAAAAAAGTATTCTGATAATGAAGTACAATTTTGTGAGCCAGCTGAATCCATGTAAAGCTCTGAGTGGTGAAGGCAGTTTTATATTTTCTGAATGTCAGACTCTAATTCTTTAATATAGAGATTTGAGATCAATGCTGGAAATGAAATTAGTATTAATTTAAAATACTTTTTCTGTGTTCTTCCTATGAGCCTTTTGTTTACAGAATACTTTAAGGAAACCATTACTTTGAGTACTAAGAGTGTAACTATTTGGGAAGAAACATTTGAGTCAAGAAAGGTTTTCACTACTTCAGTATTTCCATGATGGTGGAAGCAGGATGTAACTGTTGATTTTGTTGGGTTTGCAATATATTCTAATCAGCAACACAAACAATAATAGGAAAGTCTTTGGTTTTTTTCAGTGGCACTACTGTTGTCTGTCTAATTTAGCAAAAAGTTTAAATTTAGATGAAGAAATGAATAACAAAAAATGAAATATTTGTTGTTGGAAGTATTTAATATTTAATATTTCATTTTTTTTTCCTTCCTCTGATTTTTAGGTTCTCCCTCGTTTTAATGGAAAGGGTGAAGTAGTTAAAGCCCAGATAATGAATGTGAGTTGGTCAGCTGATCACCGCATCATCGATGGAGCTACAATGGCCCGCTTTTCTAACCTGTGGAAATCTTACTTGGAGAACCCTGCTTCGATGCTGCTGGACCTTAAATAGAGGAAACCGTGGCTAAAATATGCCTTTAAACTTTGGATTAGACCGAACAATTACAAAAGCTAGCTCTGCTAGCATGTGCCCTTTGCTACTCACATCACATCATAGTTTTGTGTGGTTAAAAGTTCTCAACAGCTGCTGTCCATCTATCAATTATTTGTTACTTCTTTTAATTAGTAGTGCTGTAATCACTTCTACAGCGGACTGGCAAACTTAATGGGTCACGATGCGACGTCTCAATGTGGTGATGGAATGTCTTTTATTTTGCCTTTTATAACACATACGGTTGTGAGGCTGGTGTGACTGAATGACACTGATCTACATCTGCAGTTTGTAATCTGATTAACCTATTTTGAAGGGAAATACTCATCACTCTTCCTTGTTGGAAATATAGATTTATTTTAACAAATAATATCCAAATTCTCAAAAGAAGTTATGCAAAAATAATATACAAATAAAATGGCTTTTATGCTTCTGCTCTAAGATGTCCGGAAAGCTTTTTGTTGTTTAACTGAGTAAACCTCTCAAGTCTTAAGCTAGTCCACTTTCTCCTGATGATTACTTGCACAGGTACTCTTGATTGAATTATAAATAAAGAGGCCGTATTCAAATGCTTACTGATAACATTTATTGATAACTATCAGGGCCTTAATACTCTGTAGAATATCTTGTATTTTTGTTGGCTGTAAGTAGTTGCAGTCCTTAAGTACTTTCCAGTTATTTTTGTTTCTTATAGAAAGCATCTGCCTGTTTAAAAGAAAAAAAAAATAAAGGAAAAAAGGAGAATCTCATTTGTTATTCTGTCATTAGGTAAGCCTGACAGTAAGCAGAATGTTTTCTAAAAGCTTGCATAATATTATTGATGTTCAGATACTAGAATTTGACAGATTAATCAGATATAGCAACAAATTAACAATTAACATTAAAAAAATACTATGTGAGATACAGACTTTTAAACTCGGATACGAGACACAAAATGTCAATGCCTTTGGAACAGACAACAGTTAACGTGGCTTTAAGGTAAACTAAACGATGAAGATTACACTGGTTATTTAACAGGAGATAGAAAGAAAACCTCCTAGAAATGTAAGTTGCAAGCAGACACAAGAAAAGACAGTTGCATGGCCTTAAAAATTAATTTGTGAGACACAAAATGAACATTTTCTCCTTTCTTTAGATATATCAAAAGCTGCCTCTACGGGAACATTTTCCAAAATTGTAGACCAAAGCTGTCTGTTGCATTTAGTTGTGATGATGCAGGACAGAAGCCACCAAAGGTAGAATCTCTGCTATCTTTGATGCTGAGACTGAGCAAGAGGAAAGCTGGTGATGTCGGGGTGGGAGCATGGCAGCACACGTGTAGGGTGCGATTTATATTGTGGTGAAAGAGTTTTTTATCTATAGGTCATTTCTTGCAGCGTTTGGCTAATATATCGTGGTTATCACCTATTCCATTTTTATCAGGTATATTTATTCCTAATAAAAAAATAATTAAAGCCACAAAGAATTGTAGTAATATTGTTTTTATTTGTGAATTTTATGCAGGCAATCTTGTACATGTGACTCAAACTTCTATTTCTTCTTATCGTAAAGAACGTACTGCACTCAAGACTACCAAAAGAGCTACTTTCCTGCATATATACTGTTGTGGTAAGGGCTTAGTTTTTAATCTGAGGACTGTGGAGAAAATAAATTGAGAGAATACAAGTGTATGATGGAAAGCAATAAAGTGGTTTTTGAAATATTTGAGGCAGAATAATTTTGATCACACAAGGAGCCTGAAATTTCTGTTTCTCAAAACTCCAGTAAAAGAGAGGGTTGTTTTGGTTGTTTTTTTTTCCTTAGCTCTAATCATCTGTCTCTTCTAAGGAGGAAAAAATGAGGTAGTTAGGGTTTTAGTTATGACTCTCTTAGATAAGGAAAAACAGTGATTAAAAAACAATGTGGGGGTTGAATCTATACCAGAACTGAAAGAAGAAATACCTATACCAAACAACCTGTTTGATTATATTTGCTTTTTAATAAATTTCTACTAAAAATAAAAGGAAAAAAATGCATAGAAGATTGAGAGCTAAAGCAATGAGTGTCTTTTTAAAAAGGTATTGGTGTTCAGATATTTAGTTGGACATGGACAGGAGAGGGTTTGTTTGGTTATAAAGTTCTATGTGGTAATGCTAGAATCTAAGGCTAATTTTCTGCTGAAAGTGGTTATAACCAAATAAATTATATTTTTAAATTTTCGTCTTCCCATTTTATACTCCTGTCTAAGAATTTGTTCAAATTATGCAGTTTTATGGTTTCTGCCTCAAATAGTGACCTGTGATTATTGCTTTCTCTCCATTTTAGTTGAAGAGTAAGATTCTGACAGAGTTGCCCTTTTGTCTTCTTCAAGGGCTCTCTGAAAAAATAGAACATAAAAAATATTTCATGTTTGAAAGCATGAAAAGGGCTGAGTAACAACCCCTCTACACATCCTGATAAAGATCACTTTTCTGTCTAGACTTTGACAGTTTGCACTAAAATTCTTCAACAAGAGAATTCTTCAGCACGGGCAAGAGTTAGGAGTAAGATACTTAGTGATGTAATACATTTTTTTAACCTAGTTAGTCAACGTTACTGTTCAATAGCACTCTAAAGCTCAGTTAGCTTGCAGAGCAAAGTTACTAGAGTAAAGCAAGTCATTGTCATTTTGAATTCAAAACTAGCTTGTTTTTTATTGTGGAGCATAACAAGCACTTCTTTGTTCTTTTTGTTCACAATTGCAACTTTTTTTTATGTGAGTCCAGGAGTTTGTGGGAGTCCAGTCATGTTCAGCAAACTGGGAAGACAGCAAGAGTGGTAAATGCTTGGGGGTTTTGCAGAAGTGCCTCATGTGATACCTTCTATTCTCAGCATAGGTTAAAATTAGAACTAGACTGACATTGCATTGGAGACTGAGTGGGGGTTCTAAATGGTTTTGGTAGCACAGACAGGATCGTCATTTATTTCTGCTGTTGACCAGAAAGCGATGAGGCACAGAAAATCCTTGAAAACACCAAATAGTTGAGGTAAGTACTGGTTAAACTCTTTCAGATGCTCGGAGGTGAAGCTGTTGGGAGATCTGATTACTTGGAAGTAAGTTTGCAGTTGTTCTAAAGCCATACTTGGGAATTTTTTCTGAATTGTCAGCTGTGATGGCATGATTATTGTTTTTTATTTTCCTGAAAAATAATAAGGTGTAAGAATGAGAAGGTTTTGATGATAATGCTTTTATTATGGAGTTAAATCTCCTAGGCCATCTTTCATAGTCCATGGTTCTAAGCAATGTTTATTGAATAATATGCTTTCTGCAGCAAAGGGGAGTTGCCTAGTGTAAGCTTGACTAAGTTACGTAAGTGTTGTTTCAATGATATATATTGATACTGGTTTTAGTAGTACAAGTATTGACAAATGTCTCTTCTCTGCACAATTTATGTAGAAAGATTTCCAGTTTTTACCTAAAAAGACTTATAGTTCAAAAAATGTCCCAAAACAACGAGAAATGATAGATCAGGTAAATTGCTTAATCTCAGTAGAAGCTTAATCCTGAAAAATAAGGCAATTTAAGTTGTAACCACTAATCAGAGCAAAAATCTCATACAATGTCTTAGTCATTACTGTTGCATGGTGGGATGGGGAATAGGAAAAGTAATTACTGTGAGGACCACTTAAAAAGAAGTTATGCTTCAAACTAGTAAGTGTGATAATTTCTAGGGGAGGGAGGGAAAGAGGGTACAATCCTCTCTTTACAGGAAAAAATTCAGTCCCTCTTTAGGAACCCAAAGGCCAGACTGCATTGTGCCATATTGGTTGCCATTTGTGTCACCTGCAAAATCCTGCCATTTTTCCTTAGCAACAGAGAACAGTTAAGAATCTTTAATATTAATGGTTTGGACTAAATTCTTCTTTATTCAAGCACTAAAATTTGATTTTTATGCTGTCTTCACAACCGGAAGCAATCCTGACAATATACATTTCCTGCTATTCGCCTACACATTTTTAACTAAGGACTGTATAATCTGGCTTTACTAATCACTATGTTAGCAAAAGAAATGATAAACATAAAATAGAATGATTGGCAGCTTGAAACAAAAATTTTCCATTAGCAACTGTGGCTTATCCGTGCCACGTAAAATTATAATGGAATAAATATGATTAAAAAAGGTTGCTCTGAAGGGACAGACCTGCAACAATTATTGTAGGGAAATATGTGTGTGAAAAGACCTGAAATTCCACTTTTATTTTTATCTACCTTCTTGTTTGGAAGAAAGTTGTCCTTGGTTTTTTAATTTGAATGGACATGTGAGGCATTTTTCTTATTTGTCCCTGCAAGTATTAGTAAAAAGTTTGAAAGGGAGGACTCAGATGATCAGTGTTCGGAGTACACTGCTCTTAGCGTAAAGTTTAGCCCTCCAGACTTTTCTGAATATCAATATCTTGGCTCCAGTTAATTTCAAAAAAAGTCCTTCCCCAAATGACTACTGTAACAGCAATGCTTATTAGAGGTATGCGCTAATTAGGATGACTGACTATCCTACTTTGCTGCTCTTCAGGAAAATATGTATTAAGTATCTCACTATCTCAAAACTTTAGGCTGATTTTCTTTCTTTTAAAATGTGGATTCTGACACTCAACAGGGCTACAAGAAAATTCAGAGAGAGATTTGAAGAATTTGAAAAGCTGTTTCTTAAAGGTAATACATTGCTAATTATAAAATATATTAGAGTTATACTATGAAGGAAATGAATGCAATAAAATATACTAATTTATTTCCAGCCAACAGTTCAGTTTCTCTAAAGCATAAAACTCCTTTAGTTAGGAGTATTTATATCAGGGAGCTGTCAGGATGCAGCTGCCAGGATTAAACTGCCTTACATTGCAGGTAACAGCATAATTTCTGCCTGGGAAGGGCATGAATGCTCATATCTGCATTTAATAACTGTGGTCAGTACTCAGCCTACCATTGGAAGGAACCAAGAGAAGCAGTTGTTCACTGACTAAGAATGCAGAGAGATTGCAAGAATACCATTTCTAATTATAAGACAATTTAACTAGTTGCAGTTACCTATTTTTATGAAGAGAAAGCAGTTGGTAAAATTCTGTCAGTTCTACACATTAAATAAAGTTAATAATATAATCAAGTGGGTATTGCAGTATTTTAGTTTTCATGTCACTGTCCCCATATGGTAGCTGATGGATGCGCTTATGCAGTGAGCCTGGAATTCACAGACAGATTCCTGTGATAGAATCTGAACATGTAGGGATCATGTCTGAAACTGCAGTTTGCGTTGGAACATTCACTGCTGTGAAGACACTTTGGGAAGTGAGAATACACAAGATAAATGAAGAATTACAGAAAGAAAAGGAATTCAGACAGAGGTCTGCAGGAAGGTAGGTAAATTGTAAATCTCTAGGTATGTGAAAAGCATGTTACATTTCAGAAGGCATTTTTTTTCCCCAAACTTTTCCAGAGTCTAATTCTTTAGTTGTCACTCCAGCAGAATTCCCACCAGTTAGAATCTAGCAGTATGGTCAGGTCAAAAACCAAGAATTCTGTTCTGTGTTAAAAATACTAGCTTATGTATTAAATCCCCTAAATTCAGATATTAAAATCATCTCTTGTTCTAACCAGTGGAGATTGTGTTATGCTTTCTTCTCAGTGGAGCATTAACTGGGTCACTTGGTCCTTTGTCTGGCCAGCAGTTTCATGAAATGTGGAGAAATCTAGCGTTCTGTTTTTGGAACTCTTTCTGATTTGTCATATGTGTTTGAAATAGAATAACAAATTCAAAAGTTACTAATGGAAAATATAACTGGGAAGAAAGAGAATTAGCCTAATTTTCATAATTCTTGCTGAAGTCCCTTTGGAAATCAAGCTAAAAGAATCCCTGATTGATTGATCTTATTTGATTGCACTTACATTTGGTGGAATTGAAGGCTTACTTTTTAGGAGACTGCTTCAAAACTAATGGTTTTGGAACTTCATTCCACATGACTTTGTATTTAGTTGCCCTGCTGCAACATGGTGAAGGTGAATAAAGTTGTATCTTGCTTCTGACTGTAAGTCTGAAGAACTGCAAAACAAAATTTCTGTAAATTACTTCATCCAAATGTTACTTTATGTTCCTGTCTTCCTTCAAATTGATAGTGTATTTAGCATCCAGAGATAATAAATGTTGTTTGATGTCCAAAAAGACTACTATCTCTTTGTTCCAGAAAATAGAATGAATAATAATTATTACCTGCTTATTGTTGCACCACTGATCTTTCCCTTGCAGGCTACTACTTGTCTGGGAGGAGAGAGCTGCTTTAGCAAAGCTCAAAGAGAAAGTTATTCATGAAGATGGAAGAGCGATTTTGAGGATAGAGGAAGAAGAATGGAAGGTAGTGTTGATGGGAATGAATGTTGTTGGGGTTGAATGACTGATGCATTAGAAAACTGCTATTTACAACTTTACAATCATAGCTTTACTATTTTTAATCTATGAAATGCTCATTGTGTGCTTTGTGAACAATGAATTGAGACACACTGTTGTGAGAGTGTAAAAGCAACCTGTGGTTTTTTAGTACTGAATATTAAGCATTATTCTGCAGAAATACAGCCCAAAAGGCTTTTCTACATTAGAAATTATTTACACTGCAAATTATGAGTTCAATTATGTAAATCCCTATTTAACATTAACATACTGGAAGTGTTGAAATGTGTTAAGGTGAATCATAAGATCATAGAATGGGCAGGGCCAGAAGGGACCTCCAAAGGTCATCTGATCTGACTTCCCCACAGTCAGCAGGGACACCCCCAACTAGCCCAGGGCCTCATCGAGCCTCACCTTGAATATCTCCAGGAAAGGGGCCTCAGTCATCTCCCTGAGCAACCTGTTCCAGTGTTCCACCATCCTCGTAGTAAAGAAACCCCCTCTGTTTAGGTGTATGAAAATTTTTCTTACTCTTCTTTACTTTCTAAGAGTGAGAGTAAAACAGTATATTCCCAGAATACTGGTACTTTTGTTTCTAATTCCTGGGGAGAAGCGGCTAACTGTTCAATCAATGAGAGAGCAGAAGCTAACAATCTTCCTGCAGAAATGACACTGCCAGTTCCTATGAAGTGATGAGAATTAGACCCTGTTGAGGGGAGACAGCCAGACCCAGCAATACTCAGGTGGTCCACAGGCCACTGTTCCCTGTTCAGAACTGACAGTGTACAGACATTGTGGTTTTTAATATCCTTCAGCTCTTCTGCTCTCAGCTGCTCACTGGTTTTCTTAACAAAATGGGAAATACAATTTAGATCACCATTTAACTGCTAAAAGCTATTTAGAGCAGTTTCATCTTCAGTAATGAAAGATTACTGAAGATGATGGAAGATTACTGGCATTGTTTAAACTAAAAAAAAAAAAAAAAAGAAAAAAAAATTAAAGCAAGTCTGAGGCTTTTCAAGCAATGACAGTAGGGCGGATATTTAAATCCTGGGAGCAAAAAGTGGGCAGGTTAAATCTGTGGTCAGAATGACCCAAATCGATAGTGTTCATATCAGAGTGTTAGAGTATAGCTTGAGAATGAGACATTTCTTTTTTCCTTTTTTTTTTCCTTTTCTTTTTTTTTTTTAACCAAAAGTCTGTTACTGTTTCAAATAAAACTTCTACCTAAGCCTGTATTCTTGTTAAATGCTAAGTTGAATTTCTTCTGGTTTGTATTTCTTATCTTAGACACTGCCTTCGTGCTTATTGAAACTCGCCCATCTCCAAGAATGGCAGCTCCATAGGACTAGTTTGCAGAAAATTCCTCAGTTCATTGGAAGATTTCACAATCTTGTTGTTCTGGATCTATCCCGGAACTCAATTGAAAGTGTACCGAAAGAAATTGGTGAGCTGTGCTTTCTTTTATTTTAAGCTGCTTTTCTAAGAAAATTAATCTTCCATAAGCATGCAGTTTTTGCCTCTCTGTCAATCCTGTTGGGTAGTTAGAAAACAGGATTTAAATCTAACAGTGAGATAGAGATCTTAAAACCATGGATTCCCTCTAAACTAAAAAAAAACAGCTGGATGGAGGAGACATATTTTATGAAAGCTCACCATGAGAAAAAAGCTTGTAAGCACAGCAGATCCTAGACATCAGAATGCAGCTAGAATAGTGGTATTGAAACACGGGCTTTGCCTTCTGTGCCTGCAGCATGAGTAACCTGTGTTCGTAAGTGGGTTTTGAGGCTTTTCTGTAGCACTCAACTGGAGTGCAGTTCTGTACTAGAGTCCCAAGTCCTACTATTTGAATTGCAGTGAGGGTTTTTTTTTGTTTGTTTGTTTTTTTAAGGGAGAACACAGCACATGTGCAACTGTATAAGGATAACACAAAACAAGGGATACTGTATTTTTAAAAAAAGAGGAATGTTTATTATTTCTCGTTTGTGCCCTCTGCAGGCCAGCTGACTAGCCTCCAAGAGCTGCTTCTCAGTTACAACAGAATAAAATCTGTTCCTAAGGAAATAGGTAACTGCGTCAGTCTGGAAAGACTGGAACTCGCTGTCAACAGGAGTATCAGTGACCTTCCTCCTCAGGTTTTGTGGCTTTTGTTTCGCTTTGCTTAGTGCGTATTTTGAATTTAGCAGAAAACAATTGTTGTTAAACGTTGCGCTCCATGTTTTCAAATTTGCTTTGATACTCTGATCTCACCGCTGCTTCACAGAAAGGTGCATGTGAGCAGTATTGCTGTGACCAGTCACACTGAGACCACGTGAGGATGGACATGTGTATACTTGGGTAGTTGAAGGACCCAATCTTTGTCTGGATAAATGACTTGGTAGTGCATCTAAGACAGTGATACAACTGATGATAATTTGTTTAGTTCTTCTCTGCTTTACCCCACTGAGGATCTGACACCTTAGCACAGAGAAGTTCCCTTTTATGGTTGAGAAGACACATTTATGCCATGTGCCAGCACACAACTGTATGCATCTTTACCAGAGCTGCTAGCTATGGAGAGGGTTTGCCGTAGTTGACAGCAATCAGTGCCCTCCAAAACTGAGTCCAAACAGTAATACCTAACAACAGATCTTCAAACGAAAATATACACTATTAATCAGAATCAGCACTTTACAAAATCTATGTGGAAACAGGTTACAGGGTGTAGTGTAGAGCAAAAGCACCTGATGGCATGATTCACCAAAGGCCTTAGGCAATGCAATACTGAACGATGAATGTCTTGCCATAACTGCAGACTTTACAACATGGAAGGTGTTTAGGTTCAGTTTAAAATACAGTCCATGCCATTTGACCCACAAAAATCAAAATATTTGACTAATGAAAAATGGCATATTACATGGAGTATGAAATACTAAGAAGAGTGGTATCTTTAGAATTCCCCTTCTGTTTCAAACCTACCTACCTTCCAGGCAAGCACAGTAATTGTTAGGTGACATCAGCTAATGCAACTCAGAAACCATTCTGTGTTTACTAGCTCTAAAATGTGTTACAATATTTTTATGTTTTTTTTTTCAGCCAGCATTATTACAGCACTGCTGTAATGGAATGACTATACAAACTTGCATTAAATCTCCCTTTTGTTACAGCTCAGTGATTTAAAGAAGCTTTCACATGTAGATTTGTGCATGAATCAGTTTACTACCATCCCTTCAGCTCTTCTCAGCATGCCAACTCTGGAATGGTTAGACATGGGGGGAAATAAACTACAGGAGCTTCCTGCTGCAATTGACAGGTAAATAAAGCTCAAAGCTCACATCTGACTCTCAGTTCCATTGCATTGAAACTAGAATTATTAAATCCTACATCAAAAGATTATTTTAATTTTAGCCTCACTGCAAACTTAAGATTTATCAGCCCGAATGTGATATTTTGGATGAGCTAGAATAATCCATTCAATAAACAATAAATGCGGTATCAACTACCCAGTTAAGTATTTCATGCCAAAGACGTTTTTGCCCAGGGGTCAGGTTGGGGTCCAAACATGGGGTTTCCTTTGGGAATTATTGTATTCTTTATGAGAGTCCTTTTTTGAGCTGTAAAAATGAATCAAATACTTTATATTAATGATGGATAAGATTATTTTTTTAAATACTTATTGATTGCACAAATACCTATTTCACAGAATGGAAAATCTCCACACTTTATGGCTTCAAAGGAATGAGATAAACTCTTTACCAGACACCATTGGTAATATGAAAAATCTTAGTACTCTTGTACTAAGCAACAACAAACTTACTGATATTCCTGCCTGTATGAAGGACATGACAAATCTGAGGTAAGAAAAAGCAACAGGAGTATAAACACAAATACCAGAAGCTAAGTTTTAAAGCCTCCCTTAAGTGGTTTATCATAGAGTGATACTAAGGAAGTGGAAAAGAAAAAGCATGTCTGCAGTTGTACAGATGAGCACAGTAATATATAAATAGGCATAATCACACAGATTCACAACAGTTGAGAATCTGGCCAAGAAAGCTTTGTGTAGCACAACTCATTTACAGAAGTAAGCTCCGACAGTTACAGTCCCAAATGAAAAGACAACTGTAATACATTTTCTCATTTCTGAAAGATCCAAATGCCCAGTTCTGATTGACATTCTATATCACTCTCTAAAGCTAAGAGGAAAAATATGTGACCAGCATAAAAATGACAAAAAGTAGAACTTTGGCACTAAGAAGTCAAGCATTCAGAATTAAATCAGGTATAAGGATATGGATGAAACTCTCCTACACTCGATTTGAAAAATGAAAAAGAATGAATGTAAATTTTTACTTGGTAGAATTGCAATTATTATTTTCTGTACTGCGACAGAAACTTTCCTGTTTGCATTTTCATTTGAATTACTGGATGCTGGCTATTTTAGAGAGAGAACGCTTGTCAAATTAGATCGAGTCTAACCCAGTAAAACAATTCCTGTTTTCAGATGTTTTGGAAGCAGCATCACCTCTATAAACATATATATATATCTGAGCATAGCCCCAGGGATGGACCAAGAGCAGAGGGAGACAGGACTGGCTCTTGCCTTGCAGAGGTGGGAGGATGCAGGTGTTTGCAGCCTTGTTCTCATTCACTCATCTGTTTGTGGAAGATGAGCAAGGCTGACAATTAAGTGAAAACTGGAAGCCAAAACAGTGAGGACTGCAATGTTTTCTCCCACCACAATCAGTTACTGTTGTTATAAGGTGTCTTCTTAGCATAGTTAATACTACAACTACAGCAGTGAGTTTAGTGTAAGAAAAGGCTTATTTTGCTCAAAATACTGTTTGAGGAATCTTAATTAAATTTCAAGCGTTGTTCTCTCTGGACAAAACCTATTGCAAGAGTAACCTTTTCTGGTGAACTGTCAGATTCGTCAACTTCAGAGACAACCCACTGGAGTTAGAGGTAACACTCCCTCCATGTGAGAATGCAGAAGAGGAGGAGCAACAGGAAATGTTTGGCATTGAATTCATGCACATGTACATCCAGGAGTCACTGAGGAGAACAGGTATGGCTTTTTTATTATTACCTCTCCGGAATACAATGAGGAAGGGAAGAATAAACCTGGAGAACAAAAAGCTACGATACATATACAAATGAAACAGGAATGATCTTAATAAATAATATTTTCCAAAAATACATGAACAGATTTTTACTGAGGCCTGGGGTGCTTTTATCAGGAATTGGCAAAGTAGGTCTTCACGTGAACAGCTTATGTTCTAGTAGGAACATACCAGACCCACAGACATTGAAATTAACAAGCCCAAGTCAGACTGTCTCTTTTATTTGCAATTTAATCAAGAGTTTACATAGCATGGGTCTTCCACCACAGTTTTTCTCATGAAGCTCAGCTTTCCCTATTTTTGGATGTTGTCCAGATGGAGACTACCAATAAAGATGTAAGGGAGAGATGCCTACGTTCCCAACATACACTTTTTAGCAATGAAGTATCAACACCTGATAAATGGACGTTTCTCACAACTTGCTTTCACTGACAGAATTTCCTCCCATTTCTAATTCACTGTGACCCAATAAGGTGCTGTTACTAGGCTCAAAGGTAACAGCTCAAAGGTTGCAGTAAGAGACCTGTTCAGAAGCACTTATTTTGATGTTACTTGCAGACAGAACTACATTGCAGATAAAAAATGTTCTCTCTGATCTTCATCCTATATGGCAAGGGCTTAAAACGTAAATGACTGAAATGCTCTTGCTTTAGAATGCTAAGCCACCTTTTTTCTTATCAATAATTCATGAATGAGTAATCAAATTAGCAAAAATTTATCAAGATGACAATTTACAAATAAGTTTTCTTCCCTAACAGCTTCCCCTAGCAGCACAGGCTGATTGATGGAAGTACCTAGGCCTACTTAAATTTATAAGGTTTTCATGAACTTCAAAATTAAAATGAAGTATGTTAATTTCTCTTATTTTAAACCATTATCTTTCAGGAAATCTGGAGAGTTCTACTTCTGATCCTTCTCCTGTCATAAATGCTAATGAATAAAGAACGTACCTGTGAATGGAAGAAAATATCAAGTACGCCCCTTCCTCGTAAAGAGGCATACAATAGGTTTTTCAAATATTATTAGGTATTTTATTTTTCTGCTCATGAGAAATGTTTTGCATATTTGTAATTCCCAGTGAAACTGGGAAATAAAAGACCTTTTCCTGGGTATAGGAAAGACTAAAGCAGTTTTGGTTTTTTTTAAGCATTGAATTAGCTTTTTTTTAAAAAGTCCAGGTGAGTTTTACAGGGTTTTTTTCTACCACTTCCAAATCTCTCTCATGTCACGTAGTTGGCTCTACTATCAAAGACGGACTTGGGACAGCTGTCAACAGGACATTCTCCAAGGACACAGCAGACTCTGTGTAATACTGTAGCGCAGCCTCGTATCCTTGTTGTTGTAAATATTCAACCCGTCCATGATCTATCAGCAGTTTACAGAGGCAACCTATCCCCTTTCGTTCTTCAGCAGTAAGTACCCTAGTTTCACAAAAACGAGGAAAAGAATGAGCAATATGCGTCAGAAGAATAGCTTTGTTAACATCAGTAGTTCAGTTTAGAAAAACTGTTGAAATCACTTTATGTTCATTTCAATTCAGGCAAGCATGACTGATTTAATATTTTAAAATATATGTCCATGAAAATTGTATTTTTAAAGTACAGCATTTCTATAATTTTAGTAATTAAAATGTTTCTGTAAAATGAGTCATTTTGAGGACCTGAAACAATCTCATATACCACTATACAGAATTCTGCTTTTCTGCAGGAGTCCTTTTGCTAGAAAAAAAGAACAGTAACATACCCTTGTAAAGTATCAGAACCACTGTCCGTCCTGCTGAATGTTTGCTCATCTTCTTCTGTGTCATTCGCTCGATCCTCATGTTCTTCACTTGCAGAGACTTTGGTTGTGGTTTCTCGCATGCCACAAGTGGCCCAGCTACTCATTCTCTGAAAATAATTAAATTCTAATGGTCCAAGCCCAATGGACTTAAAGAATTCTTTGCCTACATAATGTGTCCAGTCACACTTGTGATGGCAACACAGTGCAATAACAATTCCAGCTACAGCCTTACGGTTGTCTCGGTTGCTTTCATTATCAGCAGAACTGTTAGAAGCCACCGCTGTCTTATCAGTCCGAGAGCGTTTTGTTGCAGGCTCTTCATTTTCTCCCTCACAGCAAGCTGTGTAACTTTCAACCAAGCATCTCAAAGCAAGATCTGGGGAAAAAACAGATACAGCCCCCTCAAAAATTACAGATGTATGCCATACCATTATGTATACAGGCTGCATCACGGTTCAGAATGTACTTCCCACAAAGATGAATACAAATACATGCCATACACTAAGTCAAAAAGCAATTTTAAGGATAACTACAAATTATAAGCATGCTTTGAAAACAGGAAAACCCTAAATTCTAAATGAATATTATGAAACCTCTGGAGCTACTAAGGGCTTTATCCACTTGAATATTTGTTCTACACAAGTTAATCTGAAATACTTTGGTTAACAAACCATCATGTTGTAGGAGGATTTTCCTCCTTGCAAAACACGTATTTTCTCTAAAAGTTTGATATCTAAGACAAAATCTATTTAACATGTAAATGTACTTCTTAAATGCTTAACTGTGTCATCTTTGTAACAGTAATTATGTAGGTGCCATATTTGAGATGCCTTTCTCTACTTATTAGACATATAACATCAGAAAAAGTGTATTAGTTTAAAACTATCAGAACAGAAACACATTCTTCTCACTTCCACTGAGTCAATAAATATTTAGAATGTAATTGTTACCTTCACCAACAAGGGTTAGAGGGCAAGAAAAGCTTAAAAGAACAGTTTGGAAAATCAGTCTGTTCAGAGTGTAAGATTTAATATCACAACTTTCTTCAGTAAATACATAAATAATTCATACCTGTTGCAGCACCACACAAATGCTTCCCCATTCCTACCACTGGCAGTTTTTTCTCCTCCAAAATAGGTACCTTCTCTGGAGGGAAACAACAACAACAAAAAGAAGAAAATTAAGACACACAATCTCCAACAACCCAATAATATTTTTTCTGGATAATATAATTTCAGCACATTTAAAAAATTAAATACGTTGTTTACTGCTACTTGAAGATACAGTGGTCTGTACATACAGTTATAAGTTATTAAAAGGAAAATACATTTTCTGAAAGTGAAGAGAATCAGATGCTGTGGCTGAGTAGCATATTTAATCATTTCAGCCTTTCTATACTGCCTATGAAATGTAAATATGACATAATGCATCTCCCAGTGACAGGTGTTCCCACAAATTCTATGGTATTGATGAGACTGATATCAATGATGTATGGAATAAAGCAAGCCATAGAATCATAGAATGGTTAGAGTTGGAAGGGACCTCAAAGATCATCAAGTTCCAACCCCCCTGCCATGGGCAGGGACACCTCTCCCTAGAGCAGGTTGCTCAGAGCCCCATCCAGCCTGGCCTTAAACACTTCCAGGGATGGGGCATCAACAACTTCCCTGGGCAACCTATTCCAGTCCTGCATATCTAAAACAAACAATGCAAAGGTGTTTACTCTGCAGATTCTAAAAAACCTCCAAAAGTTTCTCACCTATAACAATGCCCTGTAAGTGAATAAAGAGCAGAAAAAATTAATTCTCCATTTAATATATATCTGTATGTGTGCATGTATATACGCATAGCAGTAATGTGCCCAAGAAACCACTGAGAACAGTCTTCAAAGCCAAGCACATTTAAGCACGCTGCATACAAACTGACTTGAACTCCAGCATTCAAAATCTAGAATTAAGCCTTTATTCTAGAATTATGCAAGCCAAGAAGGAACTTACTTAAACATAAGTGTTGAATATCAACTTGAAGCCTTTCAAATGTAGAATCTCTCCCTTTATGTTTTCCATCCACCTGTGTAAACACAAGTAGATCATTAAGTAGGGCTGGTCACTAATAATCATAGTTTTGCTCCAGGTATTAATGCCAGATTTTTTTTCCTGTCAAGCCAACATCTGCACATTTCCAACATTATATACCAGGATATTTTTCTAATAAATTTTCTCTGGGCAAAGCATGAAATGCAGGCAATCACACTTCCAAAACTTTTAAAATTTAAAGACTTCATTTTATGTTTTATGACAAAAAGCAAATACTAACAGCTTCAGTGACAACAGTTTAGTAATTACACTCTGATAATGTGACAATATCCTCTCATACCTTGAATCTTGTAGTTGCCCTTTCCACAAGCAAAAACTGAACATTTTCAACATTCTGTAAGGCAACATCAACCCAGTGAGACAGCTTTCCTCGCCCAGCTCCAAACTCAACAAAACATCTTCCTGGACCAAGTAAATGTAATTTTTCCATGTTACCTAGAATAGAAGCCTACAAACATCAAAAGCTTATTTATGAACCAAGCAAATGTGTACACTGTGTAATACCTAATAGAAAAATTACTTCACCAAGCTGCCCAAGACTTTTTCAAGTCTCCATGAGGGATCAGAGAAAAGATCTTGTGTGTACAGAGGGAAAAGAGTTTAAATTCTGGCTAGCAAGCATCACCCTCCCCCTCTTCCACCGCTTGCAGAACTCCATCCAGAAGTTTTTGGGATGGATTCTGGGGATCAGGTAGACTTTATAATAATCTCTGCTGATTCTTGAAGTAGCTGTCTTGGATATGGGTAACTGTACTGGATTTTTTGCATCGGTGCCTGCAGAGAGAGCACTCTCTTTGTACACTGGATTTAGGAATTTTGTAATATACAAGAAAGGAATGTAGCACACAGGAAGAAGGGGCAGGAAACAGCCATTTATCACTTAATTTTTTTCCACAAAACTTTCTGTTTTGCTTTAGTATGCAATCCACCTCACTTAAGTCTCTTGCTGTAAAATATACATTAGAAAGTGAGAAGGTAAACTCAGGCTCTCCAATTCTTTCTCCTTACTTGTTACACAACCAGGATATTTAACCAGAAGAAGGATAAAAACTCCTAGCAAATACAGCATTTTACCTCTTGTAGCTGTTTATTATGTGTTAATATATAATAAGAAAATATAAAGTCAGAAGAACACCACACTATTTGTGATTTATTTCAGTATCTTAATAAAATTTTCTTCCTAGCACTTAACAAAGCAGCTATTCAAAGGCTATATGTATGCTATTGTTGGAAAAGCATAGAGTTATAAAGCGTATCAGATTTCCTCCAGGTCAAGTGACCAGCATTATGCAGGCAGAGTCTTTGAATTTACAGGAGCAGAATTCCACATGTTTGTAAACATCTATTGCTGTTAGTAAAGTGTTGACCATACCTGTTGTTTCAAGTGTTTGAAAGCAGATTCCCCATTCTTTGGGTCATTTAAGGCTTCCTGTAAAGCCTGGTGGGACAGTATTTGTTCCTTAAGGCGAAGTTCCAGGCCTGCACACAAATGCAAAGCTTTTTGAGATAGGTTTCCAGTTTCCAAGAGATTCTCGTTTTATAACACCCAGGTTACAATATTCAGACATGAACTCAATTTGCAGCACTAACAAAACAGTCTGTTGGGAACATAAATCTATCATATGTTTATAATGGAGCCGTATTTTTGTCTGTAGTGATACTTGAATGAGAAACAAAAAACACAAAAGGAAGGGAAATTATGAACAAAAGATCTGTGTTCTGTCATTCTCTCAATCTAGTTTATTCTTCTCAGTAAAATTTAGCTATTGGCAGAATGCCTGTATCTTAGTGATAATTACTTCAGATATGACTAGTGCCAAATGTCTCACATCTTCAGAACTATCTAACAACAAAAATAACCATGAACATTTTAATTAATTTAATTTAAAACATCTTATTTTCAGTATTATGTAAACTCACCATTACTTGCTTTTTTCAACTTGATAATTAAGTTCTGCAGTTCTTCTTTGGATAGAGAAGAGATAGGTACCTTTTAAAGGAAACAAACAAACAAAAAAGAAAGCACCACCCATGAATACAAGACCTTTTTATTTTTGTTAGGTCTTTAGTGACCTGATAAATTGCAACGTGTTAGGCAGGGACTGAGCTTTAGAACAAATAAACATACTCACTTGTTTTTCCAGTATTTCTGCTACATCTTTTAAACCTGCATTAATATCTTGAACAAAGTACACCTTTAAAAATCAAAAGAATGGAAAATTGATTCTGTTAATTACCAGAAAGCAAAAAGCTAAATTCTGCAGTGTTTTTATCGCTAAGGTATGTAGCAATAGGGGTGCACTGCAAAAAAATAATATAAAAAAAAATTTTTTTTTCCCTATAGTCTGATCCTGAATCCCCAGCAGAAATGACTGTTCTGACACATTTTGACAGGACTGAACATGTTGACAGGAGTCAAGCTCTCAGTGCTTACTAGACCGATTCCACATAACATTTTATGGTTTCCCACACAATACTAAAGGCACAACACACCAAAAGGCAGACAATAAAGAAGACCTTGCTGTTTTTTTGAAACATAACACCTTATACCTTTCCTCAGCACTGGCTGCAGCTGCCAGCCTCACCATTTGTAATTCATGGCAAACTGGGGTGAAGCAGGCAGCCGGCCGGGAAAGAAACACCTACAGCCCCCCTGCTCGCTTTGCTTTCCAACGACAGTCTTTCACCAAGCCTCTAAAAGGAACGGCACTGTGAAAGACTGTTCTTGGGGAATGTTCTTGAGAAAAATGAATTCAACATTTTCATTTTTATCTAAGAGAGCCAAAAATCTGAACTACAATGAGAGGGGAAATGGGAATGCGAATTCCCTTTCAGCAAGTACATATTCAGCTTCCAGGCTGTCCTTAGTTGTGCTCGCCAGGACTCCTGTTCTCCAGCTCACAACTCCCCTCAGCACAATAAATTCTTGGCCCAGCTGTGATGTTTATGGTCTTAAATCTGAGAGGAAATGGTGATGAATTTACACAGCACTTACAGGCTTCGGCTTCTCTCTTGAATTACATTTTTTTAAATGTTTCTGTAGCTGGTCTTCATATACAGTGCTAAAATCCAAATGAAAAGTAACAGTATTTATCATGTGCACTTTGACAACAAAGACTAAGAAAAATATTTACATATACTTACTGTTTTGGATCAAGAGGGCACGGAATTCTTTTTCTGTCGTTTCCCTCCTAATTATAAAACAAAAGTTTTAGACAACCCTTCAGCACTCCTTCAGTGTACCAGTTTTAGAAAAGCCGTTAAGGGACATCAAAATTTCATAAAACATCTATCCTGAGGTAGGTGGGTTAACCAGAACGGAGGAACTGAAACAAGATTCTAATACTTAAATTAATCGTAAGAGAACACAGAATCACAGAATGATATGGGGCTGGAAGGGACCTCTGGAGATCATCTAGTCCAATCCCCCTGCCAAAGCAGGTCCTCCTAGAGCAGGTTGCACAGGAACCAGGAACGTGTCCAGGCAGGTTTTGAATGTCTCCAGAGACAGAGAATCCACCACCTTGCCGGGCAGCCTATTCCAGCGCCTGGCCATCCTCAAAGTAAAGAGGTTCCTCCTCGTGTTTAGATGGAGCTTCTCATGTTCAAGTTTGTGGCCGTTACCTCTCACCCTGTCACTTGACACCACTGAAAAGACCACAACGGCAGCGTTCCTGCTGGGCAGAACTGACGGCCTCAGCACATCTAGGGCCTAGAGGAAGGCGCCGGCGCTGCCTCTCCTGCCCGTGCTGCGGGACCAGCTCAGGCGGACAGGCCACCGCAGGACCCTGGGGTGACATCGGGGCTCCCCGGCCCCAGGAGCCCCTCCCTCCCAGGGGCCTGCTGCCCCGCCCGACTAAGGCCGGTACCTCCTGCTGCCCATGCTCTCCGCAAAAGCGCCTCCCGGGAGCCGGGATCATCTTGCAGAAGCGCTTCTTCCTCGCCACGAAGTAGGCGCATCGGCTCGGCTCCAGCGCCGCCATTTCCGTCCCACCAGCCCCTGCGGTGGCTGCCTCGGGCTCCATCTTGAGGCTCCTCCTCCGCGGGAGCCGGGCGCCAAACTCGAAGCTTAAGATGGCGGCGGAGAGTCTGTTCAACCGGCAGGTGTGCGTGCAAGTGAAGTGCCAGGGCTGCGAGGAGAGGTGAGGGACTGGCTTCAGCTGCGCGGCAGGCTCCGACTTAATTTTCTTGCCAGCTGCGCAGAGGCTTTATTGCGCTTTTTAGGAAAAGGGCTGCTAAGCGATGGGCTCTTTCCTTCTCCCTTCTTTGTACCCAAACAGCTGGGAGCGAGAGGCAGGGCCCTGTGCCTAGTGCGAGCGGTGAGCTGAGAGGACGCCTGCCTTGGCCTTGCTTATGGAGGCCCTCTGGGTTAGAGGGAGGGGGACTTGGTCGCAGCAAGGCTGGAGTGGCTCCTGTCGGCGCTGTGCGGGGGAGAAGGGGCGCTGGTAGGGAAGGGAACGTAGTGGCTTTACAGAAACGCTGTAGGGGCGTGGGGGCAAACGCGTCTCCCCTGCAGGGGGCGTGAGGGCCGGGATTTCTGGCCGTGGGTCTGACCGGCCGGGCTGCTGTTTGCACGTCTCCCAGGCTGCAGTCATTGCCCTGCGGGCAGGTCTGCCTCCCCTTCCTCCTCCTGTTCCTCCCCCTCCTCCCGGCGTTACCGCCGCCTCCCGCAGCGGCGATATCCCGGTGGTGCGGGAGAGCCCCCTTCGGTGCCAGCCGGGGGACAGGCCGGCCTGTGAGTGCCTGTGTGGCTCAGCACTGGCGCTTGGGAACGCCCGGGAACATCGTATGTGAAGCGTCTGCTCCAAATATAGCGAGTTTCAGCAATATCGGTGCTATCTGGACCTATGACTCTGTCAGGGCTCCTCTGGCTTGCCTGTGTTAGAAGGCACAGAAAGGCTGAAGCTGTGGGTGTATTTTGTAATACAATTAACTTCTCGGGTAACTCAAGAAGAAGTAGGTGAAGACAAGGTAGCACCGTATGAACGATTATCAAAAGTTATCAAAAGCAGTCGTTAATAAATTTGAGCAGGCTCTTCCAAAGATTCTAGTGTCTGGACAGAGTTTCAAAACTGCCTTGCTATTTAAAGTTTGGATAACAAGTAACAAAAAACCTGAGCTGACTGAGGACCTGGAAACTGCGGGGCTTTCAGATATCTCAGTAGTAGTAGTCATTGGCGACTTTCTCAAGATTTTTGCCTAAATTTTTGGTTTTCAAAATGTCATCTAATTCCTGTAACATGGCTACAGGCATGTGTTATGTGGAGAATGTGTTCTTGATCTGTTACTAAATTTCATCTTTTTGTACACAGGAGGTTAAATGTTCGAGTGAATATTGAGCTACTGTCAATTTCTAATCCTGTTCATAAAAAGGTTTGTGGAATAGTTACATTTGTGTCATTCATTAGATTTTATCTGAATTTCATTCTGTAAGTGGACAAGTAGGCAAAAGTAAAATATAATTTTAGTATGTTTGTCAGTTTACCTTATTTTATTTTTTATATAGGTTTTGAGTAATTTAGTTTGTTTCATAAGGTGTTTTTTCTTAGCCTTTTTAGCCCTTTCTTTTAGTTTGGCTGTTCATGGCTCTTAATAAACTTGCAAATCAAAAGTATGTGGAGACCCTCAGAGGAACTGGAGGTAAAGCTTAACAGCAGTCCCGTGTTAAGTATATTCAACACTTAAGAATATAAGCAGCAGTTGTCTTTACAAAGCCCTCATCTGAACTAGCAAAAATGACAGTTTGTATGTGGTTGTAACATTTTGCTTTTTATTGGTAAGTGTGTAGTCTTTGAATGTTTGGAATTCATCTGCTAGGGTAGGAAGAAAGTAAGGTACTAAATGTGCAGTAAAATAAAAAATATTTCTTAGGAAAAATAGCAATGAGACTGCTACCTTCTGAATTACTCGCTGCAATTCTATCATATTATTGGTTAAACAGTAAAAGCATTAAGTACTGTTTGCAATATTGGTTTACAATATTTAATCCGACAGGGTTGTTTATAGCATTTAAAATCATATTTAAATGTCTGTCTTTTCAGGATTTAGCTGTTCGATTGACTGATGATACTGATCCTTTTTTCCTTTATAACCTTGTCATATCTGAGGAAGATTTTCAAAGGTGAGTGGAATGACAACATCTTGTCTTTGAAATGTTTCTAAATGGGGGAAAAACCAAACAAACCAAAAAAGAAGTAATATCTTTAGCTTAGAAGGGGCAATCTTGAAGCTTAACATTTTGGCATTTTTCACTTGATGAGTTTTGTCAGTATTTTAGTAGTATTGTTCTCTTTGACCATTTGGTGAAACAGCCAAGTACAGGAAAGAGATTGGCTCAAGGTTAGACAGATGAATGTCAGAATCCTGATGTTAAGATCTCTGCATAGCTGCAGTACTGCAGTTCATGTTACTGCTTGCATCATCTGCTTATCATTACTACTTCTTGTGGACTACTGTGAACTATTTGAAGAAACAATTGCCAGAGGAAATTGTATGGATGTGGATTCGCAGGCCTGAACCTTTGTCTTATGGGCTTCTTGCATACTAACTGTACTCCTGTGTCTCATTTTACTTGCTCAGAATTTGATCATCAAATTTTGGCACCATGCAAAACCAGTTCAGTTTTCTGCTTTGTTGTTTGGTGGTTGGCTTTTTTGCATTATGGGTTTTTTTTTGCTGTTTCTTTGTTGTTGTTCTTTGTTGGGTTTGGGTCCTGTCTTTTTTTTTTTGTTGTTGTTGTTTGTTTGGGTGTTTTTTGTATGTGGATCAAAAGGCAAAAGTAAAACGGTGTTTATAAAACAGGTGTGCAGAAGTCTTTTGTTACACAAGATAAAGCTTTGTGCATACTCCATTGAATGCCTGATTCTGTATTTGAGTTTACTGTGTCTATGATGAAGGTGCACAATTAAATAAATCAGTAGGTGGATAAGGTCTTGACAATAGTTGAATCTCCCCTCGTTGTCCTTTGCTTCTTCCATGTGCCCTTATCCAATCACTGTACTGTTCTGGGCAGTAAAGAAGGCATCTACTCAAAGGAGCATGTTTTTATGCCACAATAACTTTTTTTTTTTTAAGTGCAGCCCATTTGAAAGAACTCTTGAAATCAAAAATGTCCACTAGTGATTATTATCCAAGATGTGATTACACTTTTTCTGTGTTCAGGACTGAAAATAACATGCCAGTGAGCTTTAATGACCTGAATTAGTTCTTTCAACTAGTGTGAACAAAGTATTTTACAGGAAAAACATTAGACTTCTATATCCTGTTAATTTTTTTTTTTTCAATCTGTTTACATAGCTTAAAATCCCAGCAAGGTCTCTTGGTAGACTTCTCTACTTTTCCACAAAAATTTATAGATCTGCTTCAACAATGCATCCAGGAACAGAACAAAGATATCCCAAGGTAGGTAATAAGTGAGTGCTGTGGCACTCTGTGTGTTCATGTTCTTCAAATACTTGTCACCCCTCCGGCTGAGAAGAGTCAGTAGAACAAGGATAATTTAACATTTCCGTGGAGGCATCCGATTGTCATTGGGTGATCGTGCAGTGCTGGTGTGTTATGTTCCACACCCTTTTTTTTTTTTTTTTTTTAAACAGTTTGATGGTAGAAAGGTAGTTTAAATTTGACCAACTGAGGTGTAAATCATTCAGCTTCACAGGAGAAGACAGTGTTCAGACATTAGGATGTGAGGGGGAGACCTGAGCTCCACTTGTCCCTGCAGTGGCATTTTCCTATGTTATTTTTGCTTGTGTGGGTGTGGAGGAAAGCCCTGCCTGGAGTGCCTGGCTCCACTCCAGAAATCAGGCCATTTCCTGAAGTATCTGCTGCCTGCTCTGATTTTTAGTCTGTTTTCGTTTTGAATTTGGTTACAAAGGCCTTACTTGGTTTTGGACTCCGAAGTCTAAGATGAGCTTCTTAAAATTTTACAAATAAACAAACTGATTAAATTTGTATGTTCCTTATTGTAAGGTTGATTTCTTATTACATTAGTTGATATTTGTTTGTAGTATTAACTACAATGTTTGGATTGTGTTTCATAGTCCTTTTTCAAACAAAAACTGGACAGCCAAATTTTATTGCACATATCAGATTGTATTTTGTTTGAAAATAGCTTGTAGGATCTACAGGTAGTTTCAGGGAAAGAAATATGCTAAACATTTGATTATTTGTGATTTTTCCCAAGGTTTTTGCTGCAGTTAGTTTCTTCAGCATCTCTTCTAGATCACACACCTGTTTCTTTAAATGTAGTGGAGACCAACCCTTTCAAACATCTCACCCATCTCTCTCTGAAATTCCTACCAGGAAATGATGCAGAAATAAAGAAGTTTTTAGCCAGCTGTTTGAAATGCCTTAAGGTAAAATGAAGGCTTGTCATAGCTGCAACTGGGCCTTGATGCTCTGTGTGCTTGAGCATTTTTTTTCAGTCTTAATACTTCCAAAGTACCTCTTGGATTTCTTTGTCTTGTATTTTAGCTCCTGTATGTCATTGCATGCAGTTATTTGGATACATGTTATGAAATTAAATTGTTACTGTCGCTTTAGCCATGAAAGTATTGCATGTACACTCAGCCAAGTGCTGTAATTTGAACTGGCAGAAAATTGGGTGTTTTACACCTGCAGTGCCTGTAGCCTGCAGCTCTTGGATGCTTCAGTGTCTCATGCTTCATAGCTTTGTGCAGGTTGCCAGGTCAGCTGCAAGAGTGAAATACTGTAATCTTTCAGTCTCTTTGTTCTGCAGTTGGATTTAGGAAAGAATCTGTGTGTTTATAATTCTAAGGCTTTATGGACTTCAAAGTTCTTGTAGCTATAAATAGCAAATTAAAATTACAATGTTGCTGCAGTTGGTAGCGTGCTGGGGTTTATTTAATGAGGCATTAGTGCTCTCATATTTTGACTGTTGTCTGTTTCTTTTTCATAGCTTGGGATTTGTGTCTCTCTTACTGTGATGTCGTGGCCATAACCACCTAATAAGCCATTTTCATAACATGAATTTACAGTGTTTCACTTGATTTGTTGTTAATGAAATTCCTTTGTAAACAAGGCTTTATGAAAAGATATTCTTCCTTATAGAAATTTGGTAAAAAATTAATTCTGTGTCTTTAACTGTGAGCTAATGCCTTTTCTTTTAAATGTATTAATTGTGGAAAAATTAAATAAACTTAATTTTGAATAATGTATAAAGATAGTGGATATGTGGTTGCTTAGGCAGTGAGTGCTGGTAAAAAAGGAAGCTTAATAACTACTTGTATTTTGGGAGCTAAAGATTTGACTTGATGTCCCTTTGTGCATAGGAAGACAAAACGATGTTGGAAGAAAAGCTTAGAAAAACTGAAGAGGATCTTACCAGGCAACTGAGCTACGCTCAACAGGTAATGTACATTTTTAACTTTCCGGTGGTAAATTGGACTTTTTTTTAACCTGTGGCAAATGTACCTTCTTGTGGGCTGTTTTCTCAGCAACTACCCAGCCGAAACAATCGACTTGGGAGTGAGTGAAGAGAAGTATTGTCTGCTGGAGCCTGGACAATAAAACTTAGTCCTAAAGCAGAACTTGAATTTATTTTGTAGAGAAGTCTGTTTGTGTGTGCACGTACACATGGTATGCTAAATACATGGTAGTGTGAAGATAAATATCCTCTCTGCATTCTGTGAATAGTTGGAAATCCTTAGATTTGGAAAAAACGTGAAACCATGATAAATAAATGGGAAGTCATAGATTTCATGTTACTCTACTTGATTTTTTTTGCAGTCAGCCCAGTAATGCCTTCACATTTGTGTTTCGAGAGGATGATTTGGGTCAAATTCTAAAATTATCAAGGTGACTTTTTTGACTCAAATGAAGCAGGAAAAATTCCATTAAAACTCCTACAAGGGAACTCTTTTGGAATGCAATACTTGTTTACCTCATCTTTGCCATTTCATCTGGAGATACTGTATGTGTTTGCTGAACTGGAATGCAGAATTACCAATCAAAAAGGGGAAAAGATACTGCTGAAGAACTTTTCTCCCCACTAGAGCACTTTGTGTTACAGGGGTGGGGAACAAGAGCAGACTGTTCTTCACTCTGAAATAGCTGTTAAAAGAAAATCAAGCTGTAAACGAAGATTATTTTATCCACAGTGTCAGAAAGATGCGCTTTGTCTTCTCAGCGCCTGACTTTCCTGTTTACAAAACGAACAGAGATTTTGGCATCTGGTGTTGAAATTCAGACTTTTTGTAATAGTTCCACGTCCTTTTTAAGAACTAAGAGTAAAGAATATTTGAGTATTGACTGAAATGCTTAAATTTTTAAAACTCTTGTCTGCTTTGTCAACCTTAAACAGAGCTTGTCAGAGAAGAGCCGAGAACTAGACAAACTGAAAAATGAATGGGCATCACACACTGCAGCTCTGACCAACAAACACACCCAGGAGCTAACAAGTGAAAAGGAAAAAACTCTCCAGGTATGACAACAGACAAGAATCAACACTGTTCTTATATGTTGATGGTTCATTGGCTTAATTTTCAAATTTATTGAAGAATTACTTAGTTTCTTGGCTTCTCGCAGGCACAAGCTCAGTACCAACAGCAGCATGAACAACAGAAGAAGGAATTGGAAAATTTGCATCAGAAAAGTATTCAACAGTTGCAGAACAGACTCTCAGAACTCGAGGTCATCAATAAAGATCTAACAGAAAGGAGATACAAAGGAGACTCCACAGTCAGAGAACTGAAAGCAAAGCTTTCTGGAATAGAAGATGTATGGCTTTTTCATTTCCGTAACCAAACTTAGTGTATTTAGAGCACTGCCCCTGCCTGCCTGTGCATGTAATACCAAATATGGCAGATTAAGTTTGTTCAGCTCCTCTTCACTTGACATTGTTCTTACTGTTTAGATGTATCTGTTTAAATTACTCTTACAGAGTTTTCTTAAAAAAAGAATAAATAATTCTTTCTCAACATTCTAGGAATGTCAAAGGGCAAAGCAGGAGGTGCTGTCACTGCGTCGGGAGAACACTACTCTCGATGCTGAATGTCATGAGAAAGAGAAGTTCATTAATCAGCTGCAGACAAGAGTTGCTGTGCTGGAGCAAGAGATCAAAGATAAAGATCAGTTGGTGATTAGAACAAAAGAAGTATTAGATGCGACACAAGAACAAAAGGTTCCTTCAAGTTTCAAAATAATTTTCTCTAAAGCTCTGTAGAACCTTCAGTTGCACTCTCTCTAGGTCGTCAGCTGACTGCTTTTTATGAATACAGCAAATAAGCTTTCAAATGTCATTAAATATTCTAAATTATGGCATCAAAAGTACACTGGGTTCAGTTTTACAGAAGTCACTGCTTGCAGACAAAGAACTGGATGAATTGAGGTATTGTGTAATTTGAAAGGCAAGGTCTGAGTTTGTTGTAAGGATTAGCTCTCAGTTGTAGAGGATCTACTTGAAATCATAAGTGATGTCTGTCACGTCTTTATTATAGTATTTTTAATATTCTTCTATTCTTTAAAGGCAATACTGGAAGAAAGTACAGAGAAAAAACAAAGTCATATTGAAAAATTAGAGACAACAATTAAGTCACTGTCTGCTGAACTTCTTAAGGTTTGTTTAAACTTGCCATTATCCTTATGAAATGTTTTCCTTATTTTTAGGCGTTTCTTTATCTTGAGAATCTGATTTATTTTTTAACAGGCTAATGAAATTATCAAGAAGTTACAAGGAGATTTGAAAACTCTAGTGAGTAAATTAAAATTGAAAAATACAGTGACAATTCAACAGGAAAAACTACTGGCAGAAAAAGAAGAGAGACTCCAAAAAGAGCAGAGGGATTTGCAGGAGATGGGACAATCTCTTCGAGTGAAGGAGCAGGAGGTACCGTGGCGTGTTCACCCTCTCTCCTGTAAATACTGTTGTGTGTAGTTTGTTGGGGATTGTGGTTTTTAACCTATTTGTTTACAGCAATAAAATCTTAAATCTTACTGTGAAATAGAACATACTCTTAGTTGACACGTTTGTTTACATGTGTGATCAACTTGTCCCTTTTTGTCCATGTTAAACTGATTTGTAGGAGCCATCCATCAATAGGGCAGAAAACTAAAATTGTATTAGGAGTAGAAAGCAATCCCGTGGGTGAATGGACACCCTGTGGAGGCACACTCCTGGGGAAGTTGGTGGAGGAGGCAAGAACAGGAACAGAGTCAACTTCTTGCTCCATTAAGTAGATTCCCCCACTGAGAGCCCTTACATTATTTAATCAGAGAAAAATGAAGGTCGGAAAGGTTTCTGGCTGTCATCTTGTCAAACCCCAGCTAAAAGTAGGGCTTATTTTAAAAGAATTATCATGTTGCTTTTGTAAAAAAGCTGAGTTCAAAATGATCTAATTTTTGGAACAACTTCATGGATCATTTTGTTTATGTATTTATATTATATTTTTTCTTCAGTTTGTAATTGTAACAGCAGCAGCAGCTACTACTAATTATTGTGGGGATGTTGCAGGTCAGCAAGCTACAAGAACAGCTGGAAACTACAACACAAAAACTAGAAGAAAGTAAGCAGTTACTGAAAACCAATGAAAATGGTAGGTTTATACAATTTTACTTCTGCTGCTGTAAAAATGACACAAGGATCTGGCTGCTCTGTAAAATTAATGGAAGCTGCTGAGATTGCTTTACCTGGGCTCTTGTTTTGTGAAGAGCTGGGTTATGGTTATTTATGGAAAAGAAGCCGCTGGCTGTAGCGGGTGCGTAAGGGAGAGCTGGAAGCAGAGAAGACTTCTGCAGTGGGTGCTTGGGGCGATGTGTGAGAGGGGGCTGACTCCTCCCCTCTTGCACATTCCTTCCTCTGGAAGCTTGAAGGGAAAGGCTTTTCTTGAGACTGGGGCTTCTGGTGGTGTCTGAGCTTTAGGAAGGATAACAGCCCACCAAGCTGTAGCTTTTTTTTTGAGGAAGGGCTAGTTCCTGTTTGAAATGGCATGTTGAGGTGGGAAGTGAGCTTGGCCTTTTCCTTCTCTGCAGTAATCACGTGGCTGAACAAACAGCTGAATGAAGTTCAGGTGGGCAAGAAGCTGGAGCCTTCTGCCAGTGCCCATGGAGGTGCGAGGGCTGCTGTTTCGCTTCCTGGCCTGGTAAGATCCAGCTCTGCACAGCGTGGTTAAGATGTTGTTGTTATCTCCTGAAATGTGTGGCCTTAAAAGAAAAAAGCAAAAGTGCTGTATTCATTTTGGGGCCCTGTAGTTTTGGGTATGTGTAAGTTTTTTGTCTGATTTAGTTGGTTTTATTTTGATAACACAAGACCCTGTTGGGTGCTACTTAATGCTCTGGCCGCCTCAGTGAGGATGGTCTAAGCTCTCATTTGCTAAAATACACAAACTCATGCAAAATTAGCTCGGGGAAAAAAAAAAAAGGCAGCGTTTTTGTGTTGTGAGGTTAATTTACATACTAATTATCTTTGATTACGTTGAAAAAGACAGTGTATTATTTGAATACTCTTATTAGTGATATTTAGAAGCTTATGAAAATAAGGGGCAAGAAACATTAGCTGCTATCTCTGTTCAACACCACGGCTTCTTGGTTCTTACTCTTGTCCTGTGTGTACAGATGTCTGCTCTCGCCCCAGCCATGGAGGAGCTGCTGGCTCAGTTGTGGAAGGGCATATTCATGCAGAGAGGTCTCTGGTTTATGGCTAGATACGCTTAACATATTAATCAGTTACAGAGTGTGTAGCTTATTGTGAGCTTATAATTATTAGCTAGGAGTCCAACTCTTAAAAAGTTATGTTTTCCTTAAGAATGCGACTTCTGGGACAGTGGTATTTTCTTCCCATCAGGAAGACTCGGATATCTTTGTAATGGTGTTTAGTTGTTAAATTTGGAATTTTGCATCTCTGCAAACAATTAGTTCAAGACTTGGTTTTCTCCTTTCTGGATGGATTCTGTTTCACTTCCAGCCTGACCGACCATCCTTTCCCAGCTCAGGAATCAATCACCCCATTTCTCCTCTGTATGCTTTCCAGAACTTCCAGGAACCAGCACACAACACAAATGTCAATTCACAGTGTCCAGTACCAAAGGCAAGCACTTTCACTTTTCTCTTTAGTTAAGAACGGGAGAGCATAAAATGTCAAAGCTTAGTGTCTTGAATATGTATTAAATAATTTGATAATTTATTGTACATCCTAATACTCTTTGAGTCCCTGTGCTGAGCACCACCAGCTTGGCTTTAGGTCTCCTTGTCTTGCACGCTTTGCTGCTCTGAGGTGCTGTGCAGGCTCTGCCGATGTCAGCCCCCAAGGGCTCACTGTGGGGGCTGCAGTAGCTCTCTCTGACCTGCCACTCCTGTGGTTCCACAGATCCAGTTCAGCACTCAGCTTTCTAAACTGAATCGCTGCTCAGATGTTCAGGCAGTGACTGCAGCCCCTCATCCAGCAAATAAGGAGAAGTAAGTCTGTCTCATCTATTGCATTGTTACTGGGTTTTTATTATTACTATTTTTTATTGAGCCATTTCTCTTCTATGTGTGCCTGGAACTTAGCAAAACATTTCCAGTACCAAAGCCAGTTCTGTGAGCTGCCTTTCTCCATCAATGTGTTAATGAATTTCAAGTTGTGGCAGGTGTAATTGGTCACTAAGTGTGGTTTGCAGGCAACAAATGAAGAGCCATGCTTTCAGGAGAGGGTCCCAGGGCATACTGTCCCTCCTGGTGACAGACATGAGGCTGTCAGGTGATGGGCTGGGCAGAAAATTAGCTCTAGGCTGCTCTTCACCTACTCAGCGCTGGTTTACCTTTTAAATGAAGTTCAGGGGAAATGAGCAGTTCCACTTCAAGTTAAGATTTTTCTGAATGAGTCTGTATCCACACTTGATGTTACTGCATGGCTAACTAACACCAGTTGTTTTACATTTTAATTAGCTTTTTTTTTTTTTCTAGTGGTAATAATTTGGGGCTGGATTCGAAGTATTTCAAGAAAAAAGATGACAGCATTCCTTTACGAGGGCTTAATCAAAACACAGTTAACTCAGGTACGTATGGAAAACGAGCCCTTATTTGAAATCTACCTAAAGGAGTAGTTCTGGTTCTAAGAAGAGTATCCTGTTGCTGCCATTCCACAGATTATCTGAAACCCTACTTGCCCACAAAAGCCCAGCCCTCCCTGAAAGCTGCAGTGACACCAGCCTCTGCTTATTTTCCTGGATAGCTGACAAGGGCTCTTGAAGTAAGAGTCCTCTTTTAACCATTGGGGCGACTTTTGACTCTCCTGTAATAATGTATTAGTAAACTATCAATGCCAACTGACGTCATTTGGGAAGTGTGAACCTGTTTTCTTTGAGAAAGATGCCTTGGATGACTTTCCAGGATACTTGAGCCTAAAGAAAAGGTGGAGCTTTAAGCAGCCTCAGCTGTAGCAGGCGGGATGCCGCAGCGATGGCACTGGGGCTGTGCACCTTAGAGCCCCTGCAGCAGGCCCTGCCAGATACCAGGCCCTTCCGTGCTTCTCTTGACTCCTCTCAGAAAAAGGACAGCACAAATGGAAGTGCTGGAGAACAGGGTGATGCAGGGAGTGCTGCTGTCCGTGGGCCAGCACACCTGCCTCACTAATCTGGCCTCACAGTTTTAATTTTAAGAACTAGCTTATTGCATATAGGTGTAAAAATTATTTAGCAGCTTTAGTATTAAATAATTTGATACCTTCCATGAAATAGTCATTTAAAATTATCATTCTTGGTTATCCTGACTTTTCTATGAATCTGTCAGTATTAGATTTCAGAGACCACCATGCAGCGAAAACACAATAAGGTGAAATAGCTGAACAGTTAAATAATGCAAGTATCACCTCAGCTAAAAGCTACTTAATTTTTACTAATTCTACTTTACAACTGTAAGACTGTAGAGAAGCACGAGATACTCCTGACACACAAGCCTGGGGGGGGCTGGGTCTGTTGGGCTTGTTCTGCTGCCCCTGTGTAACAGACTTACTCAGGGCCGGCTGTTGCTTGGTGTCCCAGCAAGGGTCAGGCCTCCAAGTATTTAACGTACAAATACAATTTTTAATGAGGACTTACTTTTGTTAATGATATTGCCTACATTTAACCTTAGTTATTTAAGAGCATCCAGAGGATTGTCTATTTGTTTGTTTTGCAGTGCAAAATGTGTATATTTGTTTATAAATCAGCACCATGTCAATGTATATTCCTGTGGTTGGGCATGTATAAGTTTCAATGGAGATATTAAATGGTTTTTAGCAAAAACTGCTTCTTAATGTTGAAGAGCAATCGCTGGCTGAGGGAGGTGCCAGAACAGGACCCATCCACTCCCCTCACCTTCTTCAGAGTTTTCTTCCCAGCTCGTTCCTCTCCCCACACAAGGGAGCTACTGGCCCAGCACCACGATGGCAGCCACCCCCAGCTGAGGTCTGTGCTTCAGCTCCTGTTTCTAGCTAAGGTTCAGCAGGTGTAAATTTGGGCTGTTTATCAACAAGTATTATAAGCTGCTAATCAAATTGTGGTAGCTTTCCAGGATCTGCCAATCCTAGCCAAATCTGAAATGAAACAAAAGTGCTGCTGGACAACATGCTCAAGGTATCCTGTAGAACTTCAGTTAAGGGTTTAAGAGACATTAACAATTATTTAAAAATTCATTAAAATATTCAACTTTATTAACAGTATATTTACATATTTTTTTTTCCTGCTCTTGGTCAACCATGGTGAATGTTCAAAGGTAAAAAAGCATTAAGCAATAACCACAAGATGAAAACATTTTAAACCTATACAATACTTTATACACAAATTTATACAAAGGAACACTTAAATAATACAACTGGACACAAAAATATACACTTCTAGAGAAATTCACATCAGTAATTGTATAAAGCTCTCTTCTGTACTAAGGGTCCTGAAAATTTAGGACTAAAACATCAGCTCTGTAATGCAAAAGGGTTATTGTGACAGTCCTCAAAGGCCACTATATAGCACACGGACATAGTCAAGGCTATCAATCAGCTCATAGTTCAGGCTGTGGATTCAAGTTTTGAGGTCCTTTATGATTACGCAAACATCCAAAGTCTAGTGGTATAATAAACGGTACCTAGAAAGCAGAGTTTTAGAGCCAGGATTAAAACCTTTAGGCTCCAAACACCCACTTCATGTTTAAACAAGTGTTGGGTGCTACCGTTTATTCAAAAAATAGAAAGAGTAAATGCACTTACATAAAAATAACTTTTACTGCTCAGCAAGCGTGCTCAGGGGATTTTTTTTTTTTTAAATATTAGTACAAACTTAAAAAACCCACCTGCCCTATGACCTTTAAAATAAGCGACACCAATTCACCACCTCCCTATCTGAATACATTTACATTAAGGCTTTGAAGCGTCTGACCCAGGATTGACTCCAGGGAAATGCCGGGGTCTGGGGGCTGCCCCCGTCTCACTGAGACTGCGCCTGACTGGAGTTAAAGCTCACCACCTTAGGGAACAGGACACATGCTCATGCCACAACATCATTCTTTTTTGTCTCCCAACTAGAATGTAAGTAGTAACAGTATTTCATGGCAAGAGACAAGTACGTAACAGTTTGTTTTCAAAAGCAAATTAGTCACTCGATGGCAACATCTTTGGAGAAACATCCTTTTTTTGTTTAATTCCTACAAACTTCATGCAGAAAAGTACTTCTTAAGATTACCTTAAGAAATTACATTTTTGATGGAACTGGAATGTGTATCCCAAACTGCTGATGAAAAAAAACAGTCTAAAAGAGCTTCCTGGATTTGTCATACGTTTGTGTCTTGCAACAAGGGTTCTTTAGCTTCACCAGGAGCCTGTGGACTGTGGGGATGGCCGTGGCTGCCACAGTGTTTCTTCCAGTTGCTGGATCGTATGTTTAGGTTGGTGTGTTCAGGAATGAACAAGGCCACGAGTAGTGCCAGCAGCACGGAGCAGGCGCCAAACAAGAACGGGGGTCCAGGAATTATAGAATTCTGAAAACAACACCAGGAACACCACTAAGTATTCATGAACCCTTAGACACCCAGTAACAGACTGCAGTTGCTAATTATACAAATTTCAAGAGCAGAAAGAACTTTTTCCTGCTACAGCAGCCAATACAGGCTTGGTCCCCACTTGGAAAGAATGTTACTATCCCAAGACAGGAGAGAGAGCATGGGGATCTCAGCACCACCTGCCCAACGTCCCTTTCTAGGGCAAGTTCTTGCTCCTGAGTTTTCTCAACGAATGATTATCTAAGTAGGAACTTAAAAAAACACAGCGAGCTTGGTTCAAATACTAAAGGTAAACAAAACAAAAATGTACAACCTGAAAAGTAACTACAGCATCAGGGAGACAAGAGAAGAGCAAGATGCTGCAGTTACCTCCATCTACAGTTACCTCAATCTACTCCCTTTAGAAGGGCCATCAGTCACCTAATTACTGTCAGCCAGATCTCTTTGAAAGTTAAATTAAACCATACCATCTAGTTAAAAACAGACCAACAACTCTCCCCAAGAGTGATTCAGAAACTCTTTTTATAGGCTTCACTTCCAGTGAGCTGAACACAATTTGATACGGATGGGCAAGCAATCCCTTCCTCATTTCTCTGGTTTGGAATGAGTAAGACAAAGCAGCCCACCTGCTGTAAATGGTATTGAGAGACCACACCACCTCCTGAGGGCGATTCAGGCATGGGGAGTTCATTCAGTTCAACATGAAATATATAGAATATAAAACCATAAAGTGCTGGTCCCAAACCATTACACAATCCTCGAATTCCTGTTATCATCCCTTGAACAACACCTGGGAGGAATAAAACAGACTGTTATCTATCTTTAGACATACAGAATTAACTGGTTTTAATGGGTTATGAACAAATCAACACGACTTTATTCACGTCACCTTCAAACCAACGCCAGCAGGAAAGCTGCTCTAAATGACGTTCCCCTACGGGATGTGGTAACCAAGGGGTGCAAAAAGCCTGGCATCGTAGTACAGGCAAGTTTTATTTCCATCTTTCTGTAGGCAGAGAGCGGTGCTTCCCACACCAGGCACCCTCAGAAACCAGTAGGGAACACCACCCTTGCAGTCGCTGTTCCACAGGAGAGAGTGCACTGCACACAGCCTGGACAATAAAGCAAGGTTTTGCCAAAAGTGAGGAAAATGAACAGCACAGTCAGTTTCCTAAATATTCTGCTGCTGTTGTGGACCTGTGCCAGACAGACAGAGGTATGAGCACTGACTGACCCTGTGGCGGCTGCCCTTGCACTGTTCTCTGACTGGAATTGTGAGGATTAGGGAACACCTACCCTGTTGGTCAGCGTCGGCTGTTCGGGAAACCAGTGCGCTCACAGCTGGGAAAGTTATACTGGACATGGCTGCGACCGCGCCCGCTGCCCACATCATCCTGCAAAACACACAGGCTCAAAGTCACCGCGTCGCAAGGATGGTGGCTCTGCTTTCGGAGCATACATACACACCTATGTATACATGTACACACACTGCAGTCTCTTCCTGTGAGAAAGGATAAGATGCAGAAAAAAACCCATATCATTCAGATAATTAAGTGCAATTTACATACCATGGCTCTGATCCAAAGCCGTACCAGGCAAGTTGCAGTATTTGAAATCCCAGGCCCAGTAGGATGGTATTTTTATTCCCAATGGACCGCATAAGTAAACTCAAAACTATTGTCTGGCAGAGAGGGGGAAAAAGTGAGGAACAAATGTCACAGAAAAATACCTTCTTATTCTAAAGGTTAAATACATGCAGATAAATTAATAAAGCAACAAAAAAAATGTAAAAAAAAAAAAAATTCTAAATGTTAAAATACATGCAAATAACTAAATAATTTTAAAAAGCCAAGTAAAATGCCCCATCCCTGGAAGTGTTCAAGGCCAGGTTGGATGGGGCTTGGAGCAACCTGCTCTAGGAAGAGGTGTCCCTGCCCATGGCAGGGGGGTTGGAACTGGATGATCTTGAAGGACTCTTCCAACTCTAACCATTCTATGATTCTGTGAAAATTCTCCAAAAGCAGAATTTGCCCAGTGTTCAGAAACATCCATGAAAACCATGGCAAGTAACACTACTAAATTGTCAGCCCTTCTTCTATGCACCAAAGGCTTTAGTTTTCCCAACTCATTATACTTTGGATATTAGTACGGCAAATGATGAGCTGTTTTTTCAGGCAGGTGAAGGTCAGAGTCTTAGAAAAACAGCTGCAGAAAGGGTGAGGCACCTCTCGGGAAGCACAGTGCTATGGAAGCTCTCCACAGTGCTCAGCTCCTTCAAAGTTACCACATCAGAGAAACACACAGGGGTGACTCACCTGTGCAATGATGGACAGAATCCCAAGGACTGCTATAAATGCTGTCACACTTTCAGGTGAAAATCCCATTATCTATATTAAAAAAAACCCCACAATTTGATTATTAGCAGTGAACGTTGTTTTCTTTTGTTTGTTTGTTCTGAATAAATCAAGCAAGTATACAAAACTAAAGGGGCACAAACAGAAAACAAGAAATGGTTCCCTCATAAAAGCCCTAACAGTTTAACATAGTGTACTTTGTAGTCCAAGAGTAATGCCAAATAATTACGAAAGACAAGAAATTGGCTTATAACTCATTCATCTCTGTCCTCTGTCTCTTTAAAAAGAGAGAAAAACAGAAGAGCAAGAGGACTTAAATCAGCTGCTGGAAGCTTTTAGATTACGTGAGTTATCTATATTTTCTGCATTAATTCAGCAGTACCGAAAAGTTCTCCAGAAATTTACTTTTGTTCAAATCCACATAAAAACTTTAAAATTACCTGTCTGAGGTATAGGAAGAAGCTGGAATATTGACCTGCCTCTGGGAGGTAGGAAAGAAAGACTGTTATGCAGATTAGCAGCACAATTGAGTCCTGGCCGACTTTCTTCAGTGACTATGGCGAGAAAAAGTATTGTAAAACACTTAGTCTTTATATTCAGCAAAGTGTACACTCAGTAATAATCTGAAAAGTGCAGCAGTTAATGAAGTGGTATCACCAAAGCATTCCCTGAGCATTTAGCAAGATTGTTGGCAAAAGCATTAGCAGTGATGCGTGGTTAAACTTGAAAAAATATGGGCTTTGGTTTTCAAGCTTGGAATGTCGTAATGAAGACAGACTCTTCTCTGTCTCAGAAGCACTACGTTTACAAGTAGCAAAATATCCCATATTTAAATATCTTACTGCAAAGGGGTCAGCCTGTTCCCAGGAAATGGGTGCTCCCCAGGATGCTGGCCTCATCTTCTCTGGCAGTGACTCCGGTACAGCAACAAGAATAAAACAAATGTCTAGCAAGGCGATGGCTGTAGCCAGGACCACAACCAAGCTGTCTCCGTAGACCCGACCGAGGTAGGCACCAATAGCAGGGCTGGTCACCAAACTTGCTGCAAAAGTTGCTGAAACCTAGAACAAATAACAGCTGGTAAGATTTTCAATGATGTAAATCAACACTCTTATTACTCACTTTTCCTCATTTTCAGAAGCCTAATCATTTTAGTAAGGCAGTGATTTAAAGTCACCTTTTTTTCTGCGACTGTTTGGTAGCAGCTGTGACACTGCAGCCAGCCAAAAATTTTCAAGAAAACCAACAATTTATTTTTAATAACTGGACAGCAACGTGATGCTCACAGCACTCTTTCATGCACTGACATAATTAAGTTTAACTGACTACACAGTCTGCTGATATCTCTGGGAAGTGAAGAGGTGTGTTTAAGCTTCATACTACTGAAACACATAATGCCCATTAAGAAAAAAAAATCAGATGTATTAAGGACTTATTAAATAAACTGGTTAATCCAACACAGTACAATGGGCTTCGGAAAGCAGTTCTTGGTTACCCAGCTAGTCTTGCTGGTAAGGTGTTAACTTTAAACCCAAACAGACTTTCTCAACAGATCTCAGTCCCCGGTGTGTACAGGCAGAAAGAAACTGGTTCAATATCCATTGTACTTGGCTATTCCTGCTAAATACAATAATGGATTTTGTAACTTGAACGCAACAAATAATTCTGCTAATCCGTAACAGTCGGGGCTGCGAAGTCTCCTGAGACCTCACAAGTCATCGGGAGGCGACGGAGAAACAGAGATGAGCTGAAGAACTTCAGACAGACACATTGCTCAGCTGTACTGGCTGTGAGCTGCAGGGCAACAGCGTGACCGGAACTGCAAGTGGGAACAGCCAAGATTTGGCAGTTCCAAAATTATCCAGGAAAAAAAGGTCAACTTTTTGAAAACATAACAGAGCAGTACTGGTGTTAGAAACTGTGGAGGAATAACTAAAGCCTCTCAAATTACATCACTAACAGTGATAATAACCATTAAGACAGACACCTGAAAGACAGCTTTTAAGAGAGTCATATTTTAATTTAGAAGGAGCATATTCAAGAGATATAGGACTGGACGACAAGAAGAATTAAACAGACAAACCTTGCTCCAAACTAACACCAACTTGGCAGAGAAGAAACAGAAATATAATTTTAAAAAGCTTGACCAGCTGAAGAGTTCAGTGCTGAATACCACAGGAAGAGCCAAAGAGCTACACATACCAAACCATAGGCCATGCTTCTTTCATGTTCTTGGGTTATGTCTGCTACATATGCAAAAACCACAGAAAATGTGACCGCAAAAACTCCAGAGACAGAGATAACAGCGAAGTACCACCTAAGAACATTTAAAAAATGAATTAGAACAGCTAAATAGAAACAAAAGGTCTCTTCTTACAATCCAAGTACAGCTCAACAGCAAATCATCTTGACCAGCTTTTCCTGACAAGTATTAAGATAAACTTGGATAAAGCCGATGTGAATGTGTCTTGACACAGTTGTGTAATTCCTCCTTATGGCACCGAGTACAAAGATAAACAGCATAATATTGGAACATCTACAAAAAAAGCTGCTGTTACTAAGTACTTCTAGGAAACGAGGCATTACACTAACTTTGACTGGATGCCTGTGACCCAAAGCGAATTGGGAACTTCAGTACTTTGAGTATCTGGTCATTGATATCTCTCAACATCAGCCTTATCTTTACTCTGTAGACACTAGCACTCAACATTTGAAACATTAATCTACACTGAGAAACAAGCTACTTCCCAGAAAAGGGATGTAGAATCCATGAACGACCTGTGTGATGGGACAGAAAACTGAAAATGCTCACAGAGCTACCTGGAGAGCTGGCTCTGCCCTGCGCCAGTGCCGACTGTGTTAGTTCGGCTGCACCCTCAGGGAGAGCACGCGGGTCCAAGAGCACTGGGAGTCTGACTCATGCACTGCCTGGGGAACCTACGTGCCAGTTAAGACCTTACTAACTTGCACACAGCGTGAAAGCTGGTGGATTTTAAAACTTGAGAAACAAAATGATAAAACTGCAGCAACACTTTAAGTTCTGAATGGTCACTTCATGCACTAGCTAGCATTAGGTAAGGTTTTAATTTCTGCATAGTTGGTTAGTATTTGAGTAATACAGCCCCACTAAAGACCTGCAGAGTTTACTGGGGCGCATTCTGGTATCTGTTGTGAATGTGCTGCAGGAGGAAGCGGGGCCCACAGCACAAAGCTCAAAACCAGCAGCTCTCAGAATTGGCTGAGGCATGTGGCCTCACTGCAGCTACTTCAGTTTGACTCTATTCTCTCAGCTTTGTACCCACGTAATACAAAAGCCTTGACCTTCCCTGGAGCACAAACAGTATTTTATCAACAATGCTACAAACACAAGCACTGTACAGTAACCTTGACAAGAAATAGCAAAACTAGTTTTACAAGATTTTACTAACCAAATTAAAGTTTACTAACCAAGGGCTGATCTTCATTAGTGGTATTGGTGCGCAGGTGAAAAATACTGTCAGCAGCAAGAAGGACTTCCGTCCCCACACATCAGACAGGGCACCTATGAGCGGGGCACTGAGGAACGATAATAAGCCCTAAATGAAATAAAACATTTCAAGTTAGAACGATGTGGTCAGAATTGTGATAGCTGACTGTACCACAGGCCAACAGCAGGCTGGGATCTATTTTTATTAAAGCTGATGACTACAGCACGATGCATCAAAGGCAATATGGTCAAGCATTACCGACTTCTATTCCATTCTGGTTATGTAAAATTTGAGATTTATTACCTCAGAGCTACACAAAATTCAAAATGCAGATGATCCGGTCATACTAGCAGTCTTATGAACAGGGTTTTATATATTTAGTATTCACATAAATGTACGTAATTGAAAATACCTACTGGAGCCATAAGCTCCAAGTAAGAAATTCTGAAATTTTAACACCATGTGTCATTTGGGATCAGTCAACTACCTTTTGATTTGCTGAACCCTAACAGCAGGCAGAGACTAAGCAATACCTTACTAAAAGTAAGAAGACGCATATTTGCTTTTTTAGCAATTTTATTTATACCCTGAAAGCTGTATTGAAAAACCCCTTGAATGTTTCTCTCACTAAGCAGCCATTTCTATCTTCCCCCCACCATTCACTTTAAATTGTACTTATCATTAACTTTTGTCATCTTACCTTTACTCCTTGAATTAGACCATTCATTAGAAATGTATGCTTTGGGAAAGTTTCATGCAAAACCTGGAGAAGAAAAACAAATACTGTCATTTATGTAATATTAACTATAAATATTGCTCATGATGCATCCAACTTCTACAGTGGCACACCTACAGCTTTATACTTCCATCGAATACAGATAAATTAATAAACAAGGTACAGCACATATGATCTATTTAATCTTTAATTCACATGGAAGATACTTTAAGATTTTAGCTTTTTTGATAGAGGCCGTGGTTCTCTAACACTCTGGGAAGGATTCATGTCATTCAGCTTTAGCTTTTGAAAGCTAAATAGACTACAGAGAACCTAGAAAATGATCTCTGACCAGACTCTCCACATGTTACTGAGACATCATCGTTCTGAAGTGCCTCTTGATCTGGTGACCAGAGTCTGAGATGCAGGTTAAAACAAGCACCATTCACTCTGACTTCTGTTACGTGAGATGGATTCCACTCGGTGACCAATGTGCAGTGTACAGAGCTGCACCAAGCCTGCATTTTAGGTGGAGTTTGCTTGGAGATCTTTAAGTCTTCGCTCCTTTTAATTTGTAAGCATGTGTGACTCTCAGATAAAATCGAAATGGAAATCAACCAACTACCTTAGAATATAATTTGGTACAAACATGTTGGAATTACTGTCTCACTAATCATAGGGAAGCTTTGACTGGTGTAACAGGGTCTGTGCTCTCAACCTTCCATTTAAAGCAGAGCCAGGTCAGCAAAGATCTCCATACCTACATACATACGCTTGCATAATGGTACCAAATTTCAAGTGTATTTCTGTCCTTACATTTGTAACGTACCAACTTTTTGTAGCACCTCACAAGGAAAGATAGTAAGCCTGAGTGTTTAGCAGACTTGTGCATGAACAGCTGTGCTGCATCACTGTACTGCTTTAACAAAATAATTTTAAAGTCCCAATTATGTGTAAAAATACAAAACTTTTCACTCGCACAACAGAGCGGCTCAATGACACATAATTTTCATTTAATTCAGAAGATATTCAGTGCCTTCACAGTAATTGCCCCATCTCCTGTAAGCGTTTCACTTACCACCAAAGTGGGAGCTGTCAAGAGTCCCCATGCAAAAAACTCCAAGAAGATCACTATAACAGCGTGGTAGACACTAGGGGAACCTATTCCTTGAGGCTAGAAGAAGAGCGAAAAAACAAACATGTGATTACAGTATCTAACAATCTTTCACAGTCATGAGAAATGCATCTGAACACTATAAACAGAAGGATTAAGAAATGAAACAGGACTCAAAACACTGGAATACTGTTATTCAAGCTAACTGGTACTGGGTGGAATTCCTTTTTTAACCCTTCGCTGCTAATGTCCCGAAATGTCTTAATCCTCTGCAGAATACAAAGGGAGCTCCCATCTCAATTGAAAAAATAAATCATGTATATTGTCACTCTGGGAAACAAGCAGAAACAGACTCTTCTTCAGAGAATTAATTCCTTTTCCTTGAGAAAAATACTTAAGCCCACATAATCCTGTATGGAAATCAAGTTTTCATAATTTCAAAACATGGTAGCATTCACACTTGGCGACCTCAAAGTCTGATTACCTGGTCTATCAAACCACTTCATAGTACTTCTGTTACTAAAAGGTACCACAGCTACATAGAAAACTTTGTGTTTGCTGTATGTGAGCAGAGTGGAGGTGCTTATGACCCCTGGTGCTTGGAGGGACAGGGCAGTTAGACCTAAATCAGGAAAGAAAAAACGAAATAATTAATGGCAGATGTGAATTTAAGCAACAGCACTGTTCCCTTCCCAAATACTAAGAGCAGGCCTATTAGCTACAATGTGCTTCAAATGTTGGAAGAGATCCAGATAAAAGATTCTAAATAAGTTCAAATTCTTCAGTGGTTTAGCATAATCAGAAGCAGCGTGGGTGGGACAACCTGCTCATCTCGTATGCTCTGTAAATGCTACCCTGTCTAACAACATGCCACAGTTCATCATTTGCAAACTGAGGAAACAGTGCACTAATTATTCATACAACCATCATATGAAAATAACTCATCGAAAAATCTCATATGCATTCTTCAAGCTTAGAAGTGCTGCTATACCTACTTTCCCAGCTTTGTGTGAAGGCAAGTTAGTAACAGAGTGGTGCTGATTTGCTTAGACCTAGCATTTGTACTAAGCAAACACAGGCATGCTAAGGTCCCCAGCTACTTCTCAGGAAGGCTCAGGGGGTCTTATCAATGTGTATAAATATCTAATGGGAGGAAGCAAAGGAGACACAGTCAGACTCTTTTCAGAAATGTCAGCGACTGAAAATTCTGCTTAAACCTTGAACAAAACAAACCTCTGCAAACAAACTGCACAGTGAGGCTGTAGAATCTCCGTCCCCAAACCTGACTGGACACAGCCCTGAGCAAACTGCTCCAGTTGACCTTGTTTGGGGGAAGAGAGTGGGTAGTTGGATTAGAGGTGTTCAAAGGTGCCTTGCAACCTCAAATACTACACTACTTTAAATTTCATTTAGGCAGTACTAGTGTCTTCCTTTTACTACAAGATTTACACAAGTCACACCTAGCTTCTCTTTCCAGATTCCCAGTATTTCCAACACAGGAAAAAACCCAAGCCTTTTGAGTAACTAGACAAAATAAATACAGAAAACCACAGCACCCATCCACCTCTGTTGCTAGAATACATAGTAATTTCCAAAAGGTACCACATCAATATGTAAAATGTAAGCTAAGAAAGTACGTTAGCACTATGCTATCTTTCTTCCCTGAGTTCTCTTCACTAAATACAGACATACCATACAAACATTTCTGCTATTTTTTCATCCCATTCTCTTACAGAGGTAAATTAACAGTCTTTATAGATACAGAACGTGGCTATAAATAACTTAACTTCCCACAGTTCCTTTCCCTTTCCACCCACAACCCTTATTTCAGTTTTGAGTTAAAAATTTATCTAGCTCTGCACAAATGGAAAGTAACAATTTTAGTTGACTGCCTCAGTCCAATACAGAAAATCAGGTTCATTCCCACAGTCCCCAGCTGCCTGACAAGTTACTGGCTCGTGAACCCCCAGGGTATTACTGATAGTGAGGCAGGAGTCAGGAACTGCCTTGTCCCTCCAAGCACCAAGGGTCACAAGCACCTCCACTCTGCTCACATCCAGCGAACACAAGCTCAACAGTGTCTATGCCACCCTTGTCCCATTGATGGCAGCTACTGGGAGATCACACGCACAAACCAAAACAGCAGAATGAAATCAGTGGCTGCTCTGCAGAGCTGAACTGTTGGTGATTTCAGAGGTATACGAGCAGGTGACTGTTGCCCTCTGCCATGTCACCCAGCCGTAAGCAACCTGATCAGAGGTTTCCATTACATTGGCAGAACAGACAGAAGTGACATTTAGATTACTAGGGTTAAACTTCCTTGCTGTCTTGTTGCTAATACTGACTTATCACAGGTTCTGTAATTTGTTCTTATCTATAAAAAACCCCAGTAATTTAGTCACCTTTAGATTATCACCTGTATAGCTATTCTTAAAGATGGCTGCAACTATAAAGTAGCAAAAATACTCCTGAGATGTACAAAGGGGGATTAACAGGTCTTAAATTACAGTGCATTAAGATATATTATATGCATTCAGTCCACAAGACCCAAGTACTAGTCTGACATACCCTTCTACTCCAACATACAGTGCAGGTGTTGGGTGTTCAGCCCTGTCTTACCCCACAAACTTGCCCCGCTGCACTTTAAAACTGGCTAATGCACTGGCTAATGTAGTGTAATGTATTATAATAACCCAACAGCAACCAAATCAGGTGGTCTTACACCTAGAGATAAAAGATACAGAGCCTCTGTGTGAAAAACCTGGAACTGAAATCTTCAGATTTGACTAACCTTTCTTTGCAACCATGTAGCCAGAGCAGAGCTTGGCAAAATCTGTGGCGCAGAAGCGCACTGCAAGAATGAACACTCCTTTATTTACAGAGAAAATTTATTTAACCAAACAATTTGCACTATTGGTCATTCCTGTGATAAAGTGTATATACCAGGCAGTTGCAAGAACACACATCTGACAACAACAGAACAACTATCAAAGCAACAGAAGTATCAGATAAGATCATAGATCCTGCTCCTCTGCTGGAAAGGAAAAGGCATCAAATAAAGCACTAAGCTCCAATTCTCTCCAGCACTGCTCAGGGATGTACCTCCTAACTCATTTTGCGACTGCTTCAAAACCACATCATTTTACATAAGATTAATTCCAGCTGGTTATAAAGGAAGGCAAAATTAAGAACAGCATTGAAACCACTTCACTGGTGTTACTGGCTCTCCTCTGCTGAATCTGACAACACACACTTGAGCGCACACACCATCACACATTTGGTTGTTTTTTTGTGATACAGCTACTAAGCTGCAAGAACATCACAAAAATACCAGCATGCACCAACCCAGCCTCCTGCACCACCCCACTGCCTTGCCAAGGGGATCAGCATAACCTGTGTCAGGAGGAGAGGCTTCGCAGAGGCAATGAGTGTTTTTTCCCTTTTTCTTTTTTTTTTTCTTTCTTTTTTTCCTATCCACATCTGATCAGTGATTAGAAGTGACAATAAATTAAACTGAGTAAGGTCCTCCCGTAGTAAACTTTTTGCATGTGACACTGCCTCATTCAACAGCTGCCTATTCTTGCTGGCAAAACCCCACAGTTTTCTTTGATGTCAAAGAGTTTCAAAATAAAACAATCCAGCTGGAAACTGTACAATTAGATGCTCGATTAACTACTGGTTTGCCAGCTGGAGACATTCAAGATATGGGTCATTTTTCATTTACCTTTTTCCATACTGTCATATGGCAGTACAGGGACTGAGTACAGAAAGCTAATGAAACATTTCAGCCAACATTAAAAAAAATCCAAGCATAAAAGTTTTTACTGCGATAAAGAATACTCTGCTATACCAGACTTTATAAATTTAAAAATGTGTTTTAAACAAATAAATTCTCAAAATATTTATTTGAAGGCAGAAAATATGATGAGATGACAATAATGCATATACCTTAACCTAATGTTTATAGCCCATTTTTCCACTGGTCTAAAAGCAACTGAAAGTTGTGAAGAACTCATCCAAGTCCGCACTCTGCTTCTGAAACTGGAGGGAGAAACTGAATGCAGCTCTGTAAGTATCACTGAACACAGTTACTACAATAACGTTTCTTCTCTCTCAGCAAAAGAAAATTAAAGTTGAGAGATAAAGGACACTTAGAAATACACTGTATTTTAATTAACGATTACCCCAGAGAGAAATTCCGAAGCACCCTGTGCCATAAGTAACATTTACTCTGGATTTATTACTCATTCTAAAATATTTTGCATTTAGCATTTGACAAGGTAATCTCATACATTTCTATCTTTATTAAGAGCAAGAAAACACGTACTGGAAAACACCAACATCAATCACTGGAATTAGTTTTGCTTTTTAACACCAAGTAATCCAGACAGTTGGTTACCAGTTCAATGAACAATTATAGTAACTATGACACCTCCCTCTTCTCCATTATTGTCCCCAAAGACAAACTCAATGATCACCAGCAATTTAGTCTGTCAAGATGTCTCTTTATTTGAAATGATACTGTATTTAGAAGAGTGCACATCAAAGCTACACAATGTTACATGGTGCAAAAAAAATCCAGGAGCAATGATACATTGGAAGTAATGCTACTCATCAACTAAAACCAAACCAAAACAAAACCCAAAACACAAGCTCCAGCAATCCAAACATCTAACAGCTTCCTTCCTTTTTAAAATCTATGTATCTAAGAGGAAGCAAGACAGTGGGAGGGAACCGCAAAACACTTCTTCTAGACAACCTTTATGGGACTTCTCTGATGTAAGAGTTTGTCCCACTCGTCAGACTATTCTTTCTCGGACTACGGAAAGAGAGAAGACAGAAAGCTACTGTGACAGTGATACATCCCAGACGGGCTTTGCACCACCAGCAGAACTGCATCCTGGCCACACTCGGCGCTTCCTGCTTTGCTTTACAATGGTCAACGCCTGCCGGCATCGTCTCAGGCTATTGTGCAGCCAACTGCTGCTCCCAAGCATACAACTGGCTTCCTAGCAGCTCTTCCTTCAGAATTCATTTAAATAATTTTCAGTGTAGAGTTAGGTTTAGACACGTACTGCACAATCTCAGGCAAATATAAGTGATTTGCAGCTACCTAGGCCTAACTTCTGAGACGACACTGTTTTGCACACTTGCTCCTGAGCCTTAAAAATCGTCCCACGCTGAGAAAGAGCATTTACGAACAAGACCTGAACTGGCGTGACACCCTGACAGGTGTTCTTCCAGGAAACCAGCCAGGGACGCCGGAACGAAGCTATCGAGGCTGCAGGAACCCTCAACATAAAGCAAATAGAAACNGCCCGCCGGCCCCAGCCCCGCCGGGCCTCACCGTCCCGCCGTCCTTAATGATGATTTTCTTGGCTAGCATGATACTGCGGTTCACGGCGCGTTTCTTCTTCTTCCCCCCCTGGGTCATTTTACCATCCTACAGCCCCGGGGGGAAGCGGGGGCAGCAGTAAACCCTCCCCAGCAGCCGGGCCTTCGCTTCGCCTCCCCTCCCTGAGCGGCCGCCGCCACCCCTCACACACCCGACGCCATCTTGGCCAGCCGCGCGAAGCCGCCGCCGCGGATCACGCGATCGCCCCATTGGCCGGACGCTGGTCACGTGCACAAGGACGCACCGCTGGGCCTGGCCCCCGCCGGGCGCCAGCAGCGCGCAGGCTTCCGGCCGGCAGCCCTGTCAGCGGCTGGGCCTGGGGGCCTGTGAAAAAATTAATGGTCAGCGTTGGAAAAACATCAATACATCGGAAAAAAGTAAAATAAATAAATAGAAGAAGCTGCTGGCAGAGAGCTGGGCGCGGCGGTGCCCGCGGGAGAGGGGGTCCGTCGTCCTGTGCTGCCGCTCCTGAGCGACGGCCATCGCTGGGGGCGCCTGGCTTTCTCCCCCACCCCAACCGCCACCTGCATTTTGAAACACGGGATGGCGGCTTCCCAGGCCCCCCGACGCCCCGGCGTCTCACGTACCTCCGCCAGCATCAGTGCTCCGAGCTGCCCCCTCCCCACCCAGCCCAAGGGATGGATCCAAGCTGCCGCCTCTCTCCCCGAGCCGGCCTCGGGGCCTGGGGAAAGAGGGTAAAACAAGGCAATTCTCGGTGGGTATACTCGTTAGACGTCGGAAGACATTTCTAGATACATAAGCACATGTAGAATCCGTGCTAAAAACCCAGCTCGGAGACATTCTGCTTTCTTCCATTCACGTTTAAACTCAGCTTATGACAGCTTTAACAACTTGAATCGTGCAGGCCATTTCAGGCTCTGACATACGGCACAGCCTGCAGGTAGTAAGGAAACAGGCACTGGCTTTCCCAAGGCACCATACACCTTGCTAGTGGAGAAAGCCTTTTAGCAAAGTGTACTATTAATTATTCTGTGGCTATTTGTTTATTTTGATTTTATTTTTTAAATTCCTGTACCGCTGATGTCTGACAGCACTAAATGGAGCAACATCTGTCCACATCCAGTACTACGACATTCTTGATCTCAGACACAGCTCCCCATGGCCGTATCCACATATCAGTCTTTTCTCCATGTTCTTCTTCACTCAGTCCTCCATCTTCCAGCCCTCTTCCAGCATATCCCAATGTCCCCACCTTCTGCAACATCCCCCAAAACCTCAGCTGGCCATTAACACCCTCTTTGTCCATACAAACAGCGGCTGCACTGAACCTCAACTCTAATACACTGCCTATGTACCCTATGGTAACAAAGGGGTGTAAATCACCATGTCAGATCACCTGAGCTTAAGTTAAAGTATTAGCCTTAAGACTAAGCACCCTCCTATCACAATGCGGCTTTTAAGGAATTTAGAATTTCGTGAGGCACGGCTCTACTCAGGTCAGCGGATCTCCTCTGGTCTTACAGTGAGACAAAGGCAGTAGAGACTCTAGGTCACAACACAAAGTGTGAATATACTGGGCTACCCACCGGGGGTGGTGGTGGTGGGGAAGGGGGTGGTGGTGGTGGGGAAGGATGTTTGCAGCCACCACCATTAGCAGTCATTTGTTACAAACCTTAATACCTTAAGCCAAGTACGTGACCATTGAAGTACCTTCCAGGGTTTCTCACCCCTCCTATTTGAAAAGGCGAGCAGTCCTCAAATTTTGCTGCAGTTTCAAACCTACTCCTTGGAGAGAGTACTGTTACATTTTGGTGGGAGTGTCACGCACAGACATGTATGTGACCTATAAGGAACTCACGTAAAAAGTTGATAGAACTATATCTCAGCAAAGGAATTCTTTAACTAGCCTGATTAAACAGCCGTTTTCCCATCTACACCTTAATATTAGACCAACCCCTGTTACTGACATCTTTATTGCAAAATAAATGCACCTTAAATATCAAGTCTGCTTGTGTAGGCTGAGCAGACAATCTGAGCACGAATTCCTAACTTTAGAACAAACTCTAAATATGACTTGTTCTTGCTGTCATAAATTTCAGCTACCTACACATTCTCAAATATCAAACTCCGCTTACCTATGTAAGTCCTGACATAATCCACTCTGTCAGGATTTAACTGAGAGACAAATTCCTGACAAACATTTGACCTCCTGAAGAGAAACAAAAATTGCCTGTTACACCTAAACACCTGTAGTGTTCAACCTTCTATAACAAGTAAATGCATAATACTACCTGCCAGCTGCAGAAGATCTCCCTAAGGGAAACCATTGTTTCTAAAGCACAGACAGATGATGGTTTCAATGTTTTCACTTAAGACTCCTACAGATTGCTTTCAGGCCAAACTCGAAGAGCACTGTCCCTTGCATCCCAGTACTCTGTACCAGCTATGCTTCTTTGGTTAGTTGAAGAATAATTAATTTTCTGTCACCTAATGGCCTAAAAAACTCAGTTTAAATCATGCAGCACATAATCACTAAGATCAGAGTGGAAATGACAAAAGGAACTGACATAAATGAAGAGTCCTGAAAACTATTGGTGCATAATATTTTTATATATATATATATATACACACACACACACACCTCCAGAAAGGACAAGGAAACATGTTATCTACCATCTATAGAAGTGTGTTTGTGAACTCTGTTCAGGTCTTTAATATATTGTAAATTATAGCTATATAAAACCTCAGCTTCTAAACTGTAATATGAACCAACAAATTATTTTGCATTCTAGAGGGTATACTGTATTGTATATTCTGCTGTTATTAAAATTAAATATTTAAATCGGGGGTGGGGAGTGGGCGGAGGGGAAACGCTACTGAATCACCAGCTGCCTCCTGGTAACTTGTGGCAAATCTCTTCCACCAAGGATTAGTGTTTTACAATCACACACCATCCTACAACATGGTACTTGACACCCAGATGCTCCCTACCGCTTCCGCTTCAGGAAGCGCAGCCCTGAACAAGGAGATGCGGGTTTTCAGACCAGAAGTGTGCAGAGACAGCCAGTCACAGCAACAACAGTGGAATGCAATTCACAAGAAGTCATGATACGGTGGTCAAAAAGAGGCATGTCTTAGTCAAAATTAAATTTCTGGCAAAATTCAGGAAGCTGTGTGTTTAAAGATACCACTAAGAAACATCTGACAACAGCTTTCTGTAGTTTATAGAAAATTATGCCAAAAAAAAATATTCTGAAATAATAAATGTTAATTAAAACATTGTTTTATTTCTGCTAAAATATGCATAAGGCAAGCCTCTTTACTTACAAAGCTCTCAAGCAGTTTTACACCATATTCTTCATAAAGACAGTACTTAATTTCGACCAGTTTATTACTCTAGACATATTATCTACACGTACAAGAGGAAAAAAATACAGTATTTTACCCCAATATGGATTAAAAAAAAAAGACTGTATTAGTTCACGTAAGATGCATTCCATGGTTCTGCAGTGTTATATGAAAAAAATAACCTCTTTTCAAACTTCCTGGAAACACCATATACTGGAACTGTATTCAGCGTAATCACAAACAAACATCAACGTATAAAAAATCCTATGACTACCTTAAAAATTTTGCTACAATGTTTGAATATATGATTTCTATTTGGGTTCATATATTTAAAATTAAATTTAAAAGATACTGACAATAAAGACAAACTTCTGAAAATCTAAAAAATATTCCTCATGGCAGTGATTATAAATATATGCTTAGCATATAAGCAATTTTTACTGAGCTATAGATTGCTAATGAAATTAATAAGCTTATAGCCAGAATGACGATAGAGGGTTGAAAGCAAGAGATAAAAATGTCATGTCTGCTCTTGGATACAAATGTGCAAGAGACATTCAAGAATGAGCACTGAACAGCACCTCAGGACAGTTGGGTGGGGTTTTTTTTTTGCTTCTAGAAAGTTATAAATTCACCCAGCAGGAAATAATTTGAAAGAGTTATAAATTCAACCGAACAGAAATTTGTATTCACAGTTACCAGAGCAGAAGATATCATCTAGTTAATCCCACTTATTTTGTTGCATTTTCTCCTGCATTTTTTTCCAGTAAAAGTATCTTAATTCTAGATATTTAAAAACATATAGTGAGCTTACCTGGAAAGAGTAGAAACTCTTTAGTAACTTTCTGTGGAAAATAATCAGTATTAAAAATGAACAGAACAATGAAAAGAAAGAAAGCAAGCACTTGGACTGTCTTTCAATAACTGAACACCAAAGGTAATGATACACTACCACATATGTGGTATAATACCATGTTATAAGTAAACATTACCATTCTAAAACACAAAACCCCTCCATGTTTTTTAATATCTCATTCTTACAAAACATGGATTTCAGAGAAGAAAACAACGAATAACCTTCCCCATTCACAATATCTAGCAAGAAAACATGCTCAACGAGAAAAATAAGCGATAGCATCAAATTTGGAAAATGCTGACTGTTTAAATACAACAGAACATGCACAGCTGATAAGGAAATAAATAAAATCATGAAAGTTACTGACAACAAAACCCAGAAGAAATGCAGCGTTTTGTTTATAAATTTTAAAACAATTTAACAAAATCCATTACAGTCCTTTGAATTACAGCCATAAAAATAAGTTAGGAACACAAAACAATTACGTACTTCTAAAAATCTGTGGAAGAAGTGTACCAGTAACTGAAACACAAGTATATGCTACCAAAATAAGATCATTTTTTAAAGGAAAAATAAAACAATAGTTTCTATAAAGCTACAGTAAAAATCCCAAGGTGTTATCTTGTAGAGGCTGGATCTAGGACTTTAATCTACCCATTAATAAAACTAACAAAAAGGGAAGTTTTCTTAGAGTTGGTCTAAAACAAAGAAGTTAAATAGAACTATAAAATTATTTGAATTCTTTGAGAAAAAAATATTGGGCACTTGTGGCTAGCACAGAAATACAATTTTAAAATAAAAACTTATCTTACTTTATAAGACTCAAGATTTTTCACCACTGAACCGCTGATTTATTTTGCTTTGAAGATAGTTCTACATTTATTGTTATTTGACTATCATGTATCCCAGAGATTCTCAAATAAAACTACCAAATATACAAGTACTCAATAAATACTAGTACTCCCACTATGCGAGTCTTGAAAAAAAATCATCACATGATTCAAGTTATTGCAAATAAATATCTAGCTATAACTTTATAAATATTTAAATAAAATTATGCTAAGTATAGGTTAGCCTCCTAAGTATACAACTGAACTAACAAATCTGTTCGCTGTAAGTCCGAAAAACAGTTCAGAAAAACAGGTTTATTTTTGGAAAGTTAGACTCCTACAGATCGCTTCTAGGGCAACCTCAAAGCACACTATCCCCTACTTCCCAATGCTCTGTGCTAGCTATGCTTCTTTGGTTAGTTAATGAGTTACAGACTTAAATTGGGTTTTTCTTGATTTTTTTTTTTTAATTTTAAAATCCAGATAGAAAAGTATCTCAATGAGAAAATGTGCATATGCTGTCAATTTGCAGAAGTCACAGAAAGCAGTACACCTTCCTCAAGTCCCTTCTGTTCTCAAGAAACATACGCTATCTTCCCTCTGTCTAGAATAACGCATTTCCACCTGCAGGGCCTCAGGCAAGAGTCCTTCCTTAGCCTGTAAAGGGCTAAGGAAAGACAAATCAAAGCGCAAATTGCTATGTCCTTATCAGCAAAAAGTGTATGGAGAGATCTATCCTTCTACTGGTAAATATAATGGAGCTGTCAATTGAAAACATGGAAGAGTCACTGATTTATTGATAGGAGTTACTGTTCCTTCCTACAGTAAGTTTGTTTTCCAAAGCTGTATGGCATCCTATTCAAAAGGAAAGAGCACATTCCTGTTCTTTCCTTTAAACTGATGCTGACAAATATTGACAGGTTTACCTGAAGTATTAAAACTGGATTGTATGTTACAGAACTCCAGCAATGTGGTGATCATATGGTCCCTTCCTGTGTAACCATCTTTACAGTGTTCTCAACCTGCTTATGTTTTTTTGAGAAATTCCTCAAGGAACTGACCAATTTCCGACTACCATTGATGGAATTAAAAGTATTATCATGTAGACTATACTCCAATTCAGATATTACTACCAGCACTTCTCAGATCATTTCAAAGTTAGGCTCTTCCCATTCTACAGTAAGCAATACTGTGAGCCACTGTTCTATGCATCTTATCTCATGTTGTATTTCAGTGGCCAAATTACTCAATTTATTTTTTCAAAGATTTTGCCACATCAAGTGTTATAGGTAAAAGGTTTAATATTAACATAGAATGCCAATTTAGGGCAATACCAGATAGCTTTCACTACCAAGTAGTAAAGCTCCTGCAATTATGACATACTGGGATAAATTCACAGTTCACAAAGCTTAGCAAGTGGTTGGCATAACTCTGAAATTAATGTCTTGCTCTGATATGATAAACAAACAAAAAGCTGGTAATTCATCTCATTGCCAACAAAAGAAAAATGCTTTTACTTGGCTGACATAAGCAGAATTTTTCCCTTCCCATTTACAATAATTCATTACAAAAATTATCTTACAAGCACTCTTAGAGGATCTCCTTGTTAATCCACCACTAAAATGTGGAAAAGAGGATGAGGTACTTTGGTAAACATTCTAAAACACCTCTCTCACAACATGTTCATTAGCAGAAGAAAGAGTGTGAAGGGGGGAAAAAACCTAAATCATACATTTTTACCACTTGCCATTCGACAGGTAAGGAACCATTGATACATTTTTGTATAAATGAATATACCTTGACAAGAGTAGCATGTGGATAAGAAGTCACTCTATATTAATATCTGTTGCGAACACGTCTCCTGAAAACAAGTGATTTTTAAGACAGCTTTTTTTCTTTATTAGTTCTGGCAGCTTTTTTTTTTTTTTTTGGTGTTTCTGGCTATATGCAAATACTTCAACAAGTGAAGTGTTCATAACAGTCTAACTGATCCAAGTTCTAATTGCTACTAGGTTTGTTTGTGAAGGTTTTTTTTTTTTGGTTTAAAACAGAAGGACAGCATGCTTTTATATTTACCTATTGCACATTTAATTACTTTTTCATTATGTTTCCTATTAAAGTAATTCCTCTACTAGACTGAATAGCTCCAGAGAACCCTTTCTGGGCTGCTGGCTCAAAGACTCCCAGAACAAAATAATAATAATCATAATTTTTTAAAAAACCAACCTCAACTTAAGCCTTTACATAGAAATGTACTGAAAAAGTCTTGGAGAGTTCATGAGTAAACAACATTTGTTTAAAAAACACCTCTGTAATAAAATACAGTACAGCATACAGATGATATACCATAATAACTCCAGATGGAGCTGTTACAGACAACACCGATGCATTTAAAATATTTATTATGGGCTTTTTTTTTTTTTTAAAACTGTGGTTAAAAAAAAAAAAATCCCCAGAGGATATTTAAAGCATAAAAACTACTTTAAAGGTTCTGCCAAAAAGTTGGTTTATAATCAATAAAAATAAAAAGAACAAACATTACATCTGAGCAAGCGCTGCACCATAACCCTACTCGTAACACCAGATTAGTGCAGAAACCTCTGGCCTGTGCTCACAGAGCTATTGCATCTGTTGGAACACCACAGGCTGTCCTGACCAAGGCTGGAGTATCAACAAATATTTCGCTCTGAATTTCTCCCTTTGAAGGTGAGAACGTTAACATTCTTACAATAGTTTCCTATAAGCAACAGAATGATAATATTATAATTTAATAACAGATTTCTGTTATTAAATCAGGCTTCAAAATATATAAAAATATTGGATATTGTGAGAGATTTCAATCATACTTCACAGTTGTAATAAGGAATACCTAATTAGAACCATCACTTTAGAAAGATGATGTGTATTCAGCTCATTTCATGTAAATGGACAAACAGTTAAAAACACTTACTAAGATTAAGCATAGTCAAATTGCAAAAACATACAACCTGACAATATTGTCATGTGCTCTTTCAAAGAGTGCATAGGACATATTTCTGCAGTCAATACAGTAAATTATTTTGATGCAATCGCAGTCAAAGCTGTAAACATTCTTAATTGCAGTTTCTTGGAAACTTTGTTCCTTTCAAGTTTTTTATTAGCAAGTTGCACTGGACATTCCCCTGCAATTTTTCTTTGTTTTTTTTTTTTGTTTGTTTGTTTTCCCATCAGTTACAGACAGTATCATCCTCCACCTTTAACCCCTCTGGCTCTCCAAAACTACTCATAAGCATCTCTTCAATAGATTCCAGGTAGTAATCCTTTCCGTGTAGTGCACAACGACACTTTCCACGTGCCATTGCTAGCAAGACCAGCCATGCATGATCTTGACAAGCAGGCTGATGAGGAAGTCTGTTATGCCTTAATGGGATTTCCTGCAGGTTTGGGATCATAACCGTATAGGAAAGTAGCGGCTATTACTAGGATGGCTCCGAAGAAAAAGACACTGAATAGAACAGGGATGAAAAAAAAAGTTAGCTCATTTAGTGGATGCAATTTTACTTACATAATACAATAAAGATAAAGGACATTTTTCCTCTGTGAAAAAAGAAAGATAAATTATATTTGTCCCATTTATAAAGAACAAAATAATTCACATATATTTACTACAGAAGGATGTAGGAAGAAGTTGAAATAAGAAACTTATATCCACAAAATAATGTATCATTAAACGAGCATACTCTGAAAATGAAAACTATATTTTCATGGAACAATTGTGAACACTAATCAGACCAACTGGGGTTTTGCTTTGCTTTGGTTTCTTTTGCCTAAAGCTCTGTGCAAAACATGAGCAGAAGCTAAAGAAGTGCAACTACCATGGTTACCCTGCCAGTTTTAATTTCTGGCAGATACATAAATCTTTATGTAAGGAAAAGATAATAAAGGCATATTTTGTAATATGAATATGGGCCTTTCAAGCTGTTTTGATAGTTAAAAGTCTGAAACAAAATACGCAAAGCCAACAGACAATCAGTACACATTTTAGAAAAGAACCTTGTCATCAGGACATGAAAATGTTGACAATTTGAACTTCTGAACCAAATGCTAAAAAAACTGTGGCACATGATATGATAATCCATCAGAGAATACAGTTAGCCTGTTTCTGGACATGATCCATCACAACACATTCAAGCACTTAAGTACTTTACATCTATTATCCCATTCAAAAATACTTGTTGAAGTGACAGAAACAATCATGGTTTCAGTGCAAATAAATTCAGTTGGCATAAGTCAGGTACTAAAGATCAAGTTCGAATAACTCCAGTTAATCAAGTTTTATTAAATGAGATTGCTTCAGGTGCTACCTGGTGCTAGCTGGCTCCATCACATTTAATCATTTACCTCTGTTTCCATTTTCACCATGTTTGCATAAGGTGGTAAGTTACTTATTAATTTTCCATTTCAGCCAGGGGGATTCTTAAACTACTTTCCATTTATTTTGATAGGACAAGTATAGGCTACTTACAATTTAAGTTCAAAGTTGTCCACTTTTTAAGCCTTGTTCTACTTCCTTTTTTGAATATTTAAAGTAAACTTCTTCTAATATTGCAAATAATTTTTAGATAAGAAGATATTTCTTTTTATCAGATACGAAAGGTGTAAATATTATTCAAAATATTTTTACACTATGAGTATGTGCAATATATGTGAAGTTAATTATAAGCAAATCCTACTAATGTATCTGAAAGTTGGAATATTACTTCTACACACCATATATTAACATTCACTGGCAAGACAAGCACTACAAAACCTGTAGTGGACAGAACTACTAAAATCTGATTCACAAAATACAAGGACACAGTTTATTGGGCCTAGAAGCACACAGCAAGCGTTTTTCTCTCTCTCAGTTGAGTGTTTTCACTAATAAATATATTATTGTCTCTAGAAAAAAGCTCTGCCTTTGGGCTTCCAGGTGTCCTTGGGCAACTAATCGCTGTAACGTAACTTGCACGTGCGTGATCGCAATTATCTCAGTCTGTTTTAAGATTGGATGAAAACCAGATAAAAAGATTATCATCATTGTCACTGTTCGGCCATAACTCCTCTTGCAATAAGATGACTTGTGGAAGAACTGTCCACTTAGAGGACCAAGAGAAAACAAGGGAGAGGCGACCCCTTTGTTACGATCTTACTCAGGACAGCCAGCAGGGGGGGGACTGGTTCAAAGAGCAGAGCCACATGCAGTGCAAGGCAAGCCTCAAAACAAAAAAGCTTCAGGATAAAAGCAAAGCAGGAGTTGAACAAAACTGGGAGAGATCGGGGAGGGAAGAAAAGAAGAGAAAGGGACAGTGAACTAAAAAGTACAGAGCCTGCAAGAGAGTGGTTTGGCAAAAGCCAAGACTTGAGATTCAATTATTCCTGACCTGTGGGGAGCTGTATCTTACAGAAAATTTAATCTTGCTAACTGAAAAAACTCAATACCAGTTACAGCATGCTATGACATCTAAACATTCTAAAAGTGTGGCTTGGACTGCTTTTTTATTTATTTTTGCAGTTATATTTTGTAAGCATTAAGTTTTCACCTGTTTTTTATTTTTTTTTTTTTCCTTCAGCATACATGCAAAGTAATTCTTACCTTGTAGGGACAAAATCTTGCAGCCAGAAATAGGAGATCAATGTTGATAGTATAATAGAGAGAGAAGTTGCAAATCCCTTTAAAATGTTGTCCGCGTACTTTATAACGGCAGCAATCACCAGCCCTCCGAGTGCCTGAAAAAATATTGAGGTTTGGATTTGCAGCCTGACAATTCCACTGAGAGAACATATTTTAACAACGTGCACTTACTTTAGGAAAAACTTTTGCCTGTGCTTAGGAGCATTACATTTATTTTGTTATGGATATGTACCGTTGAAGATAAATATTTCAGGAGTCCTTCTTTCCCCATTAAAGAAACTGTTGATCATATTACCATCTCTGAATTAATGGAAATGCTTGTACTATACATTTTTAGCCACAGGACGAAGGGTGTGTATATATTCTTTTTTTAAGATTGCAAAAGAAATAATTCTTATATGCCTTTATGATTCACAGTACTTAGTCATATACTTGCTATATGCTTTCCAGGTTTTTATGTGGAGGTTTATTCTAATAGTGATAGAACAGGCTTTTGATGATAGAATTCTCAATTGCTTCAATGACACCCATTAGTTTCCCCAGTCATTTATAGAAGAGTAAATCCCAAGCACCTTCACATGTGATACAAGGTCTCTCACCTGCAGAACAACAACTATCCAAGTAAGTTTATTGTATCCTTGAAAAAATCCATTCTTTGACAGTTGTTCCCCATCATAAATGTATACACCCATTAGTCCAAATATGCTGCCAAAAAATCCTGAAAGTACAAGATTGATTTAAAAGCTTTAAATGAAAAACCATGCAAACAGGTTCCTTGTCCTCAAGGACTGCTCATATATATCTGATTTTAAAAACAGGACTGCCAGTTGCAATACCATTACATTCAAATGCAATCAGTGTTCAGACAGATACTCTCTTTTAAAAGCTATTTTCCACATTTATAACAAGTTTTGTCTATTTCCATTAGGACATTCTTACATACTTATCTTCCACTGCTTTCTACAGGAATGAGGTGATTGCTTTCTACTGGAATGAGCTGGCATAGAGCAAAATTCACTTAAAGACAATTTCAGTTTTCCTGAAACTAGTCATAACCGAAGGCTGAAGTCACGCTATAACCTGGAGAGAAAAACGGAAAACTTTCAGTGGATGAGATGGTCACTGACCCAGAAAGAGCAGGACCTGTCAGTTTGCCAATTCAGACATGGATCTTGGAAGCAGGGTTCTTCTGAACCAGTCTCACACGCACTGTATGTTTACTAGTAGAGACATAATGTCAAAAGAAATTGAGATGAGAGTAAAAAGTTTGTAATATGATGAGAATAGTCTTCTTCAATCAGATGGGAAATTTTCCTAGTCCCCCCAGGCATGAAAGTAGTGTTGGCACCTCCCCTGTGACTAATGCAGGCTCTAGTCCTGAGCAGGAAAGGGGGGAACATTTTTTCCATTCCATTTCTGTGAAAAGCTGATTTCTACTTTCACTACATTTCTTCGCGTCTGAAAAGGGTGGCATTGTTTTGAACAAAGTAAAACCTTCCATGTGACAAGAGAGAATTCTTTTTGTAGACATAGTCAAAAACATACATTTCATTTAGATTAAACCAATTAGTTCTATTTTACAATTGATTTGCTAAAATGAATAAATAAAATCCACTATTCATACACCCTTAATATCATACCAGTATGCATTAAAAACTGGATTTTTAAAAAATACTTTAAATATATTTTTAATTTTTTTCTACTGTGCTAATAATTCACTATGGATATAAAAACGACCACCAAGTTGGACATATTTTTGTTGTTTGTCTTTTAAGAAAAGCTCTATATCAAAGCTATTGTTTATGACCAACTTGCACCTGAAAGATACAATGTCTTACACAGTCAACTATCTTGCACATGCGGAAGAGATACACTTACATATTTTTGAAAATGTGGTTTCATGTTTTAAATATTTTCCAAAAGCTGTATCAGGAAACCTTCTATGAAATATGACAAAATTATTTTCCTTTTTGAACTGAAAACAATCTTAATACTAAACCAAGTCTACTGAACTTCATATTGAGGAAAATTCAGCTCACTGAAAAAATAAATTAAAAAATCAGGTGATTCAATTTTCACTATTATCACACAAATTGCAACACCCCTGCAATGAGCAGCGAGATCCCCAACGACATCTGGTTGCTCAAAGCCCCGTCCACCCTGACCTTGAATGTTTCCAGGGATGTGGCATCTACCACCTCTCTGGGCATCCTATGCCACTGTTTCACTACCCTCACAATAAAGAATTTCTTCCTTGTATCTGGACTAGATCTACCCTCTTTTTAGTTTAAAATCATTACCCCTTGTCCTACCACAACAGGTCCTGCTAAAATGTTTGTCCCCTTCCTTCTTATAAACCCCTTTGTAAAAGAGAAACAAAACGATATTGCTTAAGTCAAATTTCCCACCTTATAAACTGGACAAGACTGCTTTGAGGTTAAGAGAAAAGTAATTCAGGAAAATGAATCATCTCTGTGGCCATCTTAATGTCTAAAGTCTAGAAGACCCAGAACTACTTTAATAATCTAATGCAAAAAGAATCCTGCACGAGAATACATTCTTTAGAAAATTTTAAATATAAATTCAATTGACAGATTCTGTACAAACTTACTGGCATTTTATAAACAAGTTTATAAACAAGTTAAATAAAGAACTAGGTTGAGGTTAGAAACCAACTGCTAGAATTCTATCTAGCAGCGTCTATACTTTTGGTTTTAAAAGTACATTTATGCAGAACACTAAAATGTTGTTTACATTTTTCATTTTTTTAGATGTATGTTAAATATTTATCTTAATTTTTCAAAATGCAGTATCTCTAAGAGATGACTAAAAATAAACTTACCAAGCTGAATGTTTCTGATCCACACAGACTGCTTAGTTTCCTTTAAAATTTTCTCAAAATAAACCCCAGCAAATCCACTAGAAAAGCACGCTACAAGAACTGCGATTAGGCCTACAAATTGAGATCCTGCTGAATGTTCCGTAGCCGCAGTTGCTTGAGAGTCTGAAGGCCACTGGATGTAAAAACAGTTACACAAAATTCATTGATGAGATCAAGTCATGGCCATCTATACAATGCAAATTTGTTTTCTACCAACAGCAACAGTTGCTAAATGCAGACAACCACACATTTGTAATTTTCCTCTATCTTGCACCATAAACATTTTTAAAGGACTGAAAAAGCTTAATTTTTCCTTTCTGCAAATTTGTAAGGAGTAGAACTGCTTGAACTGGGAGAATGCCCACCAATTTGAACAGGTCCTGAATTTATTATAAGGTGTAACTGTTTTTCTATCCCAGCATGACTTAAGGTCATTCACAGTCCCTACCTTTTGCCACCCAGCAGTCAGTTATTTTACAAATATAAGCACACGTAGCCACTTTTACAAGCTGTCTTTAAGACGGGATGAACTGCCTTTTGCATGTGCCCCTCTTTAGTGACTATGCAGATGACTAAAACAAGCTGAAATTTATGAAGCTATATCTTGTAACACATCTATTGCTAACAGAATAAAATGCAATGCCATAGACAAAAGCATACAGGAGAGTCTCTTAATTATTATCAGAAAGTTTTTTTCTCTTTTTTTTGGGTAATTACTACATTTGAAAACTCAATCAAATTTAATCCTCAAAGTTGTTTCAAACATTTAAGTTTTAAAATAAAGATTTCTAGGACACACTAAAATCTGCTAAAAATTCTTAGAATATTCTCTTATCCAATGATCCTGCCCTCTGAAAACTACAAGCTACTGTACCTGCACTATTTAGAAGGGAGGCCACTTTGCCTCTTGAAAAATTCAAGTAAATTTGCGATGCTGAAATCATATCATAAGCTGAGCAGCAGGATGGTGCCGTACAGAAGATCTGTGAATCCCTAATGCCTGAAGAAGTGTGCTAATAAGTACTGCTATCACTGTTATTTGCAGATTGCTCCAGAGGCCCTGTCACATTCTACAGGAGAGCACTGGGACACGAGACAAGTGTTATCTTCTGCCTTCTGGTGTCTTCTAGCCCTGGCCAGTTGCAATTCATATTTCCTGATCATACCTGTGTGCAGCTGGTAGAATCAGAAAGCTGTTTAACCAGTACAGAAGTGTAAGTTCCTTGAATAAACCCATTAAATAAACACAACCAACCTGTTAAAATTTACCTGCACAAATGCCACTCCTGTCATCAGTATTACTAATGAAAGCCATTGGTATACACCCAATTTCTTGCTCAACATGGACACAGAAAACAATGCTGTGGTAAGAATTTTCAGTTGATATGTAACCTGGAAGAACCCAGAAACAGTTACTACCGTATAACTCATATATTTTTTTCAAACTTACACTGAAATCCAAAAGTACAATACCTGGTACGTGGCTGCATCTAGGTTTGACAATGCTACATAGAGCAAGTTATTCTGAAGTGTATAAATTCCTGAAGGAATAGCAAGTTTAAGAGTTTCCATGGGTTTATTAAGGATTTCATCATGTAGTACTCTGTTCAGAGTCCGTAAATTGCACTCTGCCCAAAGAAACAATAAAAGAAATAGACATTCACTCAAAGGAGAGCAAAAAATCCACAAAACCAAAGAGATAGCTATCACTGCTTATTATTAAAATATTTCAAAATATATAATTTTATAATATAATATCAAAAATTATTCAAAATATTTTAAGTAAAACCTACTGAAACCATATCAGTATTTGAAGATGATACATTAAAGAGTATCACCTAAAAAATGCACATGTAGGAGCTAATGGAGTCATCATTATTTATGCATATACAATGATATTTTTAGGTTGGTGAAGATCAAATATATGTGTCAAGGAACTGCATAAATTCAATATAAAATGTACAAAAGAAAAACTGAAGTAAATCTGAATTATTTTTTTTTTTGAGCTTAAAACTGTGCTTCTTCTGGTAGTAATGAAATTGCTTCCTCCCTTCTGCATCTCCTGTTTAATATAGGCTTCTAAATCACCATTCATGCTTTGGACACACTTAAATTTTTTCATTTTTTCCTACTTCTGAATTTATTAAAATGCCTGAGCAAACACAAGCTTCAAGCTGTTAGCAGAAAAACTATTCTTGCACTCCTCAGTATCCACATTCTTTAAAGAAAACTCTCTTCAACAAAAATGTCACGTGTTGAGGAGTAGAGTATGATTAGTGTCTTTCCAAGACTATTTCTTACACGAGGAGGGAAATGTTTTGTTGCACACCTGTACTCACATGGTTGATTTGCAGTTGCCACTAAAATACAGCATATTGATTATGAAAATTATTTGGTGCAAAATTTGACACATACTGCTGTCTTTGTAGACCAACAGAACACAGGCCAAAATCTTCAGAAGTTCAGCAATAACTACTGCAGTAGAAGATAAGTAACGAGGTCCCTCTTCTTTCAGTGTCCGAGAATAACGCATGGTCAAGACTAAACTTGTGGTCTGAAAAACCAGGATGCCCAAGGAAAGGTATTTTAAATTGGCAGACATTTCTTCACCTTTTTTTTCCTGTAACAGAAAAAACCCACACCACAAACAGAAACTCGGGGTTAAAAGGTAATACTGCAAATAGATATTTACCTTAGGAATCAGCATATTAAAAATTATTGCTCACCGAGCTCAACCAAAGTCTAGAGATAGCATAAGCAGTACTTATTGGACGCATATGCCAGAGCTGTCCCTACATGTTTTACACCTACAGGCATACAAGTTTTGACTCACTATCTAGTTTTGTACACGCTGCTGGAGGAGGTGCTGGTGCCTCCAAATATTTGTAGCTGAAACTGAAGCTATTTCTTGCTGACTGCATTTCTCTAGCTCAAGATGCATTTCATAATAATTTATATTGCTATTTTTTCAGAGATCTTGAGAGCTGTGCTATTCAAATATTTCTGACTTGCCTTTACCTTGTCTCTAAGCATTAATAGATTTTCTCCAGTCAAGTATACAAAGTCAAATTAATACCAATATGACATAGATACTTAAGAGATATTGCACTAATCTGCAAACAAACATGAACCGCAAACACCCACAGAGATAGGAAATACATACTTATATCCTACACAGTAAAACTGTTTACGTCAAGAATCATACAGATGTAGAAATATTTGAAAAGGCAAAGGAGGAAAAAAAAAAGATGCCAGGATGCAGAAAACGAGGAAGAAATACACAAAGATTTCTTTAAGGAATTTTAATAGGAGACACTTTTTTATGAACTATGATCTCATTTAACTTGCTGAAGAGATAAATACTAAAGATGCAAATGCAATGGACAATACAAACCAGACAGAAACATAAAGCATGAAGTAGAAGAAAGCTTCAGACAAGGTTCAAGATTTACTAACTTTTTCCACAGGTTCTGCTGGAATAACCCTTTACCTGAGAATGTTAACTGTGGACTTAAGCACTCCCAACAACAAAATGGAGAAGATCAGTTAGAGGAACATCTTTGAAGAACAGATTTGTTATAGCTGAGAACAAGGAGGAGAAAAACAAGAACACTTGCTGTGAACTGATGAAGAGGAGATATGCAAGGTCAGACATTATACTCTAGAGAAATAGCAGCATAGAGAAGACAAAGGGAGAAAAAGGGAAAGGAAAGAAAAACAAAAGGAAAAAAATCTACTGAGAGAAAATACAGAACTGAACTTCATGAAAGGTCTGCCTGTGCTACTGGAGAAAATTTACATTGCAAAACATATTTACATGAGTCAACATGCACAAACAATTTCTTCCACTTTTTCCATCTATCTAACTTTTTAGAATTGAGACCTCACAATCTGGAAGCACAAAGAGCAATATAAGGTTAAGATGAATGTCACCAAATTTCATCAAGGCACACTTACAGATAAATAAGTTTTTAAACATTTTGCAGTTCAGTTTTCAAAATGCTTCTGAACAAAATACAGATAATGGGAACACACATCTTTCCTGAACACAGACCTAAATTTCTGCATTACGTGAGCCTGTGAAGTGACAAAGCGTTTTACAAATATTCAAAATTCTCAGAGATCAGTTTCTGAACCTTCAAAATAGGTTATGATATCAGAAAGTAAGTTTCACATTAATTTCTTGCTGAAATACAACTATCTATTTACTAAGCAGCTTAAAATGTAATTTTAAAAGTAAATCACCAATACCTTGTTTTTGAGCAAGCATCAGAGCATTCAGCATGAAAATATACCAACAAGCATCAGAGTTTTATTAAATCCATTAAAAAGCACATCAGTAAAGCCATAAAGAATACATACCACAGTATTGTCATGAAGTACAGTCTTGTCTTCATTAGTAATCATGATAAAAAAGGGAACTTTGCCAGACAACATGTCTCAGAAAGGTGCCAGCAGCAGAAAATATTTCTTACACCACAATTCACTAAAGTAGTTTCAGACTTTCCAAAATTCACAGAAAAAAGAACTTTAAGCATCTAGTATGACAGCTGAAATAGAGATATTTATTAAAAAGTGTCCTGTCAGTGGACAGCAAGACGGGTTTGTAGAGAAAAGTGTGTGAAGTTTCACACTGTACTTGCAAATAGTTGGTTCTCAGAGCAGGAACTACAAAGTCCTCAAGCTTACGTATGTCAATAAAATAACCACACATAACATCTTATCAGCTCACTCTCCTCATCCTTCTCTCTTTCTTTCTTTTAAAAGAGCTGAATATCAGTTCATAGAACTCAATGCAAACTGTGGACAGGATCCAGAGGAGGAGCCAAGTACTGAACTTTGGACAGTTTAATTGTCCTTAGTTGCAGTTTCACAGCAAGTTTAGATTTACAGATTCCTACCAGAGGCATAATCCCTCTCTTCTAGATATGAGTTCCTGCTACCCTCACTATAACAGACTGTGCAGTCATATACAAAATAAACTACTGTCGTTATTAGCAACCCACACTTTGATAGCCTCAAACTAACAATGAAATTAAAGTTCCCGGTACATTTCCTGGACAGTTACACCCAGGCTTAGATTTCTTACTGGGCTTTGGACAGACTACTCAGCACTCCACAGGATGCATCTGTTCCAAAAATCAGATTTAAGTTTGCTCATTCAAAGACTGTAAGTTGAGTGGTCATATTAATTCAGTGACTTCTGAACTGTATCTTACAGTGAGAGGTGCTAAGTACCTGCAACTCATAGACTGTAATGTAGCCTGTCATATCCTGTTAACCTAGTGACCAGGTTCACCATTCAGTATATCATGCAGACACACCCTACAGCCAGCAATATGGAAGGCACGAAAAGAAGTTAAAGGCAGGTCTATACGGGAAGTCAACATGCAGTAAGCCAAGGTGGTATTTACAGCCATGTAACATTCAGTTTCAGTACATGCATATGTATAAAATGCTGATGGGTACTACGTGATGAGTTGTTCTCCTTAAATGAAAGGAACCGAGGTAGGGCTTTACAGACTCAGAAAACAAAACAAGACAGAAAACAAAACAATACAGGAAGTAATACCTTCAGCTCAAAGTATCATACTGTGCAAAATCTGTCCAACTGAAGCAGATTTTTATTTTAAGTGGAAAATCATAGAATCATAGAACCATTTAGATTGGAAAAGACCTTTAAGATTATTGAGTCTAACCCATAGCCTAACACTGCCAAGTCCACCACTAAACCATATCCCTAAGTGCCACATCTACATCTCCAGGGATGGGACTCAACCACTTTCCTGGGTGCCTGTTCCAATACTTAATAACCCTTTCAGTGAAGAAATTTTTCTTAATAACCGATTGAAACCTCCCATGATGCAATTTGAGGCCATTTCCTCTTGTCCTATCACCTGTTACTTAGGAAAAGAGACAGACACTCGCCTCACTACAGCCTCCTTTCAGGTAGTGGCAGAGTGATAAGGCGTCTCCTCAGCCTCCTTTACTCCAGACTAAACAACCTCACTTCACACATTCCCATTTCATAATATTCATTCAGACAAAATGAATAAATCTATGATATGCAGATTTTAATCTCCTTTAGCAATTTCTCCACAATGGGCTAAAGTTTCATATTTTACATTTTATTTTTATATGGTTCCTATATTTTCCCTCCTAAAATACCAGTAAATTCTAATGTTTGCAGATCAAATGCATTAGAATAAAGGAACATAATCTATTTGACTCAATGAATAGAAAACATACTACATATATTTTATTCTCCTCTATCCATTCTTAACAAAACTCACTAATACTAATCAGGATTTACAACATGAGCAACAAGATCATTACAGGACTTCCCTTAACTTTTTTTTTGTCTTTTAAAGATCTGATGCTATAAACTTTTGAGCTTCTCAGCTGCTAAATATCTACAGTAACATAATTTTATGCAAAATTGAGGATTAGTTTATGAATTTTTCCTATTCTTGAGTTTGTAGACGGCCTCAAAATCTGACAGAATTACTTTTGTTTGAAGTGTCCAAAACACTAAAAAAAAAGAAAGAACTCTAGAAAGAAATGTGACTAATCTGTTTTAGATACTCTTTAAACTAAGAGACTGTCTTGACACATTTTCTGAAGATGGCTAGAGCTATACTATGTGTTACAGATATCCATCCAGCAAGCATGGCCCAACACCAACTGCAAGAACAAAAGAGCAGGGGCTCCTCCACAGATCAAAGCACTCTCAAAATTTCACACTATGTTGATACAAATATGTTAAGATAAACTGAGCACAGAACTGTTAAGATTCAACTTTGTCTAACATCAAGTACCTAGTTAATTAGCACCTTTTAGACTCACTGAAACTATAAGACTGGGATGCCTTACATTTTCACATATTATTTTATAAATAAAAAAGATGATAGTTCATGCATAAATGATCTAAATATTGTTTATTTGACTATGCATTTCTTCTGCATCAATTACATTGAAAAGTTCTTTCAGTAGTCCAAACTATCCAGTATTCTGCATTATATTTCCTTAGTTCAGCCTGAATTACTAAGGAAGCTTTCCTTTCCTTACAGTCACTGCAGCTACATCCCTTTGTTAATTAAATCCAATTTTCCTTAATTTTCTGAAATTCAAGAGAGTATCAGGTAAGACTTAAAAAACCCCAAGCACCCAACACTATCTCAATCATTATCTCACACACACAAAAAAATAATTAACAATGAATTCCAATATGTCACATAATGAAAAAGCAGGCTAAATCCACAGATTAAAATAACAAAACGCCATGATTTGACAAAGCAATCCACAGTAAAAGTAAAGTCATGCATGCAAGTACTTTGTATTTTAACTACCAAGTAGCAGATCTGACAGGCTACGTTACAGCCAATGAGTTGCAGGTACGCAGCACCTCTCTCTGTAACATACAATTAAAAAGTCACTTAAAATAGTTTTGGGGTACCGGTGGTCATGTCAGTAAATCAAAGTCTCATTTATCACTCACACAACCTTTATAACAAGTTCCCACAGATAAAATGAGGGAAGTTAATGAGAGAGGGAAGGTATAATGTACTGCTGATTTAGGCTCCCATCCTGTAATTTACACCTCGCTAGCAGAGCCTAGGATTCTGCTGGGCACAGAAGCAAAGGCCTTCCTAGGTGATGGCCTAAGGCTGCACCGTGTTGAGAGTGAATGCATGCAGAGTAACAGAGAGTGGTGAAATGGGGCCTTGCCAATAGGCCACAGAGTAGATATTTGTATTTCTTTCTACCCATTTACTGAAAGATTTAACAATGTAAATAACTTCTAGTGGCAACAATTTCTTTATTCCTCCCTACTCTTTCACAAGGAAAGTTAAATTAAAAAAAAAAAAATAATTACTAACTATTAAGCTTCCAGTCTTCACAGTGATGGCATTATGTGAATTACATTCCTTCCAGCCTAGCTGTGAAATCTATTCTCTGCTGACGGTCTTACAGAGTAAGAAGTCAAGTTATAGAAATTACTCCTATTGCTAGCTCTTACTCCATTTTATGATCGAGTTTAAGACTCCTTAAGCAAAAGGCACTTCTACATTAGTTAAAATACAAAGCAAAACACAAGCAGACAACCAGCCTCTTAAACCTGCAAAAGGTAAAGGTTAAGAATGAGAAACAGAGAAGAAAGTAAAGTGTGCTATTTCATTCCAGTGGAACAGGTATGCACACAGTTCCCGGGCATTTGCTTTACAATCAAGACAGCAGATTAAGGACACAGGATTGTGTTCTATTTCTTAAATGAAATGTGAACCCAGTGCTGATGCTATGCCTGTACAAATAAAATAACCTGGCAACAAAAAGGAGAAGCACAATTGGAAGGAGGAGCAAGAGCTACCTCATGGAACTTGAAGAACCTATTTTTACAAGACTTGTGTGTGTTTCCCTCTTCTCTGTGTTGGGTAACACACAAATAACATAGTACTTGCTATAACACAACTACATTCCTGAGAGGAAAATTCTATTCCACCAATTTTTTATTTTTTACAAACCATACTGTTATAAATATTTCTAAAAATCTTAAACCTTGTATTTCGGAATTTAAAATGTCACAGTGTTTTCCATCTTCCTCACACTTGATACAGATTTCTTCTCTCTTCTCTCCCATAAACTATCTATACTTGTCAGCTGTTCCTCCCCAATACTAGGCACTTTTCAACTAAACCACTGCAAATCATTTCACCATTTTAAAACTTACCTTGCTCTTTCTTTTGTTTTTCAGTTTGTTACTTGTTCTTCTTGCCGAATACATTATAATGTGAATTAAGTACACTATGGAAAAAAATAAGCTAAGTTTTTCTTAGAGCTTGTATTCTTCTTCAGAAGTATTATTAAAACCAAATCCTCTAGCAAAATTTCTTCCTTATTCTTCTAACAGAAACTGAGTAACAAAGACTTTTTTCACATTAAGGTTTCCTTCAGGCAATTATTTCCAATTTCTCCATTTACATTAAAAAAATTCTTCACTGGTGAAAAAAATGAAAAACGTCTCTACATTCAAATAATATTTTCACAACAAGGATATCAAGCACAACACAGCAGAACGCTGATGGACCTTGCTCTTGCAACATCATCTAGCTGCTCAGCCACAGCCCTATCTTGGCCTTTTAAAATGACGCAGATGCTTTTCAGTATTGGCAATTGCACTTATGTACAGAGCAGTTACACACAAATTGTAACTGCTAAAGTTCAACCAACAATTTCTTCTCACCTTTGCTCCAAAACCCTAAGGATAGGTTTTTGTCAAGGTTAGTGGAGGCTGCATCAGTAATTCGCTGGTTTATCACTCAACCAGGAAATTCCACCACTGCCATGTCTAACAAAAGAAAGGCAATTACATATTAATTAATGCCTAATTTCAGACAATGCTATAAATTGGTTGAGATTCAGGTAAGGTCTTCTTGCAGGTTGACAGAAAACCTAGCAGAAAGGGAACTTAATGCTGATGAGGTTTTTTATGATCTCACAAAGTTGTGGGGGAAAAAAAATAATCACCATTCTAATCTGGTGGGAACATACCAGGCAGGAAAAGTCGGGCTTTGTGAATCTTAAATGTGAAATTTGTAGCTAAATACTCTTTAAGGCCTCTCCTCTGTACCCCACTCTTAAACATTTACACCTAACCTAAGAATACAAAGATAAGATTTCTTTGATTGATGAGAATTTGGTTTGATGAATATTAAAGAAATCACATATTGAGTATAAATAGTCAGTATTCAGGAAATTCAGGTCCTCTTGAGTTGAATCTAACACCAGTATTTCTTGTAAGATAAAGACTTTAACTATGTGCGCAATAGTGCAACAATTTTATATAGACATAACTCTGCCTGCCAGCATAGAAATTTGATACTACCCCGAGGCCTTAACTACCTCTCTCTTTGGTAAATAGTACATACACTGTGTTCATTGTATAGATCACAGTATTGAAAAATCCTAGTAGTCACATTCAGATCCCATAAGCAAGGAGGCATTCAGTTCCCTTTTAGCTCAAATGCCCATTCCTTGACAAGTACACAGGAGTGCAATGCCATGAACTGAAGCACTGCTCGAATGCAGCTCCTGCAGACATAGCAAGACAACGGAGGAGTTCGATCTAAGGTACTGAAAGACTAACACTGAAAATGGCTAGGGTTCAGCTACAGCTTACCCTCCTGCTATTTATGAATTACTAATCAAGCCTGGATGCTCAAGGCAATGGGGCCACCCTCACTCAAGGTGACCTAGTTTAAGCAGAAAGCACAAACTAGATACTACAGTGAAAATAAATCTGTAGACACCTACTGCAAAGAGCTAGTAATTACAAATAAAATTAGACAGCTGAACAGTATACTTCAGGGGTATAAAACAAGAAGGTTCAAATATTCAAGGGGAGAACAATGAGCTCTTAACTGTCTTATATTATTATGCTAGATCCTAAGAGATCCAGATCTTAATGACTCCTCCACCCCTCTAGAGACACTGTCCATTGATGTGATCCAGCTGTGCAGCCTCCTGAGTTCCACCAAGCCTGCGCAAGCAGCACGCACATGGGTATGAAGTGAAGTAACTGGTGAAGAATAAGGACAGGTGGCAAGCAATTCAATATGAGAGGAATAACCGTATCTAGCAAGCTTGTCCCGAAGATCAACAATGCATTGCTCTCACTTAACACTGTCAAATCGGGAACTGGTTTAAGCAGATAAATGTAATTTGATCTCATTAGGTTCCTGGTTCAGACGATCCCTGCCTTTTTGTTGTTATTGCAAACAGCAGAATAATTAGCATAAGGAATTAGGCTGTGCAGGCAGCCTGTAGCACTGTTAAAGACATAGAATCACTCCTAATCACACTGCTCTCAATAAAGGAAAATTATAGTTACTACCACCATAGTCTTTCCCAAAACCAGTATTTTTGCTACATATTCTACTTCTACTAACCAGAATATCACACATCCCAAACCAATGGATCCTTATCTCCCATAACTGTAATTTCCAATCATGAGTTTTCACAATGCCTAATAATGTACAAATGAATACCGAGCTAGTTTCTATAGGAAGAGATTATTGCTCCCAGCATAGGACAATTTCAAGATTCAGGTGGATATGGTGCTGGGCCATCTTGTTTAGACTGTACTTTCGTCAAGAAAGATTAGATCATATGATCCTTGAGGTCCCTTCCAACCTTTCTTTCCGTGATTGTAAATCAGTTTCTCCACAACTAAAGCGTCCCTCAAACTCACTCTGCAGCCCCTAAAGAAATTTGATGCTGCTTATTCTTTTATAAAAGAAAAGCATGCATCACAGATTTAGAGTCTATTCTAGCAAACTGTAAACAGAGAAACAGCTCCTGTGGAACAGGTCCTGTGTACACACTTGACAAAGAAGAGCTGAACTGGTCCAGGCTCAACTTAGTCCATACACAAAGAGTTCAGATGACTCAAGCGCAGTGCCTATGGAGAAATGCAACCCAACGGATTTTGGGAGATTCAGTCCTGTGTTTGTTCTAAACCCCATTTTGTCAGTCTGCACTTACGTTCTTCGAAAAGCAAGTGTTGCCTCAGATTCCAAGCCTCCTGGGTAGAGACCACCTTGGTAGATAAGCTTCCCACTGCAGTGCTCACTCAGTTCTGGAAAGGTTTTCTACAAAAGTTCTTTATGTCCCAAATAACACATCCCTCTATAGCAGAAAGCAGCCTCAGTCTTCTCTACTCAATCATTCCTTAAAAGTCTTTTCTCTGGTATCCAAATCTACTTACTCACTCTGACTTAAAATATACATGATAGGATTCAATAAAACAAAAGCCTTGCAGTACCCTTTGGTACTTTTTTACTTTGTTACCTTCCAGTCTCTCTCATAATATGTATTATCTCATTGTGTTCATTATCTTTGCATCTTCTGGCTTTCTGAGTTAACCCATAAGCTTTGCACTGCTAGAGTGTTTCTCACTTCAAAAACTCAGGATTAAATTGTGATGCCATGACAATACTCATGAAGTGTGTATTTCTGTTAACTTCACATCCAGGATTACACCAAGCTTAGCGAGCACCTTCTCAGCAGAGCACCAGCCACACCTACACTGAGAAAAAACCCAGCAAGTGAGCCCCAACCTTAGCAATGACACCAGCGCTGACCAGATCTCCATCCCTTTCCAAGTTCACACATAGCTGCATCCTCACGGTAACTTCTCCTTCCCCTCCCTCTTCCTCAGACCATTCAATTTACAGACGCTTCTCTCAGGATCTCCTCAATCCCACTCTTCCCCCTCCCCAGGCTGCTCCCACAGACCAGCTCCCCACCAACCCCAAACGTCTCCTTTTCCCACCCCAAAGGCCTCCCTGAGGTTTCTTCCCTCATCCGTAACCTTTGCACCGCTCCTCCCTCCCCTCCAGGGCGGCCTCAACCGGACTCTGCTCTTCCCGGTCCCAGCCCAGGCCTCCCACCTGCAGCACCGGGCCGCCGGCCCCGCTCGCCCCTCGCTGCCGGCTCCACTCTGTGTTTCCGGGTGCCGCGGTCCCGTCCCGCAAAGGCTCCGGCTGCAGCCGTGGCCCCGCCCGCTCCGTTCCCAGGGCCGCGGCGAAGCAGTGCTCCTTGCCCGTCGCCAGCCCGGAGGGCAGCGGGGCTGTCGCTGCAGGGCTGTGAGGCGAGTACTCGAGGGCAGGAGCCAGCCTGTTCCTCCCGCAGCGCCACCTCCCGCTGCCGCCGCCATTGGCGCCACGGCTCGGGCCGGTCCAGCCGCCCTGAAGGGGGAGTGGGGGGCCGGCGCCGCCGCAGCGGATCCCTCAGAGGGACAGGGCACGCTTCACCCCCCTCCAAAAGAAATAAACCCAGAGGTCTTTGATTAGGGGCAACCCTGCAGCGAAAGACACGAGTATTTTGTATGAAATCCATGATAAGTTTATTAGAGCAGTGCAAGGCTAGTTCGAATTAAAGTACAGACCTCTCACAGCGAACCGTTCCAAAGAAACAAATTTCGAAGATCCCATTTAGTCAAGACTCCTTTACGCTTCAATTACAGCTTCAGAGATGTTCCCTGATGGTTGGCAAAGGATGTTATGTCCTGTGCAGCGCAGCACAGGAGAGAAAAGTTGGTGAAATCCTGGCCCAGCTGACACTGGCAGCAGAACGTGAGGGGAGATACTTCATCAATTACAGTAATTACAGTTGTAAAGCATTATTTATGCTAAATAAATGCGGTTTTAATACTAGGCACGTGTTCAATGAGACCTTGATTAGTAGTATGCTTCAGGAGGACGCACATTGTTAAATCGAAGGAGGGGGTCAGCCTGCAGCTACCATGGACATAGAATGGCTGTAGCACCACTACCAATGGTCACTGCACAGAGGGCAGCTCTGGCAGCTCCCAAAGAGCTCGCTGCAAGATGTGGAGCTGCTCCTGAACTCAGAAATGGGCCATGGTCTTTCTGTGGCCACAGCTGCTGTACCTGCTTGCAAGAAGTCAGCATCATTATTGAAATTGAACTTGCAGATGTATTAGGTGCCACAGGTTAGACTAAAGACTTGAGAAAAGGAGTCGAGATACAATCAGTTATATGAACTTAGTTAAAATTTCCCTTCCTTCCCATGGGAAAATATGTTGTTTTACACTGTCAGCCTAATCTGTGTTGCATTGCCTTGTGATTTTCTACAGAACTTTACATATCCACAGTCACTTTGACCAGAGTTTGGTACTTCTTTGTGTGGAGCTGTTTGGCTTCTCTAATGAACAAACTTTAATTAACCCACAAAAATTTCAGTCCCATGGAGTATTTTATTTTGCTTTGCAACCTCCATATTGAGCTTGCATTTGATCACAGTAAACTAAACCAAATACTCTGGTATTATTTTGGCATCTTTTCATGGAGGACTGCTTATCGAATGTTTACGTTAGCCTTATTTTACACAAAGATGACCAGGCATGTACTCAGTTTGCATATACAACAATTCATTTGACCTCCTCAGCTTTGGTTAATAACCAGATATTTTCTAAGAATCTGTTTGTTGCACTAATCAGATTTACAGTAGGTGTTCATTACATTCCCCATAAGAAACAGAACCAAAAATAAATCATACAGGTAGGGTACAATATGCTCTCTTAAAATCATGCCTAAACCAATCACAAAGCTAACAATAATCTACTAATAACTAAAACCAAAGGTAAACTAATGAGAGGCATGACATACTATCTAGACATACAACATAACAGCCAAGTAGCATCTGCCAGTAAGGGTACTTTTTTTTCCTTACATCAAGTAGTTAATCTAGTATTACTGAATATAATCCATGTCTAGGATGCCAAGCAACTCTTCAGAAGTTCATATAGACCATTTTGATGTAGCAGCAGAGAGAGCAAAGGCACTCAAAACACTGAATAACAGCAGGAGTCGAGAAGTGGAATATTTCCCAGCAGAGCTCTTTAAAAAAGAAAAAAAAAAAGCAACTTGATAAATTGGATTATTTTGAATTGAGTTTATTACTATTATAAAAGCATAGAGAGTCTCAGAGAAATCTTTTCATATTAGCCCCTTTTATTTTGTAAACATTTTTGGTGTTTAAAGGTCACATGCCACACCTATGTTACAACTAAATCAACAGGTGTTCAGTTTTCAAGTGTTCCTAATTTTTGTTGATACTACTCCCATTTATTATGTTATACGTGTATTCTCAAACATTTATTCATACATAGGAAGTCTGAGAAATACCTCACAGTCTACTTCATGATACTTTCTATAGTATATATAGAAAGAAACCAGTAGAAACTGCAAAGAGGAAAAGTGCTTACCACTTGACTGCCACCCGAGGAAGGTGAATTCTGAAAACAAACAAATTTAGAAGTGTTCACACACAATGGTTTTGAACAGTTTTGCCTGTGATCAACAGAATTTCAATAGCTTAACCCACAGCAGTTTAAGTTCAAGAGGAAAGTAGCTTTGCTTGGAGTATGTAACTACAGCTATTTACTTTATGTATCTCATATTACATTTGAAAATTTCAGCTATAATTAATGAAAGAGAAAAGTTTCTTTTTCTCTCATTCCACTAACATATTCCACACAGTTTCCCATCCCTATAGTTGAAAGGAGATGTTAAAAACTGATGAGTATTGGGTGGGGCAGGAGAATTCAAAAAAGTGCAAAACCAGGTAACTTGCCAGTGAAAAGCTCATGAATATAGATTTATCAAAAAAAAAGTGAAGTATTAATTGAGCTGAGCCTGTAAAAATCTACACAGACAACAGGAGTTTAAAAACATAAAAAAAATGAAAAAAGTATACATACAGCAGCATGTAACAAGGCTACTAACTGGAATGTGAAGCAAGACATTCAGATTTGAAATGTAACAATGAAATAGCTTTCCCATGCTGAGGTTGTATTTTGTACAGTGTTTTTGTTTTGTTTTGTTTTTTTAAGTATACTCTAGCACGAGTGGAAGTAATATAGAATGTTCTCTTTGGACCAAATCATCCTGAAATTACTCTAGAAACCACCCGGGTTCTTTGTTTACTAAGCAAGAAGATGAAAATGCTGTGTTGAAAGTATTCTTACCGGTTTCCCAGAATAAGTGCTTCCTGAGGCAGAACCACCCTGTAAAACAGTTGTAAATTGTTTATTTCTGTATGAGACTTCTAGTGAACTGTGTCCAAAGAAAACACAGTGGTCTTGAAAATGCCCTAGATATTAGTAGTTTTGACATTGACTTTGATTTTGCCTTTTTCCTTGTACTTTTTTTTCTTATTTTAATTGAATTGTCTCAAGGAATAAAGAGGGCATAGCTGTCCTTACTTGAGACAATTTCAGAATTAGTAATGTATCACTGACTGAACTACAAAGTCTGAAACTGAAACAGTTATCCTGATATTTGAATACATCATTCTTAACAGAATGATCCAAGCGTGTTCCTATGAATAAAGTAACGGAGTATATAAAAACTTCGCTGTGGGAGGAATGAATGCTACCTCACTCGAAAGTTCAAATATGAACAAAATATTCCAATTTCTAGTGGTCTTTTTCAGACATTTACCACTGTAGCATAATTTTAAATTTCACCCTCATTATTGTTACCTATTTAAATACCAATATCCACATTTCTAACTTGATTGTGGAATACTGAAAGAAAAATATCCTTACTGGCTTTCCTTGTTGACTGCTTCCTGAAGAAGACGAACCCTGAAAATAGATACCCATTTTTGAATCTAAGCTTATTTGTATTCCAGATAAGGATATACTGAAGTAAAGGACCCCGGGAGAATGAACACTATTTTATGTCCAGTCATCCAAAAATCCCAGAGAAAAGATTCTCTGAAATACATCTATTAGAAGCATTCTTTTGAATGATGTTTTAGTCAGAGAATTTAAGTTCTCAAGAAGAAAGAACTGTTTTGTACTAATGTGTTGATTATACAGACAGGAAAAAATAGTAAGGTTCAATTAAACTTTAATTCACCTGGAATCAGTCTACAGTTAGATTGGGGAGGATGTATATAGTTATTGGAAAAATTAGATGTTCTACAGGAGTCCGATTCAGTTCCCCAGCAAAGTTGCTCTGCTTATTTGAGCGGCATTGGCAACTTGAACTCTTACAAGCTCTGACTCTTTTAGAAATGCCATCAAATGACACACAACATGTCTCACTTTTATGATTCACGAATAAGAAAATGTAACATTTGTGCCCACTTTTTAATAATGGGTGGATACATCTTATTTTCTGTAAGAGATAAGCTAAAACGTTGAATGTGATTACTTATATCTCCTGCCATTGAATGACAGCAAGAGCAAGGTCTACATTACATACTAAAAAAAAAAGTGGTCTAAAAGGGGACAAGATGAAAAGACGCATAGCTATATGTCAGCTATTACTGTCTTCAAAAAGAAAACAAAAATATTTTCTTCAAAGCAGAAGCTTGTCTTCCAAGCCAGAAATACTTAAGGCAAATGAATATAAAAATCAATGGCAAAGTGAGTCTTGAACACAAAGTGTACAATTACTATGAGGAGAAGGACTTGGGAGTGCTCATGGATGAGAAGCTCAACATGAGCCGGCAGTGCACGCTGGCAGCCCAGAAACCAACCCCATCCTGGGCTGCATCAAAAGAAGTGTGAGCAGCAGGTCACGGGAGGTGATTCTCCCCCTCTGCTCTGCGCTTGTGAGATCCCACCTGGAGTACTGTGTTCAGTTCTGGAGTCCTCAACATAGAAAGGACATGGAACTGTTGGAATGGGTCCAGTGGAGGACCACCAAGATGATTAGAGGGATGGAGCACCTCTCCTATGAGGACAGGCTGAGAGAGCTGGGACTCTTCAGCCTGGAGAAGGCTCCGGGGAGACCTGGTAGCAGCCTTCCAGTATCTGAAGGGAGCCTACAGGAGAGCTGGGGAGGGACTCTTTGTCAGGAAGTCTAGTGACAGGACGAGGGGTAGTGGTTTTAAATTGGAAGAGGGGAGATTTAGATTAGATATTAGGAAGAAGTTCTTTCCTGTGAGGGTGGTGAGACACTGGAACAGGTTGCCCAGGGAAGTTGTTGATGCCCCATCCCTGGAAGTGTTCAAGGCCAGGTTGGATGGGGCTCTGAGCAACCTGCTCTAGGGAGAGGTGTCCCTGCCCATGGCAGGGGAGTTGGAACTTGATGATCTTTAAGGTCCCTTCCAACTCTAACCATTCTATGATTCTATGATTTAAATAGAAATAAGTGTTCAGAAGTCCCTTACAAAAAAAAAAAATTAAGATACTGTAATCTTATTCTGTGATTGCTAGAAGTAATCCAGAGGCTGTCTAGAAATTCAGTTACAGAATAAAATGCTGGCTGAAAACTGTGGAACAGTGTGATTCATTGAGATAAATAAATCACGTGACAATCCTTGCATATTTAAGTAATTCTCAGAAAAGTGTCTAGTCCATAACTACCTGCATATCAACATATTTTGAAGAAGGAAAAGTAAACTTGAGGGTTTTTTTACTTACTGGTTTACCATGTTGTCTGCCTCCAAAAGGATATGAGCCCTGTAAGAAATCAAACATCTATTAATTGAATGAAAAAAACCTTTTCTATTACTATCTTGAGACAATTTATGCATTACTTAGGACAAACTTATTTGGATGTTGTTTGAATAAAAGTTACTGGGATACCTTAAACTTAAGTTATCTAGTGCACATGAAAACTATGGCAATTTGTAATTCTAAATCAAGAAAACAGTGTTATGAAATATAGTGTAGCAACTACAATTTTACAAAGAATTGTAACCAGTTCTTTTTTCCATCTTGCTGAAACAGCTTTAATTAATATTACCTCAATTATTTAAGCTCAATTAAAGAGCCAAATGAATGTATCTTTCAGCATCAAGTAACTGACCTGATCCAGACAGTACAAGGAAAGAGTTTGCAGTGATGGGAGGGGAAGAGAGTATACTCACCTGCCCACCATACTGGCTGCTTCCTGAAGGAGAAGATCCCTATTATTAAAAAAAAAAAATAAAAAAAAATAAAAAAAAAATATATATATAAATCTCAGGAAACTTGAGTGCTTAAGCATTGGCCAAATAATAGCAGTTACTTTTTTTTTTCCTGTGCAGAATGACACCACAGAAGTACTTTTTGACAGGAGATGTCAGTAAAAAAGGTGCAGTGAAAGACTTCTGACTTAATGCCGTTAAGTTCCCTGACAGTTCAAAGTAGTAAATTGTCAAGCAGTCACAAAACACCTGCTAAGACTGTTCTTTGACATAAATAAAAGTACCTTTAAGTATGGCTCTTTTCAAGAGAAAAAAAAAATTAATCTACTTCATTTATAATTTTCTGGTAGGTCAAACGTGTTCAGAGGGCATCACGTATATTCTTGTAAGAGCATTTGTGTTCTTCTAAGTGAGCCATTTGGGAAAAATTTGGTTTGCAGCTTTTTAAAATCCTCCCTGTGCTACAGGACACAATCTTCTTAGTAAGAGTGACACTGAACTCAAATGTTTGCCAATTGAGTAAAAAGAAATTAAATTATTTTTTAGTATAGCAGAGTGAAACACTGCAAACAGAGCAATGCTAATGAAAAATATGTTCCACCTTCTTACTAGGTAGCCATCCATTATATTTGTTAACTATTTGGGCTAAGAAGATTTTGTGATCAGCGACAAACTAAGTCTATGAACGGTACATAGGGAGCCGCTTACAGTAAGAGACTCAAACTGCAGCTTAAGATGAGGAAAGTAGTATTATTATGGGTAACGCAGTAGAATTTATATTTTCAAAGCAATATATTTTGGTATATTTTGTACCAAATTTCCAAGTATTTAAACAAATAATAAAAAAAGGATAATTTCAATATATTTGAAAAATAACACAGAAAAATTATTTTGAACTGGTGTCATAGCAATGTGAAACTGAAACAGAAGCAGTTAATTAAAATTATCAGTTGAGATGAGGCATTCTGGGGTAAAACACCCTAAAGTTATGATCTGTGCAGTTTCATTAAACTGAAGATTTTTCATGCTACTCCATTTTAGTTACTGAGAAATTATTCCTGTTTTCAGATATTTATTCAGAGTAAAATGACACTGAAAACCTGACTGACAGTATATGCACTGTATATTTTTCATTTAATAAGAAGGAGCAAGGAAGAAGATCTTGAAAACAAAAAGTTACTTGCCTGTCCACCATACTGACTGCTTCCAGAATATGATGAACCCTGTAAAAAGAATATGAACATTTTCTAAATAATTTACTTATATACCTAACCTAGCATCAAACTCCCCCCGCCCCGCCCTGTATCTGATCTAAACACTCACGAGGAAAAGAACTGGAAGAACTTTACACAGTTGTTAATGCGGTGGTAAACGGGTACTTATCTACACATCATATTAATGGTTTAGGCAGTAAAATAAATCCTGTGAATTATTCTTCAGTATGTTTCTTTGAGGTAAGAAAGCTGCTATAACTACAAAGTAAAATCTTGGCACTAGCGTATAGAAAGATCAAGAGTAATTCAGTAAGAGCCACATGGACTCTGGAGTTATTGTCCCTATCTCTGTGGCTAAACTGAATTCAATATTTAATGGCTTCTGGGCAAATATGACAACTGAGTCATGTTTATTCCTGAGGAGCTAATCTGTGTAAATGTTGAAGTCAAATTGCCTACCTGTCCACCACCATGGTAGCTGTTTGCTCCAAAAGAGCCCTGTATTCAAGAAAAAAATAGTAATGTTTACTTTGCATTAAATTCATCGTCATGGAGAAGAAAAACAAGAGAACATGTTGACCTATTGTAGTGATGAAGTCATTTGCACTGATTAATAATCAACCAGGTAGAAAGGTATACTGAACAGGTAAAGGATTTTGTTTTGATTTATCTTTATTCCTTCAGATTATTTACTTGCAAAGAGAAGCAAGATGATAATTCATGTGGTGTTTTCAGCACTGCTGAGAATCTGAAGTAGCATATATATCAGGAGTAGTACTTAGAGCATGTGGCTTTTGCTTGATTTCATAATCCAAGGAAGAGAAGTAGGCATCTTAGCAATTTTGACTATACTGAAACAGATAACTGAGCCCTCCCTCAAAAGTAAATTAGCACTGTTCAGCAAGACAGTGGGGGTTTTGTTTTGGGGTTTTGTTTTGTTTTTGGGTTTTGTTTTGTTTGGTTTTTTTAAAGTATTTACGAAAGTATAGAGAGTACAATAATTAGACAAAAAATGGTAACAGCTTTAACATTTTTATGTGCTGTTCTGCTCCTACTTGGAAGCATTTGGCAAAAAGATTTTAAATCTAAGTTTCACTCAATTCAATCATACTGATAATAACCATCATAAGAAAAGCACTATTACACACACACTATTACACAGCAGATATACTATGAGATATTTGGGAAACAGGTTTTTAGACAAGTCCCAGGCCTCTCTTACAAACAAAGAGAAATCAAATGCTTTGAAGTAGTTTTTCACGTCTGGAAGTTTTACGGAAATAGGATTTGTCTTTCTTTAATACAGATACTGGAGAACATTATTTGTTCAATCCAGGGTGGGGAAAGTGCATTTTATTTCCCATGTATTTCTTTCAAAATAGAAATGCATCTGAGTAGCTAGTTTTGAATGCTATACTACAGTTGCAAGTCACTTAATGTTTTTGTCCTTAGGAGGTTCAAAAATTCTCATTTTAGCAGAATGTGGAAAATACCAGAAATTTTCACCATACGTATAAATGTACAAAGTTTTTTCAAGAAATATAGTTCCTTGGGAAATTTTCAGTGTGTGTACATACTATGCAAAATAGACAAAGACAAAGAATACTTACTGAACTTCCACCAGGGCACACACATCCACCCTGTATAAAACACAACCAAACTTATTTTCCTGCATCTATGACTGGAAGAGGCCTCTGAATCCATAAATAAAACTCAGTCTGCTACTGTAAGAAAGCAGACCATAAAATCCTGCTCATAGACTCATCAAGCTCCATCTATAAAGCAGTCCTTTTGTCTCTACCGTCCTTTCTGGCTAGCTGTACACTTACCGATCACATTTTAAAATATAATCTTCTAATTTGTCATTTAGAACTTAAGAAGGCATTACTCACCAAAAAGATGAGTTAAAAAAATTCAGAGTAATACTATAGAAAAATACTTTTTGGGCTTTTTTTTTTTCCCCCCTAAAGAGGCCAAAACACCTGGAATACATGCAGTATTCTTTCATGCTACAGGTACTACAGGAAACACTAAAGATGCCTTCCAGTGGAGGCCTACCAGGTGACTTCTACTCTGATAAAACTGAGAGGTGGCCAGGGGTTCACCATTCAGTGTCTTACTCTCCACATTCAATATGCATGAACTGTGTAAGCAGAAAAATATTTAGCACCAATGCAAGTACAAAAGCTCAACTACAGCTGCCATTCAGACAGTTACTACTGGCTACTACAACCTGCAGGGTGTATGAGTGACATGGAAAAAGGAGATAACACGTGGCTGAGGCTTTGGGCAGAAAGGACAGTGGTGAAGGAAAACAATTCTTGTGAAGGCAAAATACACAAAGTGAACTGTGATTGCTTAACACTAGCACAATTGAGTGGTGTGGATGAAGAAAAACATACCTGTCCAACAGACTGTCTGCCTCCTGAAGGATAGCCCTGGAAAAGAAATTAGTAACTAATTATTTCTCTGTTACTGAATCATATTCTCACTTGTTTCCTGTGGTCATTAGTCATTCAGATTGTTTCTGTTTAAACAGCACCACAATTGGCTTCTTAGGGCCACGTTCAGTGTAAGGAAGTATTTCCATGCAGTCACACAGGCTCCTGTGTCATTTGCTAATACCACGATCTGACATACCAGACATACATGCTTAGCAATCCTCACTCAATTTAGGTTAAAGCTTTGCTTCCTCAAAATACTCCTTTTTATTTTATTTATTTTTCAAAAAATACAGGTCAGTTTTTCTAATGAACTGTCTACCAAAACTGCAAATACTATGAAAGTTGAAACTTTGCCTGTCCACTATACTGGCTGTTTCCTGAAGCTATACCCTGAAGAAATGAGAAAGCATATATATTTGTTGCACATTAACTTACAACCTGTCCCAGAAAACCACACTTTTATTTGTCTGTGTGGATTTAAATGTCACAGGAATGCAAGCACTTCCTGCATAATCATACTGAAATCTATTGGCTTTTACAATGGCTACTGTTTAAACAGAACAATAGTTTAAATCAATGTCAGCTTCAGGCAGGTGTGAGTAACACTACTGCACGGAGCTGCGTGCTCAGGGCAGTCTCCTGTGTTTTACTTTCCTGAGTGGGCTGACACAGCAGAAGGCCATATTCATCTGTTCTGCCTAAACACTGTTTTGCTGTAAGCCTTGTAAAGTACTCTTTTATGAAAAACAGAGAAAGGTTAACAATGGTAAAAACAACCCATAAATAGAAAACAATTCTCACCTGTCCTCCATAATGGCTGCCACTTGAGAAAGATGGACCCTGAAGCAAAGGTGTCAATTATTTCTCTATCAAAAAGTTGCTTTAAGGGTTTTTTGAAAGAAAGACTATTTTCTTTCTCTGGTATGCAATGCAAGATTATGAAAAGATAAACACTCAACCTATTCCTTTATGTGTTCTATGCTAAAAAGGGATGGTCTGTAACATATGGATCTTCCATAATACTGATCATGAGTTATTAGAATTATATGTCTTGTTTCAGGCTACTGTATTTGGACTGAAAATACCTTTCTCCACTAATTGCCTCTCCAATAAACCTGAGAATACATTTTTTCAATGGCCAAGTATGAATTTGTTGGGGATTGCACTCTATACTAAAGGCTATACCACTAGGCAGCACCAGTAACCCTATCCATCATCTTTCACTTTACAAGGGCATGCAACACCTCTTAAATACTGACCCTTTCCCCTGTTGCCCTCCTGAGACATACTGCTTCTCTGGTATCAACTCTTACATTGCATTTTGCTGAAGGAAATGAGGTGTTCCACAGGTTAAGGCAGAGGAGGATTGCAATCTCCTTCCAACCACTCCTTATTGTTAGCACTAAAAAACTGACAAGCAGCAGAAGGGAAACAGGTCTAGAATGAGAAGGGCAAGTTGGAGAGTAAACAAGGTCAGAACTGCATTTGTTGTGATACAACAGAAGTACTGACCCTCTGTAGTTTTTGTATTGTTTCAGGTCATGTCTTCAGACACCTGATCATCTATTACCAGATTAAGAGTTTACCCAAAACATCATTTTTTCAGCCAACAGAAAAATAGCAAGTTGGGTGTTACAAAGGAGAAGGCCTACAAAGGAGAACATTCTCACCTGTCCTCCGTACTGGCTGGCTCCTGAAAAAGGTGAACCCTGAACAAAAAGAATTAAGTGGTCTCTACATCCATGTCGTAGTACTCCTTTAAACCATATTGCATATGAAGGAGAGGTATCCTAATTTATTTCAGTTTACTCAAAGCATTATTTTTTCAGTAAACAGAACCACCAAGTATTGATGTAGAAGCTGGGTGTCAGGATAATGACTATAAAGAAGATTCTCACCTGTCCTCCATACTGGCTGCCTCCTGAAGGTGAACCCTGAACAAAAAGAATTAAGTGGTCTCTACATCCATGTCGTAGTACTCCTTTAAACCATATTGCATATGAAGGAGAGGTGCCTAATTTCTTTCAGTGCAAAGCTGAGTAGACTGAACTGGTCTGTGCAAAAACGAGACTTATGTGCCTTCAACATGATGCATCAGAAATTACATCTAAAAACTCTCCTGTGGCTTTGTATCACATACATGTATAACTACTATACACCTAGCAACAAACTGAAGAAAATATGGAAAAAAAAAATCTCCTTTTACATAGAGAATTACCAAATCTCTTGGATAAAGTAATAAACACTACAAGGGAAGTAGTCTCACCTGTCCACCATACTGGCTGCCTCCTGAGGAAGGCGAACCCTGAATATAAACAAAAAAGGAAACTGAAACTTCTTAACACTCATTTCATAAAGTCATAGAATCATTTCGTAAGGCTTTAAAAATTTTTGGTCAGCTTCATGAAGTTCTAATTTATTCCAGAAAGACACAACCTTAATTGGTTCATTAAATGAGCCAATTGAATCAACCATGTATTTCACATTCTATTTTTTCTTAGTCTTAAATAACAGTCTTCATCTGAACTTGTTTGTTTAATCACAGTAGCACCACAACGCTACAGAGAAAGATTTACTGACAAGATACATAAAGCTAGGGTAGACAGCCGGGGAGAAAATTAATAAACTACAAGTTTGCATAGGTCAAAAACTACAAAATGGGGACTATTAATGCTTACTTGTCCACCATAATGGCTGCCTCCATAAGATGTCCCCTGGAAAAAACATTGAAAGTGAGTTATTTCTGAATGTCTAATTCATGGTGACAAGCGGCAAAGGCAGCTGCATTTTGTTATTAGAGATTGTTCTAGGAAGATTCTCAATGTTTCTGTCTTCCTTAAATTCACAATATTATTACATAGAATAGATCTCTATAAAGTTTCTTGAAATATTAAACTGACACAGCTCTCTGGATAATCCTTTACTTGGTAGGAGTCAAATAATGGTAAAGCAAATATATCATATAAAGTATTAGAAGTAAGAGCTTACATGTCCACCGTACTGGCTAGCTCCAGAGGAATATGAATCCTGTAAAGAATGCCAAATAAGTGCATTACATGCTGTAGAATTTCCTTAAATCAAAACATGTTTGTCCCAAAACAATAGGAGCAAGAGAGCAAGGTACAAATGAAGGCAGGTGAGGAGGGCTTTCAATATGCTCTAATAACTGGAGTTCAAGCCTTACAAGGTAACATGGAGAAATACCTGAGTTCCTAAGTCAGAGTGTAAAACAAAACAGATTTTTTTTTGCCTGTGTGACTTATTGGGAAGGTTAGAGTGGCGTACTTTCAAGTTCTTTTTCTCCTCATTTTTGTAGAATGGCATTTCTTTACTTGGAAAACTAAATCCTGGGCCAAAGCTAGCAGTACAAGGTTGGCTACTTAACAGGACTCTGAAAATCAAACTAAGCAAGTTTACTGAAACGTCATACAAGACGCTGTCTCTTTAAAGAGGGGAGATTGGATTTGGTTTGCTTCTTCATGGAATTATGTCCATTAGGAATCAAGAATGCTACATTTCAATTCACTCTTCACCCACACCTATTTTTTGTGTGAGCTTTATTATGCAAGTTTCACTACAACAAGGGCATTATTTGCTAAAAATGCCATCATGCATAATTTTTAATATATAATGAATGTGGTGATTTTAATTTGCTGAGTTTTTGCTCTTTAAACATAGTTCCCATATGAAAACTGAACTTAATTCAGTTTGTAAATAACCATTATTTTTAAAAAATGACAAGGTGGCTCTCCTTTTGGAATGAGTGCTTACTTGGCTACTGTACTGGCTGCCTCCAGAAGGTGATGAGCCCTGGAGGTAAACAAACAACAAAAAAAGCAGTTTAATTTCTCTAACGGAACTATTTTAAAGCAAAACATCTTGAAGGACAGCAGTATATAAATTTCTATTTTATGTCTTTTTTTTCTTTGGGCTTTGAATCCACTCACAATGTAAAATGTAGTCTTCCCTACTTTGTTGATGTATCTAAAACTTAGCATTTACCCGTCTACAAGAATGGCTGCCTCCAGAGCCTTTTCAGAAAGAAGATAGCAGTTACTTCACTTCAGAGGATCTGACTGGATATTCAGTTTAAGATCAGCACACTGAAGAACGACATCCTCACAAAAAAACCTAATAATATTCATTCTTGCAGAGTACTACAGATTTTTTGTACACTCTGAGCTTCCACAAAATCTGGTAAGCTCATACAGAAATAAAACTGTTTTGTGTTTAGTATGTAATGTCAAGCATCTGTCAGAATTGTGTCCTTCGTATGCCATCTTAACTGTGTAAAATGACTTTTCTATTGTCCTGTAAAGAAGATACTAAAGACAGTGTTCCGAGGTAGACTGCAACATATAGTTGAGGGAAAACTAAGGTCTGCATTCAGTATGCAAAAGCCACTCTCCCGTGCTAAGGTGCTGGGTGCATCTAAGCATTAAAGTACGGATCAGCAGCAAGACCCTTAGATAAAACTCCTGATAGTCACCTTGCTCAGGGTGGTTTGTTTGGACACCTTTCGGATTAGAGTAAGTTGTAGAACACTCTCCAGGGGCACACTCAGTACATTCAGGTAGTAAATAGACTTCTGGTCCATGGGATCAGATCAGACCAAATCCTTCCCAAAATGTGTATAGTGCAGCCATCTGTTTCACTCTGCACAGTGAAATAATCCTAGTAGTTTGCAGTATTTGTTGATGTAGTCACAACTACTGTGTTCCTTCAATCTTTACATGCAACCCCTGATCCTCAACTGCTGTAAAAGTCTGTTAAAACAGACAGCCAAGTTGGAACTGATTTTTGGTTTTTACTAAGTGGTAGTTTCAAAGGAAACAAGTCCCAACATCAGTAATAAGGATGTAGAACAGAGCTGGGTAAGAGTATTTTCCTGTCTGTAGGTTTATACACATTCCTCCTTCCTACAAGGGAGCACAAGACCAGTCCTATTCATAATGTGGTACTAGCTTTCATATGGTACATTTAGATAGCTGTGTTTGTATAAAGCCACCTTTATATCTGTTAGTGGTCTGGTAAAAAGGCCACAGAATTCTATGCTATATAGAAAAAGACCCTTTTTTTTTTCTAAATGCAGCACATAGAGAGCTCCGGTGACATACATGGCATGACTTTCTAACACATGATGAACAGAACTGATCTTGGGAATGCTGCTGTAAACAGGTCTCTTCTGCAAAAGGGTTCTTACGTGAGATGTCTAGCATCATTAAATTACTGATTATGAACACTAATCTTTCTTGCAGTAAATCATCTAACAGGAATACAAACACATAAATCCATATTCTTAGGGGATATTTTGACATAATTCAAAGGAAGCCAATGGAACTGAGTCCAAAAGCAAATATTTATCTGTATGTGCTTTTGTGCCAAACAATATTTTTCATCTAAAGAATTCTCTTTGAATGAATATTTCAAATGGAAAGAAAAGCTGAGCGCTGCACAAATTATGTGTATTTTTAATTGTAAGTAAGGTAGGTTATTTGCAGAGGTATATGACTTAATCTATGAGGTACTGACTCTTTTTAACCATTCTAGCCATCATATTGACAAAACAGACACAGAGCACTGAAAAATTGATGAACATGTCTTACGTTTGCAGAGGAATCACTTCTGACTAAGGTAGGGGATCCACCCTGCTAGGGAGGCAAAAAAAGTCAGGCTTTGTTTTTATCATAAACTAAAAATAAAATAAAACCTTATAACGCCTGTTCTATAGTATTTTAAAAGGAAGAATATCACTGTCTGAAATTAAATTGCACTTACTTGTCACTCACTTTTCTTAATTTGCTGAGATAGCAAATAGTCTTTTTTGGCCTGGAAGGCTATAACTCACGAAGTATCATTTTGTATTTATCTACCCATGACTCATCACCTAGAAAAAAAGAGCACTACACAAGGTGCAGAAATATCTTTTACATACCACATATTGTTTGATGTCATATGATTTGTTTTGGAAAGCATGTATCACCTTATTTCACAGTTGTTAAATACTTTCATGTGGACTCAAAAGCATGAATGTGAAGTGGCTCAGTTTGTGGTTTAATTTGGTAAACATTGATTTCTGAGACAACTTCTTATGTTTAGCAGTTTTGTAGACAACATTACTTAGCTTCCCTTCACGATAGATCTTTTGTCAATTAATTCTGCTATTTAATGCAATCAAATTTTTTTTTTTTTTTTTTTTTTGAGAAGAGATACACACCTCTGTAAATATGATGTGGTAACTGAAAGTCACTGCTCAGAGAATACACTTTGCTGCCAACTTTGGAGGTTCCTGGCTTGTATCAGAAATAGTGTGATCAGCATGACTAGGGAAGCGATCATCTCCCTGTACTTGGTACTAGTCGCTGGTGAGGCCACACCTTGACTACTGTGTTCAATTTTGGCCCCTCACTACAAGACAGACATTGAAGTGCTGGAGTGTATCTGGAGAAGGTGAGCAAAGCTGGTGAGAGGTCTGAGAAACAAGTCATATAAGGAGCAACAGAGGGATCTGGGGTTCTTCAGCCTGGAAAAAAGAAGGCTGAGGGGAGACCCTATCACTCTCTACAACTACTTGAAAGGAGGTTAAAGGGGTGCGGGCTGTTCTCTTTTCCTAAGTAACAGGTAACAGGACAAGAGGAAATAGCCTCACATTGTGCTAGGGAGGTTTTTGAATGGCTATTAGGAAAAAATTCTTCAGCAAAACAGTTATCAGGAATGGGCTGCCCAGGGAAGTGGTTGAGTTATCATCCCTGGAGGTATTTGAAAGACATGGAGATATGGAGCTTAGGGACATGGTTCAGTGGTGGGCTTGGCAGTGTTAGGTTTATGGTTGGACTCAATCTTAAAGGTCTTTTCCAACCTAAATGATTTTATGATTCCAAATTCTTCATTTTGGTATGAGAAATAACTCCTACCATGCCAGTAATATGTAAGTCACCAAAGCAACACTGAATATCAAATTAAGAGTACATTCAAATAAATAATATAATAAATAAAACCACAGTTAATTTTCCAGTTAAATAATTTAGTAAAAGAAAATGTGCAATGAACAAATGACACTTACAGAACTTCCACCAGAACAATCACATCCACCCTGTAAGGAATACAGAAAATATTTAAGATATCAAGAGCAGAGGACTAAGAGGGACTTCAGTTACCACTCAAATTACTTCTACCATCCCAGATATGTAAGCCATAAAGTTACAAAGGCCCAATTTTTCTAGAAATTAGTCTATTTTTTGTTCTTTTCATCTTGTGCAACTATTCCTGCACTTATTGCTCTGATGGGGCAAAAAAATTCTAATTTTGTAATCTACAATATTTACCTTAAAAACCTTACTCACCAAAAGGACAAGTGAAAAAATTAAGTGGTACTACAGGGAGCATTTTTTCCTCCCTCTCACCCTGCCCAGAGAGGCCAGAGAACTTGGAATACATGCAGTATTCGTTCATGCTACAGGTGTTACAGAAAACAAGCAATTTCTACTTTGATAAAACTAACTGAGGTGGCCACTTTCAATCCACACAAAACATCTAAGAATAAATATTTAGCACCAAAACAGGTACAAAAGTTTAAGTACAGCTGCCATTCAAACAGTTACTAATGGCTACTATGACTGGCAGGGTGTATGAATGACAAAAGAAAATAACACATAGCTAAGACGTTGAGCAAAAAGGACAGTGAAGGAAAACGGTTCTTGTGAAGGCAAGATAGACAAAGTAAATTGTGATTGCCTGACGTAGCACAACTAAACAGTATGAATAAAGAAAAGTATACCTGTCCACCAGACTGACTGCCTCCCGAAGAAGTTGAACCCTGTAAATGTTATATTTTCATATAAAACCAGTATATATTTAATTACATTGTCTGGTCTTTTACTCTCTGAACTGTTTGAAATGATCTATCTGGTTAGGAATACAATTTTATATATAGACAAATTAAAGAGGATAAAAATCCCCCACAGTAGTCTGAAAAATTATTTATAATAGATCTGGTAATATTTTCTTGAAATATATTAGGGGAAAAAAAACAACCAACCACCAAAAACAAACAAAAACCCACAAACCCCCACCAATACTGAGGAAAAGTTGCCCACCTGACCACCATACTGGCTACTTCCAGATGAGGATAAATCCTAAAAAAAAATAAATAAAAATACCTTAATTTATGTTTTTTAGAAATATAACTATTTATATTTATATTTAAATAATACAGAGTATTTAGTACTTCAATTTGTTTCCCGGTGTTAGAACATCAGTTAGTACATTGATTGTATTTTGCTCACTCTGCTAACACCTTGACTTTTATTTAGAAATATAAATAAAACATGTTTGAGTACCCAATGAGCCTTGCTCCCAGATTAAAAAAAAAACACAACTGAAATGCTATAGGAGGATTTAAGTTTTTTATAACGGATATTTCAGGTTAAAAATATAAAGAGTTATTATTTACCTGTCCACTGGAGTAGCCACCACCTTGAGAAGATGATCCCTGCAAAAAAGTAGACCAGATGTATTTTTGTTAAAAATGGCTTCTGGAAACCTCAACTATGTTGATGAATAGTCATACACACATTTTTAATTTTTTTTTTTTAATATTTTTTGTGAAAAGTTTGACATTTGTTTTCACAAGACACAACAGCAAACGTAATGAGAAATTCTAGGAGCCAAACGGTTGCATGTAATTTACTCATTGGGATAAATTTTAAAGAGAACAGCTATTTTGGAAGGGAACTGCAAATAATGAATAAAGTAGATGCTTACATGTCCACCTGACTGGCTGCCTCCTGGGAAATAAAAATCCTGGAAAAATGTATTGAAATTACATGAAAAAAACAAAAACTTCCTTTTTTTTGTAGCCAGGAAAGATCAGGATGGAAACTGAACACTCTCTTTCTCCACATTCCTTAATTTTCTCTCATGGATTATTCAAGAGCAACAAAAAATATCTTCCTCTATAAAACACCATATGCCCCTTTTTGCCTGTTTATAAACGTACCTTTGGTGAAAGATATTCTTTTGGATACAGTGATTAAAGTGTTCTTATATCTCCAAAATAATCTCTTAGTCTGCATTTAACTCTCATTAAAATAAAACAGGTACCATCTAAAAACAACAGGAAAATGGAACCACTTATATCGGAGCCCTTTGCAGTCAGGCAATGAGCAAAAACGCACAGGAATCTGAACAAGTTGTGGTACCATGTTCGTGAGTTTGAGATTCAAGAGCAAACTCAGCATCAGTTGGTATTTCTACCAGCACTTCAACACTCTAGCCATATTGTCATTCCCTCTGTGCTTGAGGGCTTTCTATCCCACAGTGGAAGCTGCCACACCACTGATTGAGGTGGCTAGCAGTTGCCAAGCACTAGGTCAGACACCCTGGCAATATGTAAGGAAGGAGTGCTTACCCGTTCACTCTGTCGGCTGCCAGATGGCGAGGTGGAATCCTAAAAAAATATTAGAAGCTAGTTATTTCATGGCAAATAATTGTTTTTTTTCTAAGCAAGGGTGGAAGGCAAAGAAAACTACTGCTTGTTTGCATGACTTGCTGAGAAGGTTAAAGATGTAGGCTGTAGCATAAGACAATTCTGTCAAGTTCATTCTTTGATCATTTCTGGAGAATAACATTTCTGTATTTGGAAAGATGAGTCCAAATATAGCATAATAAATGAATGAGATGTTATATCTCTATGCTGTTTCCTCTTCGAATGCTATAGGGGAAAACATCAGCACTTTAAAAGCCGTCTTGGTTCTTGTAAGACCTCAGTGGTACCCACTAACGTTATTTATACTTTTCTGCTCCCTCCCCCACCAGCCCCGAGAGCCTCAGTGTCCTCTGTGGTATCATATTTTAGCTTTGTCAGACACCCACAAGAAGATTTCAACACAAACTGCGTGGAAGCTAATGACATACTATACTGGTGGCTGACGTGCACAACTGAATTTATAAAAATTTGAGAACAGCTTCCTACTAACCATGACGCTGGAAAACAGACTTCTTAGAAATCCAGTTAAAGTATAATCAATTACTCAAGACTGAGAAATCGAGACTTTGAACTTTGAAAGTTTTATGAACAGCTTCACCAGAATTAATAGGAAATACATCTTAGGCAGGAGGAAAAGCATATTCTTAATCAGAAAAGCAACAAGCAGTTCTCACCACACTACATGAAAACAGACCATTCCTATGAAATATATAGATGAAGGAACTCGAATCTTAGGTGTCTGGCATTGGAAAAAGACAAATGAAGTATACTGTGAATTGGAGGTAGAAAGACAGGGAACTAGTCTGTGTAGTATCAATAAGGGATTTGTATTGTAGAAAAAGACTAAAATGAGGTAATGATTAAGGGTCAAGTATGACGTGTTTTCTCAAAAAAAAAAACAAACAAGGAAAAGTTGAGTTTTTTAATAAATCTGTATTTTAAAAGCTATTAAGCTTGAAAGTGGGAATTGTTATGAGACTCCAGAATAGTAAACATATATGGAATACACCATTAAAGAAATACCTCACAAAAAATAGCCCTTAAGAACAAGAATGGCTTATCTGACACATTGATAGCACTGTTCTTTAATTCAATAACACTAATTGAAGTACATTTAACTCAGTTGAAAAGTAGCCAAATTAGTTTGCTGGAAGTAAGATGTATCTGGTTGCTTTGTAATGGAAATTGTGAAATAAAGGAAGAGAGCTTCTTTTGTAAATGCTACTTCTGACAATTGATTCACAAAATATATATGATTGTTACGAGTCAGAACTGCTGTAACTAGAATTTTAATTTAAGTCCTTATCATACTATAGCAAAGTAATGTGACATAATTTAAGACTACATTTCCCCTTATCTATAGAAATAATATAATTTCAAATAAGCTATTAAGTTATTGCAGAAGATTACTAAACACCATAGATGACTAGAATGTCATGTGAAGGCATTCTTGAAGATAAGATAAATCCATGTAAGCACCTAGACCATTTAAAATGTAGAATATTCTACTACTGATATACTTGAAGAAATGCTTACACTGTCATTGGCTTCACCGCCTCCTATGGAAGGTGAATCCTGTAAATTAATGCAAAAACATTTGTTTTCACATCAAGAGTACTCTAACATGATCTCACTTGTGGACAATATGAAATAGAGTAAAAATAACCAGCCACTCCAAATCTCCAATTTTACCTAAGACAGGGAACATGCAAGAAAAGATACATAACATTACCTGTTACTTAAGCAGAAGAGGTTATTTTTTTTTTTCCCAAAATTAACTATTCTTCACATTCTAAAATCCCATTATCTATGATTTCTTTCTAAATTTGGCACCAGAAGTAGCAACATGACAGTTTTCTATGAAAAACCAATCTGGATTATATGTTTTACTATTTTTAATAAATAATTCAATATGAATTATGGCTGGTTAAAATGTATTGCTGAACAAAATGGGTACAGAATGAACCCATGATTTGACTCCAGTCAACAAATACAGACTTCAAATACAGCATGTGTATTGCCCTAGACTTTCAAAAGCTTCTGCATAAGTAAGGCATGTAAAGCAAATGCACAAAATATTTTCCTTTTGAATGAGCTACTGCATAAACAATAAAGAATTTAAAGCATTGAATAGTGACAGTGGCACAATTACTTTATATAGTGTATCACCTTCCCTCCATTATGGAAACATTTTGAGTTGTAAAGGGATAAATAAAAATAAAAGAGAAACAAAAGGTAAAATAACATTTCCATGGTCATCACTTAAAAAGTAATTGAAATATGGAACCTACTGCACGTAAGAACCAACGCAGCAAGCTTAAGCTTTTGATGTTTGAAAGAATATTTACCTGACCATAACCTCCAGTACCAGTATATATGGAAGATCCACCCTGCTCAGAAAATAAGTTATTTTCATATTGCAAATAGATCTTTTTCTCCCCACTTTATTTAGAGATTCCCTTTTGGAGAGCTTTAAAAAAATACGAATATTTACTTAGTGATCAGAATTGCTACTCAGCAACTCACAGTTATGTCCTTGTAAAACAATAATTTAACATTTTTAGCTCAAATTCTATTTCCACTTTTGAAGAAGCTTTCATCTTGCAGATAATCTGAAAATAGCATTGCTGAGGATAATCAGCTTTAACAGTTGGAGGCACCCCACTTTTTACTCCCCTATAAACTTTCAGGTTACTTAGTTAAAAGTACATGCAAACTCAGACTGAAAAGAAAAAAAAAATCTTTGTTAAAATATAGTGAGAGCCAAAATACAGAACATAGCTGTATACGGGAGCCAAGGTGTTGGCCCTCAGCACCCTTTACAGAAAGAAAAAAAAAGCGTATTTACCTGACCATAGGATTCACTGCTGCTATCATAGACAGAAGACCCTGCCTGTGCAGAAAATTAAAAAATAAAAATAAAAATTAATTCCCTCAAGAAAGATTTTTCCTTCTGGATAGGGTATTACGGGAATGAAAACACCAGAAGGCTGTTACATTCACAAATGAGGAAGAACACTTACCTGTCCATAAGATCCACCAGGATAGAACGAAGAAGATCCTCCCTGTACAGAAAACACAAACATTTACTGTTTTGTAGTTGAAGCGTTCTCTCAAGGAAGACTTTCAGACTGCAGCTGTGCAGGCACAGTGACCAAAATATTTACCTGGTTACCAGAGTAAGAGCTGTGGGAAGAACCTGGGCCCTCCTGAAAGGAAAATACAGACCAGCTGTTTTCTTGCAGGTAAGTACTTAAATGCCAGTGTATCTGGTTCTCACTTTACACTCTCTCCCAGTCATGACCTAGTTTTTATGTACCTAATAACACTGGTCTTGATTTTTGGTTAAAGTGGAAGAACTATACTTGGGCTCTACAAGGAAACTGCAGGTACTGTTCTGCACCGGTCCCTGTCAAATCTCACATCGCTGGGTTACAACAGGGTTAATTTAAGTTTTCTACTCTAAGAGACAACGGTCAGGTCTGTACTTATGGACTGTCATGGCACCCACACTGTTGGGAGCAAAAGAACCAGGATGATGGGAGTCTGAGTTGTCCTGGTAAGGAAGGAAGTACAACTACCTGTCCATAGGATCCTCCAGGATAGAAGAAAGGCCCTTCCTGTGCAGAATACAGAATGGGTTACTGGTTTATATTTGGCTACTTCAAGGAAGTTTTGAGATGGAGCTTCTGAATGGGGCATTTAATCTGAATGTTTACCTGGTTACCAGAATATGTGCTGTGTGAAGAACCTGGGGCTCCCTGCAATGAAAACACAGACTAGCTATTTTGTTGCAAACAGGATGGTGTAAATAGCAGCGTCTTGACTCGTACTTTAGGTCAATATTGCTGAAGAATAAAGTAGTTTCAATTACTAATTTGCTTAACTGGATGAAAGATCATTTCTTAGAAGCTGTAAACACAATTTAGTCTTTTCCTCTGATAGACTTTGTCTTGCCTGTTACAAACGATTGATTCAATTGCTGGGGCTAATATTTCACAATAGTCACTATATTGGGAATATAGGAATGAAGGTAAAAGAAGTCTCTCTCATCTTTATGGGTGAGGAATAACACTTACCTGTCCATAAGATCCACCAGGATAGAACGAAGAAGATCCTCCCTGTACAGAAAACACAAACATTTACTGTTTTGTAGTTGAAGCGTTCTCTCAAGGAAGACTTTCAGACTGCAGCTGTGCAGGCACAGTGACCAAAATATTTACCTGGTTACCAGAGTAAGAGCTGTGGGAAGAACCTGGGCCCTCCTGAAAGGAAAATACAGACCAGCTGTTTTCTTGCAGGTAAGTACTTAAATGCCAGTGTATCTGGTTCTCACTTTACACTCTCTCCCAGTCATGACCTAGTTTTTATGTACCTAACCAAAAATCAAGACCAGTGTTATTAATGTGGAAGAAGTCTTTTGGCAGTAATTTTCCTTAGCCTGCTGATACTTGGGCTCTACAAGGAAACTGCAGGTACTGTTCTGCACCGGTCCCTGTCAAATCTCACATCGCTGGGTTACAACAGGGTTAATTTAAGTTTTCTACTCTAAGAGACAACGGTCAGGTCTGTACTTATGGACTGTCATGGCACCCACACTGTTGGGAGCAAAAGAACCAGGATGATGGGAGTCTGAGTTGTCCTGGTAAGGAAGGAAGTACAACTACCTGTCCATAGGATCCTCCAGGATAGAAGAAAGGCCCTTCCTGTGCAGAATACAGAATGGGTTACTGGTTTATATTTGGCTACTTCAAGGAAGTTTTGAGATGGAGCTTCTGAATGGGGCATTTAATCTGAATGTTTACCTGGTTACCAGAATATGTGCTGTGTGAAGAACCTGGGGCTCCCTGCAATGAAAACACAGACTAGCTATTTTCTTGGAAACAAACATTTAAGTGAGTCCATTTCTGAAATTCTGTTCTTTCAAAAAGGACATTACTGCAATCATTGAAAGAGGACACTGCTTATTTTTGTTAGAGATAAAGAAAGCTTTAACAGGTACTTTTCTGTTCACATTAGAAGACCTGAACGAAATATAAGCTTTTCATTTTGCTCTTCCTAATCACAGAATCCTGTGTTATACCTGTCAGACTATATTGTTACAGATGATCATGACCCTGATTGTGCTTTTAAAAATTGCCATATTACTGAACTTTCAAAGTGTAAATATAGTTTAGGATAGCAGATTTAATTCACCACTTAAAGATGACTATTTACCTGTACATAACAGCCATTATATAGAAAAAACAGACAAGACATTAGTCTATGATTAGACTGTTTCCTCAGAGACTACTTGTAGACTGAGCTCTTGCCTTTGGATGAAGCTTAGAGAAAAAGTGGAGTAATTGCAGTATGAGGAATTTGGGGATCCATATAAGGAAACCCATTGTTTCCTTTGAAACAAGATGGTTCTAACAGTCAAAGTTAGACACATTTATTTATAATGTTTTCCAGGTTTGAAGACACCTTCATTGATTTTAAATTTAGAAGAAAGGATTTTTGCAGGACTTTTCCTCCAGGGCTGAAGAGTCTTCACAGAAGCAGATGGCCGTCTCTTTTAAATAAGATATACGAATGCTGGTTTATTTAAACATATCCATCTCCTTAACTATGCTTTTTTTTTTTATTCAAAAGAATGAACCTGCCAATCGTGGCCAACATGTTTACATGCTAATCTGCCACATGTAGAGGATTGACCCTGAACAGACAATGAAAATAAGTCCAGTTTTTAATTCAGTTTATTCCTTTGCAAAGATCACTGAACTCTACTCTTGGATAGATCAAGAATATTACTACCTAGTTTATCATAAATTATCATCTGGTTTTATCACAAATACAAGTCTCATGTATCAAAGTGGACACATCTGCACTAAGAACTGGTATTCTAACATGTCTAATTTAGATACCTTATTTTCTTCATGTTGAAAATTTAATATCAACTAAATACACTCTCCTCCCCCATGGTGCCTTGCTGTTAAAAACTAAGGCTATTTTTGTAACAATTTAAGCAATGTTAAGAAAAAGGCCCTGTTAGAATGTAAATGTGCATAGACATCCATCTTTTTCCTTGTAAATGGATTTGCTTATCTAGTACTATAATTGCATGACAAAGAAGATTTTCCTCAACAAGTTTTCATTATCAGCTATTTTAATAGGTTAGTCTGCATTTTAAAACACATAGGTCGTAATTACTGCTCAGCCTTAATTATATGAAAGAGACAGTATGTTATCTGACCAAAACTACTATTGCTATATTTAAAGTTAATGACAGTTAAGGTCAGAAAACAGTAGGGTTTTTATACAATTAGTCTGTTTAAATAACACGCTTTTAAAATAGAAATAATAATCCATAATATGATTCTTATTGAAGTTGAAAAATTGCACCATTCAAATGGGTGTATGTAAATACAGCTTCAAAAATAAGTTTTCTAGTAGAAGATATGTGACTTTAAAAACCAAGTTCACCCGGCAAAGCCAGGTGAAGCCAGAACCCCGGTAAAGCTAGTCCATTATGCTCATTTAACCACATTCCTCAGGCTTTTTCCTGGCAAAGGGGCATTGCCTAAGAAAAAACTTTATCCAGTGCCACTGATAATGAAATTGCAGTGATGCTCTTCATAGCAAAGAATAGTTTAAATACTGATTTAAGATATTATATTTTGAAATGTTTTTCAGATTTTGACTGTTTAATCACAGTGTTTTATCGCACCAGAGGGAAGGAAAAGGATCCTAAGCCATATGCAGTTAAATTCTGTGGTTACTACAACGCATAATGAGTCTGGCTTCTGAAAGCTATGAATAATTAAAAGTCATAATAGTTAACTGACAGAGCATCCAGATTACCAAATACAATTATAGGAAGTTACTGGCCAAATGGTAATTATGCAGTTAAAGTCAAGTCAGACTCACTCTTCCATTTAATTGTATATAATTCTATCCATACTAAGGAAATTATCAATAATGTTTAGTGTTACCCAACTGTCCATACTTACTAGGTGCTTAATTCAAAATACTCTGTGATGTAGATGAAAATATAAAACTTAAAGATAATTACCTGTCTATTACCACTGCTTCCATCAGGACAAATGCAGCCACCCTATAAATTAAAAAAAAGGAAACAATTATTGTTTTGTGAAAGCTTAAAATAAAAATCTTATTTCAGATGTTAATCCGCATTTAGGGGAAGAAAGATTGTGGGACTATACAGTAGCTGAGACCTTTCCTATACCTAGAACAAATGAGAGGACAGAATAACTGTTCTCTCATTTAACATTTGCTTTGGAAGTTAGCCTGATATTATATCTCTCAGTGCTGTCTCAATAGCAGATGCCTCATAAGAGAGAAATACCATTGTGCTCTTACCATTAAATCACATGTAAAATTGAAACAGTTTTAAGAAGTGACTTCAGGGAGCTGTTTCAGATACACATTTAATTATAAATTAAGTGACCCTGTTCAGATTAAATGTAACACTTATCTCCCATGCAAATCTACTGGACTTAAACCCTAACTCCCTGGTAATTAAACTAATTAAATTCAGGAGTCATCTGGACAAGACTAGGTAAAAATAGAGAAAATGCTGACCTGACTATTTGATCCACCACCAGTGGCAATAAATGATCCACCCTACGAAGAAATCAATTTTTTAGAGAGGCATTTTATCAATATCTAATAAGTAGAAAATCACATAGTGAGAATCAAGGTGACAAATTCTTTGTACTATTTCCCTGCATGAGCAAACATTTTCTGTTCAGAACTCTTATATTTTCATAAAGACTCATATAATTCGGATTAAACTCAATTAGTGACTAGATACAATACACAGGGAAAGGGTATCAGCAAAACTAATTAAGAAAACTGTTACTCTCTGAAGCTCAGAGATCTGACTGTACAACTGAATTAGACTTCAAATTCTGAGACAGAGGACTATTGTAGTGTTGAATCTACATAATTCTGCACATAGTGGGATTCCAGATCTCTGGGAAGCTGATGGGTACCAATACAGTACAAAATATTAAAAAAAAATATAATCAGGTGCCACTCTGGATCAGTTAAGTTTCACATAATTCTATAACACATTCACTGTGGCAGTATATAAGTCTGCAGAACGTGAAAGTTGGACCTACTTTTTTACCAGAAGTACATAATCATTAAGATGTACCTTGTTATGAAGTCCTAGATGGAACAGAATTGTATACCTGGCTATTACCTTCACTAGAGCAGGACTGTTTCTTAAAAAAAAAGGATTTTGCAAACAACTTTTGCAAAATGTTATGTAGAGAAACACTTGCAATACTTACCTACTTAGTGCAATGAAGGAACAGAGAAGATAGTATATATATATTCTAGGCCAATTATTATTTACAATTGTACAAAACTACAACATTATAGGGAAAATGCTGCCAAATCAAAATAGCAACCCTTAGTACAGATAAATCAGTGGAGCCTAATTTTCAGAAATGAAATATAGTTTATCAGAAAGCTCCTTGCAATTAGATCATGCAGTAGGCACCATGTTATTACCTGGATATTATCATGGCTGCTGTTTGAAGTAGAAGACTCATTCTGTGAAGAAAAAAGAAATTACTTATTTTTCTGAAAGGGTAATAAGTTAAAATATATGGTTATATTGGGAAAGAACTATCTAACCCTAAATAGAATACTCTGTGGAAACTAGATCCTAATTCCCTTTTGTAGGTAACACATCAAGAATCTGTAACACCAGCAGTTGCTCAGAAGTGACAAGAAGGGTTTACCTGGACATCATAGTCTCTTCTGCTCAAAACATGTGATGTATCCTGTAAAAAACAGAGACATTTACTATTAGGAAATGAAAAGTCTGTGATCAGTGACAGGTCTTTTTTCCCCCCTTGTATTATTTATTTACAACAACTCTAAACTCATCAACACACATATTGATCAGGTATGCCTTACTATAAAATAAAATTTATTTGTATATCATTTTTATAGGTTACTGCTGAGCATCACTTGAAGCTATTCAATACACATCTGTATCTTCTCGACAACATGCACAGTAAGTTACCAAATAGTATTCATTATTCTGTCTTACTTCAGCTGAAATTTCATCTGTCCTCTGTTTGTATGACACTAATTTAATTTTAGCTTTAGTTTAGACCAACTCGGTATATGCTTCCCTAAGAACAGGAATTTTAGCTACTCTACACCTCGTAGTAGAATTTTCATGTCTTTTTTTTCATATACATGCACACACACACACACACACCTGCTTTAAAGTAAATTCACCCAAAGAGCAAACAGCCAAGCTATTTTATTTTATCTTTTCCTTAAATAGGAGAATATTAATTAGGGAAATAACTGGGACGAATTAAGTGTAGATAGGGCAAAAATCCTACAAACAGTAAAAAATAAATGAAAAAAAAAAGGTTACTTACTCTGGCAACAAGTTTCTTCTTTGCACAACCAGAACTCTGCTAAGGAGCCAGAAACCAGTTATTACTGGATGCAGCCATCCACACAAAATATTTTCAGCAAAAATCTACCTGAACTTGTCAAGCTGGCAATATCCAGTGGATTGACCTCACTTTCTCTAAATTACACAGTAGAAAATTTCTTTCAGATAATTCTGATTATAATAAGTAACTAACATTGATGAGCAATTTTGGAGCAAGAGAGGAAAGTGTTACCTACCCAGCCAAACCCTCATATGGGAATGCAAACCACAGCAGCCTATTCCTGTGGAACCAATATGAAATTCAGACGCAACAGCACCATAAAAACCATCTACTAAATAGTGAGGAAGCAAGGTCTCACTTTTAGTGGTGTGGTGTTTTTTTTTTTTACAATTCAGTATGAAATTGTGAAAGTATAAACCAGTTCATTTATCAAGCTGTGTCTATAGTAAATTCAAAAGGTGATTCCACTTAATTTATTTTGGCTTAATTATCAGTATAGGATATTGTAGCAAAACCAAGAAGTCTGCGTCAAGCTCACCACCTGAATTTTGACCAGTTCCTCAGCATTTTACAGAACTACTATCAACTATGTTCTGGCACAGCTGGCATTTCAGTGGCTCTAAGAGTCATAAAAAGCATAATCTTAATCTGTTTTCACCTTATCACTCCTTCATTAGGAGTTTCTGCCTAGCAGAGTCTCCCTCAGCAAAACCATTGTGATTTAGAGAACAATTTATATAACAAATTTCGTTGGTTTTTTTTTTTTTTTGAACATTCCTCCACCCTTCTTTTTGAGAAGGTTTAGAAGCAAACTCTTTTACAATGAAGTCTAGCAATACACAGTGGATAGTAGTAAGCAAGAGAATAGTACCACAGTGAACCAAGGAGGAAATTGTGAGACTCTTAAGCGGGTTTTGCCAGTGAAGGTTGTTTTTTTGCAGAACATTTTGCATTAAACCTAATGCAACGCATTCAATGTAAACACAAGAAAAAACAAAAGATGTTTTCAGAAGGTGTCCTTACTTCCTAGTATACATTTTTGGTGCAGTACTAAAGAATTAGAGAGGGGAAAAAAAGGAAAATGATGAAGTAGTAAAGCATAAGGCTGACAACTGAAGAAAAGGCAAGTAGCTGATAACAGAAGGTTACACTAGATGGCAGTAACAGATAGAAAAAGCTTTTCTGGAAACACAAGTACAGAAAAATGCCATTCTTTTACACAACAGTGTATTTGCTTGGTCACAAGTTGCTCATGTTAATCTCACTTTCTTTGTAAATACTTTCCACCTCTCCCACAAGCAAAAACTATTAGCAGAGGATAAATGTTACTTTACTACTGTATGCTATACTAACATTTATATAAGCTTAAATTAGAACAAGGGGAAAATGCTTGAGGCAGCTACATACCTTGTGTACACAGATGGTTAATTCCCAAATAATTATCCAGTCAAAGTGCATATACTACAATAAACTGTGTTAGAAGTATTGGGCAATTTAAAATAATTGTTTAGCAGCCTTAAGGATGGCTAGAAGGGACTAAGTACAGAGAAATAACATCAAATATCCCATTCTTTAACTTTTTGGAGGGTATTACAAAGCATTCATTCACTACAATTAGAGGTCCACAGGTCTAATGTGGATGTGTTTGGTTACTAGCACTGTCATTAATAATAATTTGAATACTGCAGAAGAAAAAAGTGCTTACCTGACTATTGGCACTATAGGTAGTGTCATTCTGGAAGAAAACAAAAAAAGTTATGTCCTTCTTTAAGAATTATTTAAATACAGTTGGTTTACAGAAACCTGATTCTTTCCAGTACCACATAAAGACATAAAAAAATAATAATTTGCTGCTCACATCCTCCACAGCCTTGCCTAAATTTGAAATCCTACCATTCCAGTCTGAAAAAACATTTTAATAGCAACTTCAGATTGGCAGAAGTGTAACATGAAAAGCAGTAGGACACCTACCACTCTGCCTTCTCTCGTTTATTGCATGTATTTAGAGCTTGCCTATGGGATTTTTGTTCCCCTCTCCAGCTTTCTTGTAACCTCCCTTCAGAAATGGGAATGCCACTTTAAGCCCCAGAGCCTTCTATACACCTGGCTGAACAACCCTATTTAATTTCATCAAGTTACATCTTGGGCTTTTAAATATATTTATCTGTAAACATTTCCTTCATAGTTTTTTGTAAAAAACCCATGATGTTGCTGAAACAGCTATTAGTATGGGAACTTGACATTCTTTCTGGATCATGCTGCTTATAAGACGGCATCAAGCAGTGCAATATTTTGCGATCTACATGAAAAACATTGCAATGAAAATATATTAGGGAAAGTATACTCACATCATCACAGGCATTGGGATTATTGTCTGAGAAATCTTGTGAATCCTAGAAAGATATCAGATACTAGTTAGTTCCTCACAAAAAGTGGATTGTTAGACATACAATTTAATACTGTACTCTGGCAAGACAGAATTGAGGTTCATGCAAAAAAAAAAAGCTCATTTTAATTAAAATAATATCTTTAAGAGGAAAATAAAAATGAAGAGAGCCAAATACATGGCTGCAGTAGTTGCTTACGGAGAACATTTCATTCTCCAGTAAAGAAAAAAACACAAGACTAATCCAAACCAAAAAGACTACAGGAACTATTATTGTTTTTACATCTTTCAGAAAAGTGATGTAGGTACTACAAACATTAGCATAGAATAATGTGTAAGTAGGAGAAAAAGAGCTAGTTACCTGACCATCATAATAGGTGTCTGAGGAAGATGATCCACCCTTTAAAACAAACCAACAAAACAAAATCAGATAAAATTATGATATAGAAAGCCTGATTTTGAGCAGAGGCTAGAGCTTGTATGAAGTGATGTACATGTAGGGAAACAGGGTATCACTTACCTGGCCACCACCATAGCTTTGTGATCCACCCTATAAAATGAAGAAATATAAATGCTACTTCAGAAGAAACTGATTTTGTTGGGGGGCTGTAACGCTGGAATAAACAATAGCCTGGGATTCCTTAGAACTTTCTAGATAAGTTATTTGTTCAATCAGATACAATAAAAATCCTTCCCAGGAGAAAATTTCATCTACCTACCTGGTTGGCACCATAATTTTGTGACTGTGATGATCCACTCTGCTAACAAAAAATAGATTATAATTAATACTGTAATACTACAGGTTGGATAGCCATCATGGAACCAGTGTGAAGAAAGACTTCAGAGGAAATAATCTCTACTTACTTGGCTACCACCATAGTTTGAGGAGTATGATCCACTCTGTAAAAACAAACCAGCAATAGTTACAGTGCTGGAGACTAAATTTGCTCAGAATGCAGAGAGGCTGCCAAGTTCTTTCTATGTAAGGGCTGATAAAATTACATTTGAAGAGAATGAGTTACAGGCTGGAGCTCAGGAGACTCTACAAGAGTCTATACCCTCACGAGCAAGAAAACTATACTCTGGATTAGAACTGCTTAAAATGTTTTCCCAAATGAATAATAAAGAGCTACCTACCTGACCACTCTGTGATCCACCCTGTAAATTAAACACAAATTATGCATTCATTAGATACTTACTATGGAATATTTTTAATGAAGTTACAATACTTGCTTAGGAGGAATAAGGAGCAGAGGCAGACACGCAATACAGATACAATTTCTAACAGAGTAAACAGATTAGAGGGGAAAGACTTCAAGCTCCTGTGTATAGAAGGACATGGTGTTCTAGTCCATACTTAGTAAGATTACAAATATGAATCTGAAGTTAGTACTAATTGAGTCAGTGACAAAGCTGATTTTGGATGCATCTTAGAATCAGAGGAGGAAGGCCATTTACCTGGTGGCAGGGATTGCTATCATATGAAACCCCCTGTTAAGAAAGAAATAAACCAAAAGGTAAACGCCTGTATTTTCATTTTCTTGCAAAATAATTAGCTTCCTTAAAATTCTTTGTTAAATTTTGTTACATTAATTCACACACATAGAACAAGTTTAATTTTATTTAACACTAATTCTGTGGCTTTACTCTATGTCACTCTCATAACTGCATACTCACAAGTGCCAAGATACATGTACATGCATGATCAAAGCAGGACTATTTGTATGGCACATCAGAAGTGACGTAGGCTAGCGATTGATGTCTTTCTGTATCATCTTAGTTCCTCTCAATTGGTAAAGACAAAGTGTGGTGGGTTTTTTTTGTTTTGGACAGTCCTTTCAGGAATCAACAGTTACTATTGTGTAACTGCCTACCTCAGAATCTTGCTAGATTCACTCATCATAGATCTTAGGCAGAGCTGCTGCCCAATGACTTTCATTTCTGTTTGGGGTATAGTTTGGCTGCAGCCAGTCTTCCTGTCAGGATCACCTGGAATCTCATCACTGAGGACACTGTCTTTACACTGTTGTAGACACGCGTACACAGGTGAAATGGAACCAAGATGAAAGCTATTAATTTAATTTTTATTCCACAGGAGTCATTCTCTGATCCTATTGCTTCCTACAGAAACTAAATGGAGCAACATCCAAAAAAAAAAGAAATCATTCCCAAGCAAAGACTTTATCTGTTTACTGAATAGACATATGAATCACTGCTTGTCTGTCTTCTACATTGGAGAAGCCACTTCATTTTGATTAGCAATCAACAATATCAGACTTCCTTGATTTCATTACTAGAAAACCATATTTGTTAGCTGGAATCTTTTGTTTTCACTGTTACATAGAATTATCAAGAAACGTTACTTCTAGGAAGAAAACTGGGTATAGCTTTCAAATAGTTTTCAAAAAGAGGACCTACTTGTCCACAACCACTGCTGCTTCCACCTGAAGAAGTGGATCCACCCTGCTTGAAAAAGAAAAAAAAAGAGCAGCTCAGTAATCTAAGTGTTCCTTTCCTCCATTTCAAATACAGAAATAAAGCCCTTAAATTTAGCTGCCTGACTGCTGAAAACACCAGCTATTGTGAATTTTATGTAAAGTAGTGTGCATGCTGAATAGTATAGCACACCAAAAAGCTGACACCTGCATGCACTCATTTCCAAATGGGAAAGAGCTGCTTTGATGAGCCTATTGTCAGCAGACACATATGAAAAAAAGATTGTAACTCTTACTTACAATGACAATTTACTATATTATTTCAAGAAACAAACCACAGAATTTTAAATATGTATATGGGACTGTAACATACATGTTGTATACTGACTGATGACCGACTGATGCTTACCTGGCCATAGGAGCTGCCACCTTGAGGTTGCTAGCCCTTTAAGAAAGGCAAGAACTCATTTCAAAAAAAGCTGCAGTCTTAGAACAGCGCTGAAAGAAAAGCCCATTTCCACTCAAACTTTCTCTATACTATGGCTGTTTTTATCTTTTTTTTGGGTTTTGTTTTGTTTTTGTTTTGTTTGTTATTTTTTCCTTCACAGCAGTTTACTTGTATGAAACAAAACAAACAAAAAAAATAAATCAAAGACCACTCAGCAACACCAAGGAGGGGGAAAAACCCAACCAAACCACAAAGTCCATTTGCAAGGCAGGCTCCTAC